>LTAT01000006.1:55221069-55235486 GCA_003286495.1 Chlorodrepanis virens | reverse complement strand
AAAAAAAAAAAAAAAGAAAAGAGAGAGAGAAAAAAGAGAAATTAAGAAAACACTCAGTTTTCTCTTGGCTCCTGTGGCCTATTTGAAGTACTGGCATACAAGTTTCCTTGGAAATTCTCAGAAGTGCAGATGCTAGAGGTGGAAAGGTCTTATGAGATCACCTAAAACATTACCTCACCTGCACAAAAAAGGTTTTGTGTCGTCAGGATTTTTTCCTAGAGAAAGTTATGTTCATAGTTAGCTTTCTTCCTTCCTAGGGTTAGACCTGACATTAATCACTAAACAGGTGTTTATTTCCTTGAAGTCACTGAAGTTGTAGAGGACACCTTCTTTCAAAAGCTAAGGTGTACTCCAGACACTTCTTATAAAGTTGATTTTCTGATTTCAGAAATATCTATTTGCTCAGACTTAAGGACCTATAAAACTATATTTGAACAAAACTTCCTTTTGAGAACAGGTAGATTTTGTGGGAGAATTTTTCTTTTTGTAAAGAAACTACAGAGAAATAAATTTTGTAATTAATCATCCCTTTAGAGATCTTATACACTTTTATGTATAACACACTGTTATACACTTTTTGTATATAACAATTGAATTCATTTATGTAAACTAATACAATTTTACTAAACTCAGTCAATCAATTTCTGTCTCTAGCACTGGAATATGATGGAAACTGCCTGTTTACTAAAATGATTCAAGTTTTTTTCAGTGGGCTTCCAGCAGCTTTCAAGTTGCTGGCCTAACAGAAAATGTATGCATGATAACAAAGGAGGTGATGTTTCTTCTCCTGTTCCTATCCTCAGAGAATATCTCCTTCCCAAATGTTTTTGTTTCCTGTATGTAAAATGCAGATAATGGTAATCCTTTGTAAGGAGCTTTGAAATCTGTATTTGAAACATGCTGTTCATAGCAGTAGCCTGCAGGCTATTGCTACTTTCAAACGAACTGCTACCCTGATAGGGTAGAGGAGGTGGTGTTAATCCTCAGGACTGTAGAACAAGGCATCATTCAGCCTTGGCTCCCCCCCCAAACAGCCTTTCAGGCATGTGCAAAGATCATCTCTTTTGCTTTGAGAAGGCACGGTCTGGGATACTGAGCAGTGGGAGGGCCAATCTGGTTCTCAGTTTAGTGGTGCTAACAATAAATATTGTGATTGCTTTAAAAATAATTGTACTGACCTTTAAGAGGGCTGCCAAAATCTGGGCAGGGCTTTTTCCATAAATGTATTTTATAAATTACAAAAAGGTTGCATTTCCTCTCTACCCACGACCTAAATATAAACTGATTATACATTAAAGGCAAAATAATGTCATTTAGCATCAGTGCACTCATACAATTACATTGTGCACTTGAAATAAATTTGCCCACTTTTATTGTAATTTTACTATAATTGCCAAGAATATTGTGGCTCTTGTCTCTAAAAATCATTGTCTTTTTTCTCTTGCTAATGTTTCTGAGGGCGAAATGCAGGGGGTCCTTAAGTCTGAGCAAGATATTGATGTTATTCCACAAGCCTCTGAATAAACAGCGGTGATTCTTTGCTTCATGAGTGTTTACAATTTTATTTGATTATTTTTTCAATGGGAAAATGATTTCATCTGTCCCTAAGTTGAACACATCTGAGATTCCAGACTCTTTACTGTCCATTTGGATATCAGAAAAGCTGGAGGAAGAATTAAACATTGGGTGCCTTTTCTTTTGCCTCTGTTACTGTCTGAGGACCACCGACTATAGTGGCTGCCTGTGAGTTGCCATTTCAGATGGTTATAATGGATTGAAACAGACTCACTTAACCTTCCATAGGCTTTCTCTTTTTCTTGGTGATGTGATATTAGGGAGAGATTGCTGAAGAAATTGCTGTTTGAGTCTTTCTGCTTTTGATATTCCTTCCCTGCAAAGTAGAACTGTGCAGCAGTACTGTAGAAAGAAGATGATAGTGCCCAGTAGGCCTGATGTGAATTTAAAAATATATATGAAAGCTTGAAGTAGATCCTTCTGCCCTGCCCATCCATCTCTGTTTTAATTGTGTTCTTTAGATGACTGGAGAACTGGTTACAGATGGAGAGGAGTCTCCACATACACAGTGACAGACTGTGCACACAAGGGTAATGGTGCTGCCTCTCAGATTTTCTGGGCTCTCCCTGGATGCCAGTAGTCCAGGAAAAGCTAATGAAATGGCAGAAAACTGGTAGGGCTGGAATAGTATGCAATTCTAGAAAGCAGGGCTTGATTCTTATCCTGCAGTTGTTGAAAAGGCTTAAAAACCTCCTCTGCCTAGCCAAAATGTAAACTAGCAGTGTACTTTGTTTCTGAGGTCTGGACTCATGCTTTGTGACAGTTCAATATTTCTGACTATGAAATATAATTATTGGTCATAATACCTAGTGGAAAACAGAAAAGGACTGCTTGCTATAAATAGCTGTGTCACTTTCCATGTACAGAGATGTATTGTTAAAATGCAGCATAGGCTATTTTGTTTTCATTTATTCTCATCTCTGTGAGTCCTGTGAGTGCTATTCACTTTCTAGTTGATTTGGGTTTTCCCCCCCGCTTCTTTTTCTTGTTTCTACTTCTGGCCTGCCAGTTTAGGAAGAGAAGGGCTCCTTCTATTGAATTTCATACCACAGCAATTTTCACTAGTGATTTATTTGAGACCAGTTTTTCAATTTGTGGTCCATATAGGATGTAAGAAAATTATGTGTACAACGGATGTGTTTAGATAAAAAACACAAGTCCAAAAACACAGTCATATACAAAGTGGAGCAGAACTCTAAAAAAATGTATCCTGAAATTATAGGGAGAGAAACTGGCTATATGATATTTTATGCTGAACCTAACTTGAAACATTATTTTCCTTTACTGGGAAGCAGGGCACACAGGGTGAAAAGGTAATGTTGCTTTGTTTTACTAAAAATACCCATTTTTCTACTTTAAGATCCATTTCTGAATATGAACATATGGAATTGCAACATCTCTCATATTTCTATACCAAACTTTCAGGCAAAATTTATCAGAACAGAATGACAGATTTTGGGACTGAGTTTTCCTTCTGCCTTCTGATGTTGTGTTTCTTTACTGTGAAATGGCATGGAAAGAAAAATTCTTACAGAAAAAAGTTCACAGTTTCAATTTTTAACATAGTATACTCAGTGGTGTTGAAGACTTTGGGCTCCAATGTAATCCTGACCTTTTCTCTGAAACCTGTAAAAGTTGTAGAGTTTTGAAAGGCAAAATCTCTGAGAGTACATTTAAAGTAAAGGGACTGAAAAGGTTCTCATACCTTCATTTTAATGTAAAAAGCCACAAAGATGATCAGAAGACTGCAGCCTCTGATCTTTTTATTCTATGGAGACAGGCTGAGAGAGCTGGGGTGTTCAATCTGGAGAAGAAAAGGCTCCAGGGAGACTTCATTGACACCTTTCAGAACATAAAGGGGGCTTATTAAAGAGAAAGCAATATTTTCTATGGGCAGATGTTGATACAACAAGGGGAATGTTTTTTAAACTAAAAGAGGGCAGATTCAGGTTAGATATTAGGTAGAAATTCTTTACTGTGAGACTGATGAGGCACGGGCACAAGTCGCCCAGAGAAGCTGTGGATGCCCCATCCCTGGAACTGCTCAAGGTTTGAGCAACCTGGTCTAGTGGAAGGTGTCTGTGCCCATGGTGGAGGGGCTGGAACTAGGTAATCTTTAAGGTCCCTTCCAACCCAAGCCATTCTATTTTATGAAAAAATTAAAAGGATGGCTTTTCACTTAGCCCAAATAATTTGTCATCCTGATCTCATGTGCCCTTTTGTTAAATCAACCAGCTGTTTATAGAGTCAGACATCCTTGGTGTTCTAAATTATGCCCTATGGAGACCTTATTCAAATTTAGCTTACACTCTCAGTGGAGAGCCAACAGTATTTTTTACAAAGTCTGAACAGCAGGATGATAATTTACAGTTTGGGAGATTCTGATGTAACCCTTTTACATCTTGAGATTAAAAATACCAGCAACATATCTACACAAAACCAAAAGATTACTCTTTCTATGGACACCACAATTTTGCAACAAAATAAATTGCATAGGATTGATTGCAAAGAAATTGAAAAAATGTATAAAATAGCAGTGATTTTCATGGGCTTTGCTGCAGTCTTACTGTTTCAAATTTGGACTAAGTTTCTGTACATACACATGTGCCCATGTACATAAAACATAGCAAATACTCTTATTTTTTTTAGTGTTTCCTACAGAACTTATTATGCTTTTCAAAAACAGAATGAAACATGGAAAAACATTTGCAGAACTGAGGAAATCATTCTCAATTCTCACACAAAAAATAATTGATGTAACATGACAGTAACAGTAGAGATGTTCTTTCCTATTAAGTAAAAATACAACTTCTGTCAATTAAATAATTGACCAGGTGCCTCTAAGAAGCAGGTATATATCAGGGGAAATGTCATGTCAAGAACATTCAGTTTGAATTAGTAAAAGCTTAGAAACAACTGAGGTAACAGAAAATGCAATGGTATTAAAATGAAGTTATTACAGCTCTAGAAAACACCTTTAGTTGCTCGGATTCAATTTTGCATTATCCAGGAGAGGAACAGAAGAGCATGTGCTGATATTTATGAAGAGCTATGACCACTAAACTGCTCAGCCTAAAGTGCATTCAGATGTAAGATTTTGCATTAGTCAATTATAAGGAGAGGATACAGCTGGGACTTTGAGATCACAGCTCAGATTCTGTTCGAAAATGCTGTTCCTCTCTTATTCCCTCAGTCATAAGGTAGCCATTTTTTGAAACAGACATTTGTTCTACTGCTAAATTTTATTTTAAATATTATAGGCAAACCCTTTAGATGAAATTTTTAATAATACATTGTTCCTTTGTTTTCTGCTGGTCCCTCTGAATCAGATTCCTATTTACTTTCCCGAATAACTCACATTAATTTTCCAGGATACAAATATTCAAGAGAAGAAAGGTAAATTGAATTATATTTTTCCTCTAAACAGGGTCATAATTTAAAAAATAATTGCAAGCCTGTTTGGAAATGTGGATTTTAAGATTGTAGACTTTACATCTGCAGTCACATTAGATTATCGATCTGGGATGCTCTGGCTGCTCCTTCAAGTATTAAGCACCACTCTGAGTTGGAAGCAAGCTAGGAAATGACACTTCAGGAATAGCTTGAACTTTTCTCCTTCTCTTTCATCTGAAACAAAACAAAACAAAGTGGAAAAAAACCCAAAAACCAAAAAACACACCCCTACCCCCAAAAAAAAACCCAAACCAAACAAACCAAACCCCCCCCCCCAAAAAAAAAACCAACCAAAAAACCATTGTTTTGGAAAGTTCCTGCAGTTCTTACTCTGCTGAGACAGGCCTGGACAGAGTATGACACAGACAAGTACTTCATGCTTGGCTCTGACTTACTGAGTTATGGCAAAGGGCAATTCATGTTCCTCCTTATTGCAGCAGCACATTTCTGTTACACATCATTCTGTCTTTAGCTTAACATCTGATGACAACTGGCAACAAGGCAATTAGGAAAAAGCTACTGCTGACTTGAATTATAGATACTCTATTAAATGCAAAAAATATGATGTTCCCCACTGAACTGTCCTGTTGCTGCGTTGTGCACTCAAAGCCCGGAAATGTCCAAGTTAAGTGGCCTTTACTCTGCCCTCTGGTGTATATGCATTACAATGGTCTTTAATCACATGGTTTCAACAATTTCTCATATAACAGAATGCAAAAAATCCCATAGATGAGAATTTTAGCTGCAAAACCAAAGCTTTCTGCAGTAATCCTCTTTTTTCTTCTTCTATAGAAATTAAATGGTCATGACATTTCTAATGCTCTAAATACTGTTAAAAAAACTTCAGAAAAATAGAAAAATATGGTCAAAGCAAATATTTGTAGCAAATACCACATATATGTGTGAAATAAATGTCTCATCAGAGTAAATTATCCTTTTGTGTTTTATATTTTAAACAGATTTTATATAATTTTTAACTAACATGCATAGGAATGGGAAAAAAGACATTTTCTCAAAGTGTCTCTAAATATAAAACATTGCAATAAAATTGCAATGGAGGATTTTTTTGAGCTTTATTACCATTATGTTATTACTGTAATGACTGAATTTCAAAATGTCACATTTTTTTTACATTTTGTATTCAGAACGTGCATTAAACAAGGAGAGTCCTACTCTTCTTTGTGAGGTGTAGAGATAAAGCACAAAGATATAGGTTCCTAAGTGTCTTTGGTACTCACTAAAGTACCTTCTGCACTGCTGTTGCTGACATAGCTGGAGCTCAGGAACACCTGTACACTCTGCCTTCAAGAACCAGACATGGTGGGCACTGGTAGTGGGGCAAGTAGCCTGGGCTGTGCAGCTGCCAGAGAAGAATCCTCTCTCAGGTGCCAGTCTGCACTAAGGTCACCACCACTGGGCCCATGCTGAGTCAGCCACGTTCTGCTCTCTGACAGCTCATCCAGTCTGTGCTGCTGGAGAGCCACCAAGAGTGCCCACCTTGTCTGGTGGCTTGATCACTGAGCATAGATAAATTTTACCTGACACAAGCAAAATCCTAAACTTCCACCTCCATTTGCAGCCAGCTGATATCAGTGCAAGCATCAGGAGTACAAGGTCAATTAGTACCAGTGTCACCTCTCTTAGAAATCTCTTCTAGAGCAAAATAATTCTCTCTCTGGAGATGCACACCTTTTTTTTTTGCACTGTTGGAAAGGAATCTTGATATGTGATATAGACTGTACATTTTTCAGCATCTGAAGTTAATAAGATCACTCTTATTTCAAAGGTTCTTGCCCCAAATTATGTTGTGAACCTATGGATAATCAGGATGCAAGATGAGGGATATCTAATCCAGACTGTTAAGTTTAGCAGTCGGACACTCTTGTTTCATCTAGTGCAAAGCTGAAACACTGAGCATTAAGCACTAAAGAACCAGACTCATCCTTTGTGGCCTACTAAAAATCCCTGGAACGAGAATTGAGCAGTTCAATTCTTACGCCCTTTTCAACTAAATAAAATATGATTTAGTAACATTCAAGTGAATTACTTATAATGCTGGCCAGCATGCTTGACTGAAGGTTATAGTGCATTGGCCAAGGATGTGAGATTATTGGGAAGATGGGACTGCATAAATCTTGCACATAGAAATGTTCAACAGCTGCTAAACTTGCATGTAGTCTTTAAATTATGAGATACCATTTTAGGGGCTACAATGGAATTTCAAAGTTGAATTTAGTATTTGCCATCCTTTTGAACACTGATTCTTTGTTACAGCTAGTAGATGCTAAAATAAAAGGCTCAAAGAGTAGAAAACTTATGTAGAGCTTGAAAGAGACTATGAAGTTGTTCATAAAGTTCCCATATAATTTTTCATTCCAAAAGTCATCTTTACAGCATTTACATGATTAGATGTCTTACTGAGAAGAACGAACTTGCTATAGAAACTCATCACTGAACCTGAATCAGAGTTGACTGGGAGTCAAAGAGAGATAGTTTTAATTCTGTTGTGCTGTAGTAGTTTTATGCAATGCTTTTTGATTTCCTGCCACAAAATGTCTTGCTAGAGTACTGAAGTATTCTGCTCTGTTGAGGCAAAATTTCTTGTGCTTGTGATAAATCTTTCCTTGTCTGGTGAAAATGAATTAAGATATACTTGGTTTGCTTACAGCCCTTGAGAATTCTGTTTATTTTTGCTTTTTCCATCTGTGTTAATCACAAAAGGAAAGTCTAGCTTGTAGCGTCAGTACAGCACACACAATGCTTTTGAATAATGATGATGTGAAATAAAAAAAAAATGAAAGGAAAACTAATTTTACCTCTGGAAACAAAAAGACATTCTTAAGGGCAAGCTATTATTCTCATCTGCTTGTTCTAATTCCAGCATGCTTCTGCTAAATTAATTTCCACCTAAGAAACCTCAGTCAAGGGTCACAATTCTAAATACAGACAAAACTCCATCTCCTGCTCTTCCTAGAGAGAACTGAAAACCTCCTCCAGGCTCAATTTTGGGTTTACATCTCTTCCTGATTTTCTGGCCACACAGATATTAATGATATGTACAAATCAAATAAATCTAGATCAACTACATATTTATCCCTTTTGAATGTTGTCTTGGTGGAATTTTTAGGCTCTGTTGAGACTGGAATTGCAGAGCCAATGCTAAACCAAACAAAATCAGTTTGTTATGAAAAAAGACCTTTATATCATTGTCATCGAGAACTGAAAGAAAGTAGAACCCAAAGTTTTGTGTTTTTCTAATGCCACAGGTTCTCATGTATATATGACAACACAAACCCAAAATGCCGTACACATGTTGAAGCGCTGTGGCCTTTACAGTTTTCCCAACTTGAGGTAATAAAATGAGTTATTTAATCTCTTGCCTGGATCAGACTCATTAGGAAGGACTGTGACATGTCTTCCTTATTCAAAAATGGCAAGCAGAGATCCGATGTCTTGTTCCTCAAGAACTCTGATTTGCGTGGCATATTGTTTTTTTCCTCAGAATAATTTCTGCCTTGATTACTTGTGCAATGTCAAGCTCTTTTCCTTCTGAACATATACATTATTATCTTTCACTGGCTCACGTATACTGGATGAAGCTACCTTTGAAGATTACTCAGCTTCTGATCATATAAAACTGCTTGATACACTTGATTTCTTTATTGTGAGTCTTAATAACAGTTTCCTTGAAACTAATTAAGATGCATCTTAATGCCAGGCTTTTCTCTTCAGTTTAGGATGATTAAATATAGTCAGTCATCCAATGCTCAGATCTTCAGGTAAAAATTTGTACCTTTCTCTTTGAAAAAGAATCTTAGACTTTGGTTATTACAAAATGACCAAAGACAGAAGTTGGTATTGAACAAGGTATCAGACAAAGTATCTTAAGAAACAAAACATCACCTGTCTTTTAGAAGGTGAGTTAATAACACAGATCAAATCCCTAGCAGTGATAGATCTTGACACGCCTTTCCTGCCAATTTATTATCTCAGAAAAATTGGCAACATATACACCTCTAAACTGAAATTATTAAGCAGAATACCACTCTTTGGATAACTGGAACACACACATGCACATGTGCATGTATGTGTCCATCAAACTTAATACACTCTGTGAAAATGCCACAGGAAAATCAGTTCTGCTTCCCAAATTTGTGATGAGTGTTAGCCAGATTTGTGGTTTGTTTTATGGGGGTAGATCATGGAGTAAATTATTACTCAGTGTGAGTAAGGATTCCAGAAGGAGCCCCTAACTAATTATGTAGATGTATTACGATTAATAAATAATAACTGCAATTATTGAGGAATGGCTTAACCAATAAGGTCTTCAATAAATGTTTAATAGTTAAAATACACGATAAACAAAACCAGATGGCAATATAGCATATTGCCAAGTCCCACTTGTGCAGCACAGAGTTTACTGCTTTATTAGTTTTGAAAGCCCAAATGAAATATACCTCGAATGCAAAGAAAAAGTAATTGGAATGTATTTTTATATTTTGTGACTTTGTGTGACTGTGTAGTGCCCACACATCTCTAGAGCAAAAGTGGCTTATTTTTGTGTCATTGATTGGTTTACTGAAATTATCCATATGGTTTAGCTAAGCTACTTCCCTTATTTCTTTGGTGTGCTAGTTTCAGAATAAAAATAGCAGAATTGGAATGAATATGGCTTATCCTTATACTGAACCTTTTAATCACACTTATCTTTTAGATGAAGTCCATAACTATACTACTACTCACTGCTCCTGTACAAAATAGAAAGATCTATTTTATTTTCATTGGAGCTATGATTAATCTGGCCCTGTGCAGTTGATCTTGGTCTAGATTCCATGTTTTCAATGTACCACATTGAATGAGATTTGGGACATTTTCAAATGAGATACAAACAGTCAATACTTGGATCAACTTCTTGAGTCTCTAGTTAGTCGTACTTAAAGTTGTGATCCATAAATGACTGTAATTAGCAGATGACTTTCCATTGACCAAATGGCTTTGAGATTACCTTTCTCCTTAGGGTGTCCTGTGATCACGACATGGCTGATCCCTGACAGCTCGGTAGCAGGGTTCTCAGTGTTCTTTCCAAGTTAACTTAATTAACTCCTTCTGCAAGCCTTACTGATATTGTTTTCCCTTTGTTGTGTTTGTTAGGTTCAGCCCATCATTTCTGTCAGTTATAAGGTTGGCATTTAATCTATGAGAGTAATGTTTGACCTTTATGATAAAGGAATAAAAGGGGATTCAGTTTTATCCCGAGTATTACCTGTCTTTTCCATATAACATATGAAAATAGATTCAGACTTTTCCTTCTGAGGCAGCAAATGGTTAGAATATATATGATTTAAAGAATATCTATGCATTGATACAACTTCAATAGCCCATTTACTAGGGTCTTAGGCCCAGATTTCAGTCTAACTACTGATGCACGTAAACTAGATTTTGCCTTTGCTTTTAAGAAAACAGGAAAGGAGTACCTTTAACTAGAATTTACTTTTAGCCAAGATCAGAATAAAACCAAGGTAGTCTGTAATTATTATGTTTTAAAACCTTTGTGGTATAGGCTGGCCTTGCTTCCCACTAGCCAGCTCACCAAATAATAGAGCTTTTGATGTTTATAATTGAAAAATTTATCTTTCCAGCAAAAAAGAGGAATGGAGTAACTCAGCTCTGCTCTGTTAACCACAGCAAAAGCAAGGAACTTGATGTGACTCCAGCCAAAACACTTAAGGATCTTCTGAAGGAAGTAGCTGCTCTCGCTTCAACCACTCAGCCTTCCTATACTGGGAGGCTTTTAAACCAGGGATAAAGAAATAACATCCTCCCTTTCTCCTTATTTCCCAGCCAAATCTCTTGCTTGCACCCATTTTAGCAATTACATCCAGCTGCACTTTGGTGTTTCTTGCAGGGCTCATGCCTCTCGTCTTAAGAGAAAGCCAGATCTTTTCTTAACAACAGCAACAGAATCCTTTTCACCCTATATTCTCTCATTTTACCTTACTTGCATTGGTAGACTTGGATAAAATCCTTTCCTTCTGTCTAGGTAAAGACCAGAACCTATTCTCTTCACCTAATCCTGTATTAGCAAAATTTGGACAGGCCAGGGCCAAAAAAAATAATTTAACTAATGGCAGTGTTCATGTCTTCCCTGTTGTTCTTTTGTTTTGGCGTAACTGGCAGCTTTCTAAACAGCACTGAGGTTTGGCTTGGGAGCAAGTACAGGCAGAGGACCATTTCTAAAAATCAGCTTTTGTGGGACCGCTGTTTAAAAATACAAGCACAAATTGTTTTGGTCTACAAGTCTGCACTGCCAGAGAATGGTTG
The DNA here is from genome assembly GCA_003286495.1 of Chlorodrepanis virens. Lineage (NCBI taxonomy): Eukaryota > Metazoa > Chordata > Aves > Passeriformes > Fringillidae > Chlorodrepanis > Chlorodrepanis virens. Next base: position 55,224,137 of record LTAT01000006.1, on the reverse strand, counting down.
CGAATTTGTTCAGCTTCCTGACATGGATTGACATGGTGAGGACATAAACTTGGTTCTGCTTTTGTAAATAGAGCTAAAAGTACTTCCACACATAACACTTCCAGAAGCTTAACAGAAAATACTATAAGGTTGATGAAGCATTAATTTATGAAGCTGCCCATAGTCCCAATTAGAGGCCACAAATTATATTTATATAACAGTATGGATTAGTATTGCTATGCAGAGCATAGCATTGTAATAGAACAGAAAAAGGAAAGTATTTAGTGGCAATAAAAAGACTATAAAAATAAGCCTGATAGAAAATAGCTATTTGTATGGCATAAAATTAGCCCATGGAACTAATTCTCAGAAGTTTAATGAAGACATTTTGCTCAGTACAATTCAAGCATGATTAGGATTTATATGTATAAATAACTAACTGGAACTAGTCTACCTTGGTTAAAATGTGGCTTCAAATCATCACAGACTTAATAAGTAAGTTTATAAATAGTCCCTAAGGGCTTCTTACATCTTGCGCTACTGAATGTTTGCAGCTGATATGAGCATCAGGTGCCTTAGAAAGAGATGTCGACTCCCAAACTAAGAAAACCCCAAACAAATGGCAGAATATTTTTTGGATCTCTTAATCTCAGTTCTTAACAGTAGCAAAAGGATGTAACCATTTTTGTACTGTCTTGTGGAAAACTGGGGAAGATGTGAAAATGCCTAATTCTGTGTACCTTTGAGTTACAGACAGAGTGGGTGAGAGGTGAAGAAGAATGAAATGGAAAAAGGGTGATGTCCAAATGCATATCCTCAGAGACCTGAGTTGCTTTGAAAATAATTTCCTGAATCAATAAATGCAGGGGTTAAGTACTGAATACTAATGATAAGTACTATATACTAAACTTAAGAGCTAATTTAAATACAAAAGATATGATTTGCATTTCCTTTCTAGCTAGGAATGAATATTGTTCAACATTTTTTATGTATTTTGCAGAAAATATTTATGATCCAAAGGAAATTTTTTCAAGAAGAAATTTCTAGTATGATTAGTTCTATTCTTTTTGCCAGCTTCCTAACTAAATGTAAAAAAAAATTTAAAATCTGTATTAGCTGAGACTGGAAGGAAATTTCTCTTTAGCAACTAGAAGTCTGGCTAAATGTTTGACTAATAGAATTAAAGAGAGAGTACAGAACACATGGAAAATGACAGAAAAGACATCTTCCCTTCTTTCTTAACTTGTTTTTATTATAATTTTCCAACTAGCTGCATTATATTTTCCTTTTTTAAATCTAATTTTTCTCTCCTTTTTTTAAATTTTCCTTCTTTTTTTTTTTTTTTTTTTTTTTTGTCACAATACATATTTATGCTCACCGGTCCTCCCATACCTAATGCTTGCTCCTTTTACTCCCAGTCTGAATTTCTCTCTCTTTTTTTGTTTTTTCTCAATTTTCCCACTTCCCTCACACATAAAAAAAAAAGTTTTTCTGTAACTCAGACATTTTCTTGCCTGGGGAGGTGACAGTGATGCAGGACTGACCTTAGCAATGCACCTAAGGTCACGTTTCTTCTGAGTAATTCCAGACAGACTAATTGGGCACAGTGAGATCCTCATGGGTTAAGGGGGAAGGTGGTATCTCAGTCCACTACACTAAGAGGATTTCGACTTGCAGAACAGATGGCAGGTACAAGCAGCCTCTCTCACTTCCATTTATGAGGCCCTTTGTGGAAATGTGCAGAAATTTTTCTTGTGCTGCTTAGACAAGCATTAAAATCTTGAGTGAAGTGGCAGAATAATAAAATGCTGCCCAATACAAGATTTCTTTTCTGTAAAACAGTTATCATTCTAATTCTTAAGAGATGATTAAACTACAGTTCAAATACACAGAATCAAACAGCAAATGCTAATCTTACAATTAAAATGGATTATAAATGTATTTAGATAAAAGCTCTGGTAAGCTAATTCAGGCTGTAACAGTTGGATTTAAACTGTCAGTATTTGTCTGAGTTTTTTACAAACTATGCTGCATTTTACTAATGATGCTCACCAATTTATACTTTCAGAACTGTACCTGCACTACATAATTGTAGAAACAGCAGCAAGAAACTAAACACACAGGCAGATGTGTTCTGCCTGTTGCCAGTGTACTCTTTTCATTACATTGTGACTTTATGGAAGATGTTCTGTTTTCTGAGAGCAGTTTGTTGTCAGGATATGACCTCAGGTGAAATCAATTAGTCTTACTGTCCTTACTAATGAGCTTTGATAATGTTGGTTATAGGATAATCCTTTCTGATAGGAATTGAGAAATCTATAATAATGCAAAGAGTTGTCACAACCATTTCAGAACATTTAGAATGGGAAAAAATGCCCCAAACCCCCATGTAATTAAATAATGTGGCACTAAAAATTTTTAAATAAAATTTCTATGTTTTTGTCAGATTTCTCCCTGTTTAGAATAAGAATGAAATGTGACTTCTCAAAACTTGATCTTTATGAAATTAAAAGAACCCCAACAAGTAGATGTTTATTTCATAAGAAGCTGTCTTACCACTGTATCGTATCAGTAGTCTATGTTAACAACAAACCTTTCCTGGGTTGTGCATAAAGTCTCCTAGGCATGCAAAATACATGTATAAAAAAAATCATAAACACAGTCTGTACCCCAAATAGTTTATCTTCTAGTCACGACACAGCATGCCTAAAACTGGGAAAGATGATACAGAACGTAATTGTAAATCAGAGTACTGTAAGTACCTTTTTTTCCTCAATCTTATTTTAAACACCTTTAAATGAGGGGATAAATGAGGGGATTTCTGGAGAGGTCTTGAGAGGTCTGAAGAACAGATTTTGAGAATTCCAGATGTGGGAGCAGAGTGGATGGTGGGCAGAGCCAAAGGCAGTTTGGCAGGAGTTGTAATGTCGAGGTGCTGCCCTCCTTCCCTGCAGGCCGGGGTGTACTCCTTAACACACTCACCTGAAAATGAAGTCACCCCTTTCCTGCACAACACTTGGCTCTTCAGCTGCATCTTGATGGGCGACAAATAAGAGAGGCTTGAAGTAAAATCTACGACCACACCCACA
>LTAT01000006.1:55129688-55221059 GCA_003286495.1 Chlorodrepanis virens | reverse complement strand
CACCACACCCACACCAGTTGTAAAAAGAAGTATAGAAGCACAAATGTGTCTGCCATGGAGCCATCCAAAACAGCTTCTGTGTTTCAGTGTCTTTTATCTTCCACAGTGTTACCACATTAGTCTGTTTTCAAGGTCACTGTGACATTTTTACAGCTATCACTCTAAGAAATAACAGAAACTAGCTGTGGTTACAACAGCTATGGTAGCAATTCAGTTGCTTAAAAGAGCTAAAATAACTAGAAAGTTCAATTGGTGAATTTAGCTGTGATTCAGACATCATTTAAAGATAATGTTTCCCGGAATTGATGCATATCTGCGTATGTGCTGAATCCAGGAGAGACCTTTTACCTTGAGTAAGAGGGCAATCAACTAAGCACTTCACTTTATCTGATCTGTTACCTTAGGCACTAAGTTAAGAGTTGGGAATGTTTTGAGAGGTAGTTTTTAAAATGCAAAACATTCTGGGGAATAAAATAAGTTGCTTTTCTTATTCATTCGCTTTCCAAAATCTTATGAATTAAGTAGCTAACATTCCATTGCTTATCATTCACGAGTCTTCAGTTAGTAAGGACTTCTCCTTATGGTTTCTACAGGAGTAGTATTTAGTCACATGCAAATGTGTATATCATTAATAAACTTCAGTATCTTAGTTCCCAAAGCTGATGCAACACTTCACCGAAGCCAGTCAGTCCAGGGCAAGATGATGAAAAACTACGCATGCTACAAATACTATCATGACACTATTTCAGATTCCCTTTATACTTCTGTGAATGACTTAATGAAGTGCAAAGGGAGAGGGGATCATTAATGAAATGGGAAATAGGTTTCCCCACCTGTAAAATGGGGATAATCATTCTTACTTTTCCCGGAGAGTATTAATAGCAGCTAGAAAAATGTGCTCTGGTTTTGTAATTATTACTGCTAGAAGACAAGCAAAATGAAATGATTTATGATATGCTTTTAAATGGATGCCCAGACTATGGAACAAATACTTTTTAGGGCTGTCTGAGCATAGTTTGCACATTAATTAACTGGATTAGGATCTAATTTAATTAAATTCTCTTTGTATGGAAAATGTCTTTTGGATGAATAATATTCTATTCATTTGTTTTTTGGTGATTTTTATTTAGTGGTTAAGCAAAGCTGAAAAGAAGAATACTGAATTCAAAGTAAGAATGCTTGTGGGAGGAATACATAAAGTTAAATTAAATTGGTCTCTGAACCAATTCAAGCTGTAAAAATAAGGTTATTTAGATCTGTTACCCAGGTGTTATCTGAACTGCCAATGTTTATGTGCATATACCCATGCAGAAAATAGAGTGGACTCCTCATCCTAGGTTACAGTCTCTTCTATAAACACTGGGTTGTTAAAATATGGAAGATTTTGAGCAGAATGAAGATCCTAACTTCAGTAAATTGTAGAGGATTTTTCATATGCTGGGAAAAGCTAGAGGATCTATACCTTAATCTTTATGTAATAAAATCTGTATTGGTCTACCTTGATAATGCAAATAATATAATGACTTTACTTGGCCTGTGCTTCAACACAGCACAGTTTGGCCTTGGAATCTGTTTAACCATGCTGTCTTGATAGTATGCCCAAAAAAAGTAACTTCCCTGAGAGGCAGAAGGTTTCATGTGGTTCAGATGTGGCTGCATCCCCTTGGAGACAGGTGCTCTGACTGGTGGGTCACCTCTGCATGAGGCAATCCCACATCCACCTAAATTTCAATTCACTCTCTAGTGATGTTTAGATGAGGTGTGCTCTTAAGTGTTTCATGTCCAAAAAACATGCAGTGCAACTGCTCACATTCATCATGGTATTTGCCATGTGTTATTTACAAACTACTGTTAAAAAGAAAACCTGAGCATTTTTCAGGGTCTTAAAAGCTCTCCCAAAACATCTTAAAACACTTTCAGTTTTCTCTATTCCTTTCTAATACTGGAAGTAATTCTATGCACACAAAAATGATGTGAATCTTCATTTTCCCTGACTGCAGCAGTCTTCAAAGTGTTCACATTCTCCTCTGAAATGTGTAAGTTCCCTCCTCCACTGACTTCCCCTGCAGCTGAAAATACTCTGCATCTTCAGTGCCCTAAGACCTTGTAGTTATAGGACCTGCCTATTCACTGTTTTGTGCCAGCTCAGGTATTTAAATAGCTTTCAAGAGTCTTGCATGAGCATGAATCTATGTGTATATGTATGTACACATGCAGTCGTGTTCTATTTCTTTTTTTGGGATTTTGAAAAATATTTTTTAAATTTTTTTTTTTACCCATCCAGAAAATAAAATGATAGTGCATATGATCTAGAGAATTACAGAGGCATTTGGAAGAGCTGTTTTTATTATATCAGACTTGTGATTTACAGTGTTCTAATCACAAAGTGCATTTTCTAATTATAGAAGGCTTTAGGGGGAGATGAGAGGGATTGAAATAAAAATGAGGCTGCAAAAATACAGTGTTTTACTTGTTTAGGTAATTTCCCTGTGTGTTTGAAATATATTGTAATGTTCAAATCCAAATAACATTTGTGAATGTTATTATGTATTAATTCACCTCATAGTTGTTTGTGTAATTATATTTATCAGCTTTGTCATAAATTAAATTTGGAGCAATCTAGTGATTAAAATATACTTCCTGAAAATCACAGTTCATTAAGCCTAGTAAATATTCTGAATGTGCTGACTTCAGCTGATTAACTAGTCACCTGTATCACAGGCAAAAGGGCTTTTATTTGAAACTGCTTACAGAATACTCAGCTTGTGGCATACTAACCGTTGACCCCTAAGAGACACCTGTAGTAATATTTTAAAGAGGCATGGATAATGATGAACGATCTTATATCATCTAGCTATAAGTAGAGATATTGCCCTTGCTTTATGTAAAAATACAATACTCTGAACATTATATTTTGCGCTACAAGGCTCTTCGTATGTTTTCATTTAGAGAAAACCAGGTGGGTCTGAGTTTGCCATGTGGTAGTCATACTGAATTAAGTGGAAACTCTGGAATTATGTAGTAGAGGTAAAATGGACAGGGTAACAGTAAACCTTAGTGAGGAAGAATATGGTGCATGTGTATGGCTGTGGGCCCCCACTGTAAGCACAATGGCCTGGTTCTGGGCTTCTCTCATGAAACTTTCCATGGACTTTCCTGTAGTTAGAATCCTTGGGAATGTGATGTCCTGGGGAACCCAGGGACCCCAACCAAGAGCTAAAGGGGACCTGCTTGGACCTGGTATTCTGAAGAGCCTTGTGCTCAGAGCAAGAAAGAGGAGTCTTCCAGGACAGCTGGCACTGTGCAATGGTCAGAGCGACTGGGCTGGCTCAGCATAACTGCCTGCCATGGCAACCTTCTGCTTTGAGAGGCCTCAATGGCCACATCTGTATAAGCAAATGAAGCATAGTTGAGAACAGCTCTGTATGCGGTGGCCAAGGGGAGAGGGAAAGCCTTCATCCCTGTAGATTAACACCTCCATGATGCCATCTGGGAGTGGCTCTGGGAAAGCTCTGCCTCTTGAACTGTGCTGAAAACTATTTGGGAGATAGCTGGCAAAGAAGTAGTATGTCAAGGACATTTATTAGTATTTGTTTGCAATTTATTAGCACATGTGATTGTGTTTCTGTGACTGGGAAATGATCTGGAATTGAGATGAGCTGACTAGCATAGGCACAGTTTCCTTAGCAAAGGTGCTGCTTCCCAGGAGTTGTTAAGTAGGGAAAAGGAGGTGCTTTTGCTCGTTTTATGTACCTGCACTCAAATACAAAGTAGATCTTGGATATGTTTAATTAGGCTTTTGCGAATACTGTCTTTTGTGGGACACTTTTCTGAGAACATAATTCAATTCTGATTCAAAAGCAATGTAGACATACTTACTGAGCCACTGGGTACAGATTAATAAATTCTGCTTTCTGGGAGTAATGTCTATAGAACATGGAGATGTTGAAGTAAAGAGCTTTATTGAGATGTGTTGGTCTGATGCTCATGGCAAAATTTTAGTCCCTCTGTAGCCATTTTAACTCCAATGGAAGTGGGCTTTGTTCCTGCCTTAACTTACTATGATTAAACCTCTAATCTTCTCCGGAAAGTGGTTAAAGACAAAGGCTTTTATGTAAAGTGATGGGGTTTTTTTGGTTTTCCTTGTAACTGTATTTTATTGCTGTGAGGGTTCTACAATTTAATTTAAGCACAAACTACCTCAACCCTTTCTGAAATAGCAGTTTGTCTGCAGTTTAGCTCTGGAATCCCTGCAGATAAGGCTCCCATGAGAAAAGCCCTGAAATATCTTGAGGAATGATTAAAAGCTTCAGTAATGTTCTATTAAACCTTGCTGCTTTTAAAATAAATGGACACTTCATTGCTGTAAGACATTTTACCTGTAGACATTCATTTGGTGTCTCATGTTTTTAAATGACATTGCCCCCATATTGCAGTCAAACCTCAAGATATTACAGGAAAGAAGGATTAAGGAGAAATACCTATAATGACTGGTAGATTAGTAATGATAAGCAGAATGACTCAAGCTCAAATTTTAATTTCATATGATGCTTGATGGGTTTCAGGATGTTATTGTTGCTGCTCGTAGTATCATTTCATTAAAATAAGTAAATGTGGCCTGGAAACTAAAAAGATCCCACCTATGTCTTTCAGAGATGGTGAGATTAAAGTATGTGGTTTTTTTAAGAAGCACAAATGGATATGTGCTAAGTATTTTTATGGAAACCTGAAACCACAAACCTTTCTCCAGTCTGTATGTTTTATAAGCAATCTAGAAGTTAGAATAGATTTAAAATTCTCAGACCTTTTGTTCTAACTTGATTGCCATTTTAAATTAATATGAGGCTTTGACCTAGGAATAAATCTGCTACAGTAACCCACAGTTTAATCAATACTTGTGATAATTATTAGCAGTTTGTACCTGTACAAGAAGAAGTGGGAGCTCTACTCCACAAAATGCAAAATTATATTGGTTTAGCATTTTTAATAGTATGGAAAATAAGTTAGTTATTTCCTTAAGTTATTGAAAATAAAGTCCACTTCAGCTGTTGCTCTGAAGCTTTGGACTCATGTGACCCTGAGACTGAGAAACAGAGGTGATTGAAGTCACAACAGAAATTTTGCACATTATCATAGTCTGCATCTGTTTTAATGACTGTACAGGCTTTCTTACAAAGGTTCATATGTTTGAGCCACCCAAGGGATATCCAGGAGTAATTTTTTTTTTCTCTCTCTATATTGCTATTTCCACCGACAGTGATCAAGTTTTTTTTAAGTTTAATGTAATTCAATTTGGGAAATGTGGAAGGTATTATTATTTCTGAAAGCAGCTGATGTTCTGTGTCTGCTTTAATTTTCTGTAGAAATTATTTCCAAAATCTTATCTAGGATTCAAAAAAATCTTGTCCTCATTGCGGCATTTTTGTGCCTGTCAACTGCTGACTTGTGCTTCCAGTGGGAAGAAGCAGCTACAGAAATCAGGAGTCACGGACAGAGAGGTGATCTCAGATTCTAAAGGTCAGTCCTGTGACAGAGTCCAATTAATGAGATGGCACCATGCACTTGCCTATTTTTAGTGGGGAATCAATGCAGAGATTGGAGCCATGCTGTGATATTCTCATGGTGCCTCGGCTGGTGGGAAATTGCACTTGCATCAAATGGAGGTTTCTCAGGAACACACAATTTCTTTCCTTGTTTACATATTGCAGTAATTCAGCACAAGAATCAAGTACTGGCTATTCACATCAGTTGAACTACTTCAAAAACTGACCAGCAAAGAGGTCTGGTCAAATGGGAAAGAGCCACGTGTTTGGATATCCACTTACAAATTGACTTTAAAAGCTTTTAGGAGAAGCTCTTAATAGAAAGGGGCATTGTGCAGAATGTAGTTGGAACTAGGTGTTTTCCACCTTTTTTGATCCCTTTGCTGTTCCAGCTGCTGACCCCTGCTAAGCACTGAGCAACTTGAGAGATGGCTCTGCTTGTGTGTGATAAGAAAGCTGCTGTCCACAGGTGGGTATCACACTCAGAGATAAGAGAAAAAAGTATTTTTGCTGGTTAAGAGGAACCTGCCCCAGATATGTGGTGAAAGGTCAGAGGTGAATAACTGGTCTGATAAAATCTTAATAGGAATAACTGATGGAGTCTGCCAGGGCTCTGTGGGTAGGTGTTGTATCTAAAATTTTATACATATCTGCACTAATTCTTATTTTTATTTTTTAAATTTTAGTTTTATCTCTATTTTGATAATTTTTAATGTTTTATTTTGACTAGGGATGTAAAAGAGACTCATAGTAACCTTTCCTAAGTCAGCCTTTTATTTGGCCTTTCATTTTCCTGTGTTTTTCTTTTCTCCTGAAACTAAGACAAAATGTCGGAAGTGGAAATATTTATGAGAGCCATTTAGAAATATAAAAGAATTCAGCTGAAATGAGTTGTGATTGAATAGTCTTTGCAATTGTTGCAGCAGGGAAACTTAATATAGAGTTGCCATGGAGACTGGTTCTTTGGCCACTGGTCTAACACATTAAAGCCTTTTAGTTCAGCAATATGATATTTGCAGTTGATGCCATACATGATATTAACAAGTGGTTTGCCTGCATTAAGAGGAAAATAGCTCTAAAATTACTGCAATTCTCATTAAAATAGAAATATGCAAAACGCCTTGAAGTTATTTGAATAATCAGTGATGTGAATGATATCAGTTCATATAAAACATGTTTATTGCATAAAAACGTGGGCAGATATCCAAGTCAGAGCTATTGAAATGTGAGTTTTAATGTCAAGGTGAAAGAGCAAACCAACTTCTTCCAAGTGCACACTGTGGCTAGTTTTGGGGTGAGGTTACCTTTTCTCTCATTAGCCTTTTTCAAAGTTAAGTCTCTCGAGTGCAGGGTTGTTTTGGCTACCAGACTTGAACTGTACCATGAAAACACCAGTTTCTTTTGCCTTGAAAGATTTATATTTATTACTGTTTAATGACATATTGTTTTTGTAAATGGCATGGTATTTTTACCATGTGGCCATCGCACCAAGTTCTGTAGAGTACATTTAATGGAAAAAATGGAAGCATGCATTTAACAGACTGCAAAAACTCAAGCAGAGGTAAACCACTTAATAGCAGTGCCTGTAATGAATTTCCTAACTAACTGGCCCATTTCATAAACTGATAACATAGACAGAGACTTAGCTTTAAAGGCCCTTGGTCAAGCAATGGAGAGAAACAAAATGAGAAACAGAGCTGCAGCTATCCAAATCCATTCTGGTTAGACAATACCCTGGGGCAATCCCTGTAATAACCTGTTAGCTGGCTAAGTCAATATTTCATATCTGCTGCCCAGCTGGACAGGAATGCTAAAATACTGAGTTCCTCAGTCCACCACTGCTGTGTCAAATAGAGCCTGAATAACATTGGTATCCTGTAATTCTAGCAGAGATTTGGCTTTCTGCAGAGCAGCTGTCAGGCACAGAGGTGGCCCAGAGAGGCCAGGGGCTGGATCAGGACACAATGTTGTGACACTATGCCATCATTTCACTGCTATCGTGTACTGGCCGTTTCTGCTAGGGCGCAACAGCATCCATACATCACGCATAATTTGTAATTTTTTTTGTGTAACATCCAAGCTTGTTTGCAATTTTTTGGGGAGGATGATTTATCCTCCTTGCAAAATTGGCTGTTCAAATGCTACTATTTTGATATTTTTAGATATGTCCTGGAATCTGTGATTCCCAGCACAGATTTTATGTTCAAGAGTTTGGGAAAACATATCATTATCAGTATGAAATTAATGTAAATTCCAGTACCCACAGACTTTGCTATTGTTACAGGACAAAATTCATAATGCAGTAGATGATCCAGCTGTATGCTCTGGTTTGATCAGTCAGTTTATTATGGTTGTGTTTGGCACAAGAAGTCTGTGGATTAAGGGTGTATAGGAATGCCTTTGGAACTCCTCTTTGCAGAAGGACATCATCTTCCCTCTCTAGGGAAAATGCGGATTACCTCACCCTTCTTTCCACTGTGCAGAGTGCCCCATTTTAGTTTCTATTATTTTGTATTTTTCTGCAGTTCCGTTAAAACTCAGCAAAATCAAAATGTTCATTTCAATTGGTCCTGCATTGCACTGATTATTAGAACTAGTTGATACATTTTTAGTTTGTCAGAATATGTAAGTTTTCTGAAGTCAAACAAGTATGGGAGTTTGAGACTGCCCTGCATGAGGATGAACAAATTAATAATGTGAGACACCTGTACTCAAATCCAGAGGTTAGAAGTGATGTGGGGATAGTGGTCCAAACCACCCAGTCCTGGAGAAGAGCCTTCATCTCCTTTCTTTGTAAACCATTCTGATACAAAATAAACATAACATCTACAGAAGATTTTAAATAAATATGAAAAATAGATTTTTTCCAGAAATCATTTTTTCTTACTATTGTCTGTTTTTGAAGAGAAGAAAAATTTTAAAATCTGTATATCTGGGGAAAAACCCCAGAGTTCTCACATTCTATTCCTCTCTAGTAATCAGCTATGAATTCCTTTGCCATACTGATTTTTACTTTCCTGGTTGCATGAACTTTGACATTCTCAGAAATTTTCCTTTAAATTCCAGAATATAAACATAATTTATATCTACAGGGATATATTCCCTCTAAGCAAAATATGCTGCTACTCTGGGCCTTAACTGGGGCCTCAAAATGTGGAAAGGGATAATTTTTTTCAGTGACTCTTGCTCATAAATCTTTTCAGATCAAAGATGTTACTGCTGCTGTAAGACACAAATAGCAAAAAATGACACTTTTCCTGTGATACTCTGGTTCTTGTGTGAAGTCTCTGATTCTAATAAAGGTGATACACTTATACTCTGTTAAATATTACTGCATTAGACAAAATTTTTAAAAAAGAGATTATACTTTGTATTTCTTAGACTTTTAGGGCTGTGCCCCAAAGCTTGCTGGATCAGCAAAGATTTTACTAATGTGAAGATAAATGGAGCTTGTGGTTGTACTTTGGCATGAAGTGAGCAGAAAAAATGCCTCTATGGTGGGTGGTCAAGGTGAGAACACGATCAGAAGCAATGCATTGCTGGTCCTGGAGAAGGGTGGGGAGACTCTGCCCTGGCTGTAGAATTGCCCCAGACATTCCCAGATCCTCAGGGCAGAGAAGATTTTGTCTTATTGCTGAACACACAGCAAAGGCAACTTCTACTTCCCAGTGTCACCCCAACTGACACCTGAAAAGGAGGGTGGGCTTCAAAACTGGTAATTAGCTGCTTCCTAAAACTGGTAATTGCTGCTGCTTCCTACAGAGCACTTACTGCTGCCAGTATCTGTGACAGCAAGGAGGGACATCTCTGGTGTCTTAATCAAAGAGGTGTAACACAAGCGCCAACCCTTTGGGTATTTGGGGCCAATCCTGCAAATTGCTGTGCACTTCCTTGGAAGCACTCAGCACTTCCCTGACAACTGGCATCAATGACAGTCAGGACAGGTGGACCTCAGGAACCCAAAGGACCTTAGCATCCCCAGGAGGTGCTAAGCATCTGGCTGCATGGCTACCTCTGGCTGTAGGCCCAAGAGAGTATTGAACAGTTCAAACTACTGCAAGGAAGAACAAAACCTTCAGACGGAGTAGAAGAAATTATTCATCTGAATAGGAAAAAAGACAACCTTGAATGATTAAGAACCATGTGAGAGATATTAATAATCACATGACTGAGTATAGTATGCAATAAAATACATAATTCATGAACTTACAGCAAAGAATGAACGATTCACATTGCCTTGAAAATTAATTAAGAAAGATGCCTGGTAATGCTAAGGATTCACCAGAGTCCATAATTCTGAAAAATAATGAAAACAGGCCTGTGTTGTTATTCTACTAAAGCATCACAAAAATCTGATAGGGAAGAAAGGGAATGAAACATGATGTTTCAAATAATTATCAGACTTCTATGTAATCATCAGAAAATCAGTTTCCAAAAAATCTGAAATAAGCATTGAGAGGAATAATACAGCCATAAAGCAGCACAGAAATCAGACAAGAAAAATTCACCAAATTTTCATGAAATAAAACTTCGAATTTTTTTTTTAAAAAGGAGCTTCAGAGTTTCCGTTTCCTGTCAGGAATGGTTGGCTAGGTCTCTGTTCTTGTACTGAATTGCTTTGTTTCTTCTCTGAATGACAGGAAACTTGTTTCCTTAATAGGCTATAAAACAATACTGGAAAATTTGCAATTGTAATTAGCTGTGGCTGAGGTCAGCAGTGTGAAAAGCTAAATTCGTGAGGTATTGGAAGCATTTTGCAATTCACTTAACCCATTTTTTTTTCTTTTTTTTTTCTTTTTTTTTTTTTGACAAAATTAATTTGTGAAAAATCTCTCCAGGTGCTGAATGAAATAAATAATTTGGGAATGTAGGGGATAAACCATTCTTCTTTGTAGCGAAAACATTTCTTCTGTCCTGAACTTCAGTGTAAAGCACACACTAGAGAAAGCAAAACGTACCGGCGCAATTCCATGGTGTTTGCAAGGGCCACACAAAAGAGAATTGTGCAGAGTTGTCCAAACCACACAGTCCTGGAGAAGAGTCTTCATCTCCTTTCTTTGTAAACCATAATCGTTACCAGTGGGAATTCTGTGGCATTTTGCACCTGGTCAGGATTGTGTTACTTGGAAGGCAGCGACTGTCTGTGCTCCTCAGTCAGGGCATTCCAAGTGGGACTGTGCTGGGAGTGCAGTAGTCACCATCTACAGGATGATGTTCTGAGAAGTGCCTTTAAAGGCTTATATAAGCTGATAAAGTTACTGTGTGGGAGAAGTCCTTCCACAGCCAGTGAGAGGTCTCCCTACAGCTCTGGAGGCACAGTTATTAAGTGGCAAGAAAGCTTTCATGTAATTAGCTCTTTTCTCACCAGTTACCATCATAGGGGAAAGGAGATTAAATGCAGTGTATTCTTCAGATAAGGGAGAGAATCACCATACTTGCACAAAATTCAAATTTCCCAGGGATTTTTCTTTTTTTTTTTTGCTGATATATGTTGTATGTAAGATTGTTTGTATGATTTTGTGCATGTGTGTTACTATTTCACAATAATCATGGAGACTTGATAATAGCACTCACCCAATTTATTTAATCTGGTACCAGATTAAATAACTGATTCATTAGGAATCAACAGATGAAGATCCCCTTATCAATATCATGCAGATGAGATACTTAGGTGCATATAGAAAATACTCACAGAGGCATAGTGAGTATTTTCAGGTGTTTTTCTAGAAGGCAGGTGTTTTTCTTCAAATTTATGGTAAATGAGAGACATCAAACATATGATATTTGCCCTGCTAAGCATGATTTGCCAAGAAAGAGAAGGTTTCTAAGCATTCACACATGCTCTAGCCTATCTGTGTGAACACACAGCAGTCAAGACTATTGTCTTAACAAAAGAGCACATCTCTTCTGAAGAGCAAAGACCAGTTCTAGCATTGTATTTTTTTCTGATAATGGTAATTACTTTGCTTTGTCCACCTTGCATTGCTTTTATGAATTAACTAGATGAAAACCTCAGGCCAGTAATGATAGCCAGCTTTGCTTTGGATCTCTGCCAGCAACCTATAATTAAAGTGTTTTCTTGAGAGAAGACCACAATATAGTACCTATTGTGCATGATGTCCTTGGAACATGATTGCAGTAATTGAAAAAAAAAATTCTCTAATTTATATCATGGCATGTTTCCATGGCTCACAGAAAAGAGAGAACTGATTCATGATGGTCAACATGGCTTCACTGAGGGCAAATTGTGCCTGACAAATTTGGTGGCCTTCTATGTTGTTACAGCATTGCTGCTTGAGACAAGAGAGACTGTTGTCATCTACTGGACTTGTGCAAAGCATTTGACACTCTTCTAAAAGGCATCCTTCTCTCTAAACCAGAGAGACGTGGATTTGATGGATAGACCTCTCGCTGCATAAGGAATTGGCTGGACGTTAGCCCTCAAAGGAATTGTGGTCAATGGCTCAATATCCACGTAGAGCCCAGTGACAAGTGGAGGTCCTCTGGGTTTGGTATTGGGACTGGCACTATTTGACACCTTTTTGGTGACACAGACAGTGGGACTGAGTGCAGCCTTAGCAAGGTCACTGATGACACTGAGCTGAGCAGTGCGGTCAGAACGCTGCCGGGAAGGGATGCCAGCCAGAGGGACCTTGAGAGCTGGGCCCATGTGAACCTCGTGAAATCCAGCAAGGCCAAGTGCAGGTTCCTGCACCTAGGCCAGGGCAATCCCAAGCATAAATAGGCTGGGCAGAGAATGCACTTAGAACAGCCTGGGGTAGAAGGGCTTGGGGATGTTGGTTGACAACAAGCTCAACATGACCCTGGCAATGTGCACTTGCAGCCCAGAAAGCCAACTATGACCTGGGCTGCATTAAAAGCAAGAGTGGCTAGCGTGTTGAGGGAGGAGATCCTGCCCCTCTACTCTGCTCTGGTGAGATCCCACCTGGAGTGCTGTGTCTGACACAAAAAACCATGGACCTATTGGAATGAGTCCAGAGAAGGGCCATGAAGATGATCAGAGGGATGGAGCACCTCTCCTACGAAGATGGGTGGAGAGAGTTGAGGCTGTTCAGCCTGGAGATGGGAAGGTTTTGGGGAGGTGTTAAAACAGCCTTGCAAAAGGGGAAGTCAAAAGGGGAATCCTAAAGGAGGCCTCCAAAAACACTGGAAAAGAGCTATTTACAAAGGCCTGTTGTGACAGGAAAAGAGGTAGGGGCTTTTAACAGATAAAGGATAGGTTTAGATTAGAATTTGTAAATAAATTCTTTACTGTGAGGATGGTGAGACACTGGAAGAGGCTGATCAGAGAAGTTGTAGATTCCCCATTCCTGTAAGTATTCAAGGCCAGGTTGGATGGGGTTTTGAGCAGTCTGATCTAGTGTCCCTGCCCCTGGCAAGTGAGCTAGAACTACAATATCCTTAATGTCCCTTTCAATCCACGCCGTTGTATGATCATATTGCCTCTTTCTGTAGCTAGTTACATCTGGGGATTGTTGCATGTGAAACAATTTCGTGGGAATGTAAAAACCATAGAATCACAGAATCACAAAGTGATATGGGCGTACTAAAATTGGATATAATAAAATATCTTGCAGCGAATTTAGCTAATTAAAATGAAGGAATGGTCTCAGAAGTTTAGTGTTTGCAGACAGAAATATCAGGAGTGTCTCCTGAATGTAAGTACAAACCAACACTACTCTTAATTTTCTGACATAGAGAAGATCCAAAAGTTCAAGTCTTGTTTGCCTCATAAGCTAAAATTGCCAAACAAAAGGATTTTGTCCTGGCTTTAGCCAGAGACCTTCGAGAAGCTGCTTTATATGCTTAGAGCCATCAGGCAGATGGAATGGTTTTTTGTTTATTGAGAGACACACCAGAAGGAACCATTATCCAAAGCCTGGGCCATCATGGTAAAGATAGAAAGATTTCCACGGCTGACATTGTGTGTAGGTTTTTGATGACATCTGTCTTCTGCATAAATGAGATAATTACTGGAAGTCAAGAACCAACCAGCAGAAATCATTATTATTTGCCCTTAAATAGAACAAAACCAGGGCTTCTCAGGTGCACTGGTTACAAAAAAAAAAAGTGAAGACTATGAATAAGAAAGTTGTCTTTTACATCAGCAATTGTACTGTTGGTATTTTTAATTTTGCATATGTGAAACAACACTGTTTGTGTAGTTTAACAGCACATGGATTGGTTCACACTATTTTTGCCAAAAAAAATACCTGTCTTATTTATAGCAACAGTCAAGTTAGAATCCCTGCTTGAAAAAATTTCAGCAAATTTTGAACATTCTCTAAATTGCTGAGGTCAAGAGCCAAAAATATCTGTAGAATATTGCTTCACACTTGGTATGTCTCAGTAAAGATGCAGCTATAATTAACTGCTATTGAAGCAAAAACTACCAAGTATTCCTGATTTAGTTCTTTTCCTAGTAAAAGCTGGGAAATTTGATGATGACTTTGTTAAAAGATTTCAATTTTTGTTGTTGGTTTTTTATTTAAAGGAGGAAACTTAAATCGATCAAGTTACAGGATATGTGCTTTTGATTTATGTTTGTGTTATGTCAGTCAAATATCTATGTTAAAACAGATTAAACACCTTGTTCCTGGTGGCTTTTCCTTCATTTCAAAGGCACCTGCAGAAATATGAAGTCAGACTATTCTTTAGGAACTGCTAGAAAACAAATTACTTTTTAAATGGACAGGAGCATTCAGAAGCTTTCTAAATGTTTTCTAAAGTCAGCAAGATTTTGAAAGAAGCACATTTTAATAACGTTCTTGGAAAAAAATCTGGCTCAATTTGGATTAACAAAGTTCAGCTTTTTATATTGAATTTAAAAACTGTTCCTTGCACTGTGTTTTGCAATGTTATTACTGAAACGAACCTCAGTACACTGACCACCTACATAAAGTTTATACAATTAGTTTTTTGGGAATTTCTTAATATATACATAGAAACTGTGCTGTGAATACCATGCTTGTCTTAATTTGCTTCAGTTTCTTCATTGTATTGCATTCAAATTCCAAATGATGGTGACATAGAAATTTTAAACTCTGAGGACCTTTTATTCACATGGAAGCTGCCTTAAGAATTGATTATTCTCTTGAGTAAATCAGGATTTCAAGTGTCATTGTGCTGGAAACGTCTGTTTATATATAGGATCTGCCAACATCCCATTTCTTTCCAGCAGCAATGCCAAATAATCATAAATAATGGCAGAACTCTTCAGTTTATAAAGAAAAAAAAAAGTATCCAGAAATTAGTTTAAGACCTATGTAATTAATATCTTCTGCCTAATCCTCAGAAGGATGTTGTGCATTCCAGATTATGTGGTGATCTAAGGAATTGCTAGATCCAATAGTCTGGTTCCTTTGCCCAGAAGAAAAATGGATCCAGGAAACTAAAATCTTGGAAGGAAAGCAGGAGAAGAAAGATATTTTGGAATCTGTTTTTTAAACCCCCAAACACAAAAAACTTCAGTTGTTCGTACAATTTGGAGTACATTATGAACTTGTTCCTTCCATGTACCCAAACATGATAGATAACTTTCAGACAGCTAAAGACCTCGGATATATGAGGCCTCTAAGATCAGTAAATTTAGTTTTACGGGAGACTTTTCCTTGAGATTCTCCCCTTTGCCAATTAGAAATTCTGCAAGGCCAACCTGTTCAATACACCACAATCAGATGAGCTCACTGTCTTAACACTCCAACACTGTCCAAAACACAGCAGACTGCTGCCAGGTACAGGCGGGTCTAAAAGACCTTTGCTCCACAGGCAGGACTGGGGCCACCAGGATGATTTCTTTAAGTGTAGATATTCATCTTCTTATCAAGCGCCGTCCCCTTTATTGTTACTGGTACAATGGGAGAAGACCAGAGATTTTCTACCTCAGCTGTAGATGAGTGGTTTGGGTTGAGAGGATCTCTCCCAGCTTTTTGAAGACTGAAGTGTGGTGCCTTTCCCACTGGCTGAGCTAATGCAATTCAATTTTGTACTTTAACCAGCTGCCTATAGATTTCTATTGTGGTTATCAGTTTTAGACTTCTGCATTATAGTAACATAGAAGCTATTTCACATAGATTTTTGGTGCATTTTTTCCAGCTAATACCTACCTGTGTCTGTTTCTTACTTACTTTTTCCCTGTGTTTGTTTTACAGTCCATTTGACTGATATTTTTTTCTATTGTCCACAGTCAGGTGCAGTTTGGAATGCTTAAATAGGTTTTGCCCTCAGGAAAAAAAAATCCAAACAATTTCTTGGCAATCAGACATCAATACAAAGGTTTCTTTAACCCAGAGATATTAAGGATACACAAGTTAAAGTAAGCAAGTTTGAAAGTCTAAGATTCCTTCTGGAGATGTCTATTTCAAAATTATTCTAACTTCATATTACCGATCCATTGGAACTTGGAATTGAAGTTTGTAAATTCTTTATTTGTAGATTCAAATGAAAGTAATACACGAATGAGATAACATTTGCAAAATGAAATTTTGATCCAGTTCCAGGCAGAACAGAATATCTTGTTGTGCTACAGATGTGCCTCAATACTAATTGATTATTTTTTTACCAGAAAAGCTATTTAGAAGTGTTCCAAGATACAAACTGACACTGCAACTGTCTGTATGGCAGCAAGTTATACTGTGTTTTCACTTCTTTCATCTTCCTAAAATTGAATATGGCCAGAAGGAGTGATGCAGCTTCACTGAATCTTATGCTAATGCTTTCCCAGAAAATGTTTTCTTTTCTCCCTAAATTATTCATTGAGCTATTAGAGGTCTGAAATAAAACTTTAATTAGTTGTTAGAGGCTTCACAAAGTATGACCTGCTGGAACATATGAATGGAGTTGAAAGGGAGCCATCTGACTACAGGAATTGCAGCCAGCGGAACAGGACATGGGCAGAAACTTAACATCTGTTGCAGATTTCTAGTGTTTTGGGCAATGGGATTTTTAGCTGAAAGCTGAGTGACAGCTTTTAGTTGACTAAATTGTGGAGTACAATAAAATGTGTAAAATGTTGTCTTAAATAATGTGTACTGTCATTTTCAACTGGTGATTTCACATTGGAATGTACTTGCCAATCCACAAGCTAAAATTCGTCAGTCTGAGGGCATATATCATGTTAGACGGTGTCCAGCATTATCTGCTCCTGAGACTGTTATTTTCAGCTGCCCTTCACTCTGTATTCTGTAGCTTTTTGCTTGAGATAGAGAGGGAAAAGTGGACTGGAGTTTTGAAAGCAACAGGAGGAACTTATGTACCTACCTGTCAATAAAAGCAACCCTTTAATATACTTGAAATAAAAAAAAAAATCCTACTTATATGAATTCAGATGACAGTGAGGTTCAATAATTCAAAGATCTCTCTTGGATGCCTGCTTAGACAGAAAAATCTCTTTACCTTTATTCTATCTAAGTTTGTCATAGCTGCACACCCATCTCAGGCTACAGCATTGTTCTGGTGACTTCATTGCAGGATAAAATCATGGAGTTAAGTATCAGTATAAATTTTTCAGGAAAAATAGCTTTCAGCAAATTGGAAAATAACAGTATTAGCATTTATCATTATTTTATTGAAGGATTTGTAAAGTTTAAGAAGACATTAGCAATGTTGAAATCAGATATGTTGTCATATCTAAAACATCCACCACATTGTTATTGTCATTGGGACTTAATATTTCCTCGGGTAGGTACAGAGATTAAAAAAATAAAAAAAAAGAGAGATAAGCCTTTGAAATGCTGAGAGCACAAAATCCTGTGTAATAGTAATAAACTTTATGACAAGCGAGTAAGGGCTTCTGTGACACTTCAGTAAAGGGTGGTGTGTGCTGCTTTTCTCTACAGGGAAAGGATGACAAATGAAAATAAAGCAGTCCTCACTAATGATCTCTTCTGTCCAGTGAAGTTGAGGTTAATTTACAAAATACATGACACCAACAAAGAATAAGGGCAGGAGGGAGTGGTTAAGGGACTAGAAAACTGCCTAATACAAAACTTCAAGAGAATTAAGATGGGGGAAAGTCTTGTTGAATGAAACAGGAAGACTCAAGGGAAAGAAAGAATAGGAATTAGACCATGGTGTCACCAGAATATTTGGAAAAAAGCAGTTCTCCACAGCACTAGGACTGGCTGAATAACCGGCTTCACAGTTCACAGATTTGTAGATGTTTTTCTTTTTAATTTGGCATAGCTTCAAATTGGAACAATTCCATTTTTTTAAGAAAAATTTCTTCAGAAAAAAAAAAATTCCAGGAAAATGTTTTGGAAACACTGACATACTGTGTTTCCAAAACCACACATTTCTCCCTGACCCTACAGCTGCCTAATGGAACTGGCATTCATAGAGCAGCTCCATGGGAAGGCGAGGTCTGGGGTTTGACTTTGGGCTTTCTGTTTTCAGGTCAGCCACCACGGGCAGGCAACAAGTAATGGTTTAAGCTGAACTATGAGATGCCTTTTTTAAACTGAACTATGAGATAATTTTTAAAAATTGTTATATGTATTTCACATGTGTTTATAAAGCTATTGCATATATAAAAAAAATAACTATTTTTTCTGTTAAAGTCTCCAGAAGGAATTGTGGAACTGCTTGTAAAATGTTTGTATATGGTTTTTTAACTTTTCACATCCCTACATAGCATAATAACAGCTGATTTTCATTTCTTCTTTTGCTTTTCACAATCTAATTTAAAAGAAATCCGTAGGAGATCAAACATTTTCAATCCTAAGTTTAATAGAACTGAAGTAGATAATGAATATCTGCAATCTCTTCCATTCATATTTATTATGATTATTTGAACTGCATGTGATATGCAAATGTAACCTGGAAAGATAACAGTTAATATTCTTTGTAATATTCCCTGTATCCTAATTTTTTTCCCAATCTTTCTCTAAACACTTCCTTTTCCAAAAAGTCTGGCTTCTTCAAGCCAGTGCATTTTATACTTTTAAGATCCAAGAATATAAACAAAAGCCTTTTTCTTTTTTTCCTGTGGCATAGCAACACAGTTTGAATTTTGAAATGTTAAGTGTCCAATGCTCACATTTGTGTGAGCTACTTGTATAGAAAAAAATCCCTGAAAACTGAAAAATGCAACTTGCAAAGACATGGTTATTTTAAAATGAAAAATAAATTACAATATGTTGGTGCATACCAGCCTGCAGCAGAAGTATGAATAGCTCATGTCATTTGCAATGAATCATCCACTCAAACTAATAGTGAAGAAAAAAAAGAGCAAAAGAACTGAGTGAAGAAACCACAGAAATTAGTGAAAATGCAGAAGGCCTAGATTCTTGCTAGATAGGCAATTATTTAGAGCTCATATATATAGGCCTGCCTATTTTTGATCAAAACATTTCCTGGGATTCACTATCTGAAAAACTATCTGAATGTCTTTTACTTTAGCTAGCAAAGACCTTGTTGCACACAAAATTTGCAGTTCTTAGCTGTTCTTAGTGTTTCCAAAACATATTTTAACACTTTCACATCACGTCCAGAGTATTTGTTTTGTGATCTGAACTGTTAAAGATGATTGGTAATTATAAGAAGTTAAAATTCTGATATGAATTGGTGTATTCAGGAAAACTTTACCAAAACGTTACTGTTTTCTATGATTTATAAGGTTCTTTCTGAGTATTTCACTGATAAGATGAGGTAACTGAAATAAGTTAATATCAGCTTTTCCAAGGAGTTAGCTGGAACATACACTCTTATAGTGACTGAGATATGTTCCCTTGACTGGTGATGTCTTTGCTGGCAGTGGAGACCCAAATGCAAATGAAAGGTGTTTCACAGATCTCTCTAAAATAGGACAAAATTTATTTGTAATTAAAGAATTACCGCATGAAGATGAATTCCAAATTACTACATTTTAAAATTCACAAAATATTTGAACACACAATTGAACCCACATTTTGGATGCTTTCATTTAGATATTTATGCTTGTCATTATGTTTAGAAGAAGAACTTATCTTGATAGAAATTTTCTAGATTTAAAATGTTCCTGGAGACAAATTTCTGATGTGAACATGTATTTATGTAATAATGTAATCCATTACACATAGGATTCAATCTCCCCTTTTAAAAAATGTGTGAACAGTCATTATGTGTAATGGTGTTCTTTATATATATATATGTATGTAAGTATTTATGTACATATTTAATAATTGTCTCTCACAGTTTCAATAAGTTTGGCTTACTGCTTTAAATTCAAGGTCTGTGTTTTCATTGCAGGACTTGTCATGACAGTCACTACTTATTTCTTTAGATTTCTGGTGAGATAGATGTAAATCTTATAGTCCACTTTATGCTGAGTAACTCCATAGTAAAAGAACAGTATATTTATTTTACAGCTTTGTGAATACATGGAATGAAAATTTGCTATTCTTGAGAATTTATACTGAGAACTCATGAATATTTTTGAAAGCATGCCTGTGAGAAATGAAAATGTATTTAAGACAAATAATCTAAGATATCAACTAAAAGATTCCTTTGCTTTTGGTAGAAAGTTGGTAATATAACTGGGAGCAGAACTCTGGTGATTTATGGTTATGCCAAGTTTAAATGAAGTTTAAATGAATACTTAATGCCAAATACCAAAAATAATTGTATTAAAAAAACTTAAATGAGCAGATTCAAGATTTCTTGTATTTCTGTGCATTTAAAAAATATTTAAATATATAATCAAAGAAAATGAATACAGATTAACTTTCTGGGTTTGATTCTACTTTTAACTCACCTTAATATTCATTTCATAATAGATGATTCTTCTCTACTTGGAGAACTCACTACAGTTTCAAGGTTTACAAACTCTTGGAATCAGAGAGTCACAGAGTGGTTTGGGTTGGAAGGGATCTTAAAAGTCATCTCATTCCAACCCTCCTGATATGAGCAAGAGCATCTCTCACAAGACCAGGTTGCTCAGCTACATTCCAACTTGAACACTTCCAGGGATGGGGCTTCCACAACTTCTCTGGACAATCTGTTCCAGGCCTTACCCTGGAAAGAATTAGTAAAGAATTTCTAACTAATATCTAATCAAAACCTACTCTCTTTCAGTTTGAAGCCATTTCCCCTTGTTGTGTCATTGGAGGCTCTTGTAAATGCTCTTCTGGAGCCCACTTTGCCTTGTGTTCTGAGACATATTTTCAGTAGTTGGCCCTTTGCAGTCTTTGCTTACTGAAATATAAAACCGAACAGTTAATCTTGTATAAATATTTGTAGATAATAGAACTGGCATATAATTTAATACTCCATTTTTTTCCATTTAAAGGAAAACGTTTCAACTCTTGGTTATATTAATTGTGAGTAACCTGGAAGTGTTCCCATTTTTAAGGTGTCAGTTTACAGTGCATTGTAACATAATCTTATCTGAACCCTGTACAATCTGTTCCAAGGCTAGGGACATTAAAAAACAAAAAGGAAAGGACAGATGTGTTTTTAATCAATAGCTAATATTTATGGACAAGAGAGATTACTTTAGTTTTAAATGTGTGTTGTTATATTTGGAAATACTTAGCTTAAAATGAAATGGTAGAGTGTAAGAACATACAAAGGTATCTCATTATATTAAACAGAAATACTGTTCAAAGCTGTAATTTTCAGTGGTTGCCTTTTCTATATTTTCTCATCCTGTTTTGAAAAGTGTCTTGGTAGTGCCTACTATTATCTATTGTAATAAGCTGGATTTTTGAGAATGCATCCAGGACATTCTAAATGAGTTATTTTACCCTAATATTCCAAAATACTATGTGTAATAACTAACACCAGTGTGATTAGGAGATGGTTATAGGGCTTGTGCTGTAATGAAGCTAACCAGTAGTCTTACCACTCTCTCTCTCCTCAGAGATGCATGGACTGCGACACAGTGATTAAAACCAGGGAAGAGCCTTCAAATTCAAGTGGTGGTTGAAATTCTGGGATACTTAATAGGTAAAAAAAAATCTTAGTTATTTAATTTCATTTTCTTAGTTTTAATTTTTAGGATGTCTTGTCTAAATGCCTACACATTTTCAAATATTTGATTTTCTTTTAAGTGCAGTCTTAACTCAGGTTTTCCTGGTATCATCAAACAAATGTGGGAAGCAACCTTCCATTTTATATAGATGGCGAATCAAGTAGCATCTCAAGCTTTGTATTGCTTGAGTCTCAGAATAGTAATCCCTTTGAAAATCAATATTGAGCTGGTAATATCAATGAAATATAATTTTGTTAATGCGCTTTTGAATTTCTGTTTTTGTATACAGCTTTACAGTACTAGCTGTATCAAACCTATAACATATCGTGTTAAAACAAATACTGAGTGCTAATGTTCCTTCCCCCCCTGAGCTCCTCACAAGGCTTCAGGTAGCTAGCAGCTGATAAATCTAGTTTCTAGGTTACCAGTGAACCAGATGGTAACTCAGAGAAAAAAAAACAAAAAGAAAACCATGTTTTTTCTCCACTTATTTAATTATGTTTTCATATAGTTCATTAGCTAAGTTAACTTCTGCTAAAATCACATTTTGTTCCAGGAAAAAGATTCTGCTTTTCAAAATGTGACTAAAATAACTAAGAGTTCTGAGATGTAAGTTCCTAACTGTTAAAACATGCTGTCGTGCAATATAAAAACATTTAATACATGCAACCATGTAATTATGCATAATAACTAGTGATCATTGTGTATGCTGATAGGAAGGATAAGGGGGGGAGCTGGTCCTCTGCACCTGCAGAAAGCAGACAACTCTTCTCACTGTGGAGGAAACAAGATAATGACAGCATGATATTAAATGCAAACATTTATTTTTTGCAATAAAATACTAGGAAGAAGTCTATCAATTAAGGTTTGTTGTTGGGAACAGCAAAATTATGTTGTTTGTCAGCTTAAAGACAAACAAAAGACTTGTGGAATGAAATCCTTAATTCTGTTTACCACATAGCTGCTGAATCCATTATTACTATTTTGAAGAAGATTTATATTGGCTATTTAAGCTTCTGTTCGGGATAAACTCTCCATATACATATTAAACTCTACTTCAGTCGTGAAGTAAATAATGAAATTGTCAGCCCATGTGATCTGATATTTTACTAAAAGAAAAACAAGCTGCTGTGAAAACAGAATTGTACTAATGCTGGGGCTCTCAGCAGGCCTGATTAGCTCAGGCACAGTCCTGCATTAATGTAGCTAATGGCTTTTGGGCAGGCAGTGGCTCCCTTCCAGAAGATTTGGAGTGCGGGTGTGGGCCCTGCCCACGGCTCTTTGCATCCAATGGCAGAAACACACACTGAGCTGATCAGTTATTTATAAAAGGCAACTTAATGTGTTTGGGAAAGATTAAATTCTGCTGAAATATTTGTGCTAGCACAGGAGCGTGGTGGCTACCTGCCATCTGGGGCTGATGAAAGTGGGTAAAACTGCTCCTGGAGATAAAACTCAGTGATTTCAGAGAGTGAAGCACCCCATAATGCTGAAGCTGTCAGAAAACCAGTACATGTTTTCATGTTTTCTCCATGACTTTCTGTGAGAAAAGTCTTTGGAAGAAGAGCAGTTGGACACTATTTTCTCTCATTAACAAGATTTATCAGATCTTTAAATTATTAAGAGTGTTGTGTCACATCCTTTATGTTCGGAGCCTTGGACCAGGATGTTAACTAGAAATGATTCAGCAGCACTGGTGGGCAGGTTCCTTGTGGCATCTCAGAGGCCACTTCTGTTGACTTCACAAGGAGAGCTGTCACATGATATTAATATATGGCAGGTGCAAACATGAGATGGAGAAAGCTGGTCTTCCTAGTTATACTTTAGTCAGTCATGATGGCTAATCTTTCCTGTTGGAGGGAAACATCTACCCAGTATTTGTACTCTCAGTTGTTAGTTTGTGTTCCATATATATCAAAATAGTTTTTAAAGTAAAACCTCCACTGTAGCACTGGCAATGAATAGTGCTAGCAAATATTTGCAGTGGTTGATATGAGCACCCAGCAGTCACAGCAACTCTCTGAGCAGTCTTTCATTTTGGTACAGTCCAGATAAGGAGACGATGAACTTAAGTGCACAGGTTAAATACACGTTTTGAAAATAAGGTCAGATTGAACTGGCTCCAGAAAAACATTGATAATATAGTGCTAGATTGGAGCAGAAGGTCTTACTGTAGTTACTGTTTAACTTTTAGACTGCTGAACATATACCAATAAATGCATCAATAACGTAATTTCTTGTTTGCTCTTCAATTCTTGGAACATTCTCGCCAATCCAGAATTCCCCAACTGCAGCCAGCTACATTACATTGGATTTAAATCAGTAACTACATGCAGAGCCTCAACAATGCAATCCTAACTTGTCATAGTCTGGATGACAGCGACACAGTGCAGACTGTGCAGGGACACAGCACAAAGCTGCTTCTATTGAACGGCCCATCTGCTTCTAATAAAGAATATACTAACAATAATTAAATATGGTAGAATCAAGAGGGAGAACACAACTTGTTCATATCCTAGTAGAAGAACATTACTATATGCTTAGTGCTAACGTGCAATAATCACATTCACAAACTGACAATTCCAATCAGCACTGTAGAACTGTACAATTAAAGCAGCATCATAATTAAGAGCACAGCTTTCTGATAGCCCACATTACTAACAAATGACTATAAATTTGAATAATGTTCTCATCATGAAATTGGCCATTAATCAGATCATAATCAGCACTATTGCCAATCATAAAAGAAATGGATTATCTGGTTTAAGAATAAGACAGTGCCCTTCAGCTAATCTACTGTTCCAGGTTGCATATATGTGTCACATATTTTATCTCAAAGTCCTTGTTTTCTGAGCTTCTGATTTCCTCTGTCTAGAATTTTGTGTGTTTTGTGTGCAGTTCAGGTAACACATGTCAGAATGGATAAATGGAAGTGAGAAACAAGTTAGCCACTCTGAATTAATCAAAATGAAGGAAATGTGAAGAAGTAAAACTGAAGGCTATTGATACTCCTTATTTCTTTCCTTTTGGGAAAGCTGTACTCAACTGTGCAGATTTCCATTAGTACAAACAGAGTTATCTGTGAGATCAATTTTAAGCTTATTGTTAACAGAATGTTTTCACAAATATCTTGAGGGACATAAGTGTTAGAGATGACTTCTAAGCCTGTATTACTCCTAAGATAAGTGTGGACACACTTGCCTACTTTTTCTTTGGCATTGCTTTCAGGAGTTTTGTTTTTTTGATCTGATTGGAAGCTGATCTTAACAGCAAAATATTTTCCTTTGGACAAATCAGCTGAACTGGTTAATGCCAGAACCATCACAGCCCAAGCAGTGCACCCAGGCAGGGAGACAAGGTGGGGCCAGAGGTTTAGGGCAGTTTAAGCAAACCTGGAAACTTTGAGGGTGGTCATTCTGACTCGCACTAAAGCCTCAGAAAACAATGGGCTTTGAATGGAAATAAAGACAGGTAGTTTCTCTGAGAGCTGTCATTATGAGTATAAAAGAAGGTTGTAATTCTTGCAACTCCAAATGCTATTTTCTTACAAATAAATGAAATATTATTGATGTAATAATTATAATGATGACAGAGTTTGAATGCCTATTTATAACTAATAACCTAAAGACTTGTTAACAATCTGGAAACATTCTCTTCAAACTGTGAATTAGTGCTTTTTTGTATTTATATATTAATAATATTGTTTTTATACTTGTGATAAATAAAGAAAACTCATTAATTTTGTAAAAAAAATGATATGTCTTTATTAGACCCACTTAACACTGCTGTAAGAGACTTTATTAGTCACATAAATCTTTCTTCCAAGTCTGAATTTGAAGCAAAACTGCTTAAGCTAAATATAGTTGGGGAATAATTGTATTAATATAATGTAATTCCATTAAATAATTACACCATCTGGGAGAAAAAAATTATTGGATTGGTACCTGTACAGTAAAGGGTTGTATTTTCAAGCAGAAAAGTGATAAGACTATTGGATGGAATAGGATAGTTACGTAATTGGTCAAGGTGATTATTATGTTAGAGCAATTCTGAAACTCTAAAAAAATCATTCCCTGGGAAAATCATGCAGTTATTGGAATTCAGTCCCAAGCACCTAAAGGGCAAAGACATAATCCAGATACTGAACACAGATTTGCCAGGGCATATTATGCTTGACCAAGCTGATTGTCAGCTTGAAGCAGGATGTTGTATTAGATGATAATCAGAGCCCCTGCCCACCAAGATAGTTCTGTGTTTTTCAACTTTGAAGGCTGGTACTTCTATTTCAGACTTAAAGAAGGAGTTCTGAGTAAGACTTTATTTCTTAACCAGTCAGGTGAGCAAATGTAAAATACCAACTCCATAGTCTTTCCTTTAGTGATAAAGCTTAGCTTGTGCCTGCTGTCATCAGTATCATGGAGCACTCTTCCAACAGTTTTATTTTTGATTACTGTCTTCTTTTGGACCTCAAGTCAGTCAGACTGTTGTAAATGGATTTAAAATTCCACTGGTTTCCTCAGGTGGTTTATTCAGTTGTTTCTGGTTTATACTGATGTAGATGATAACTGTAGAGATTTGCCCCATGTTGATGAGAACTAAGTGGATATAAAATCAGTACTAATGTGTAAACTGCTAGATAGATTTCATGATTGAGCTTTCTATTACGTAGGATTGCATGGTAACCCTGAGGCCAGAATTCAAGATTTTTGCTTTCCATACTCTTGTGATAAAGACCAACTGCTATTTTAGGAATGCTGGTGGAAAATTTCTCCGTATAGGCAATAGATATATTTCTTCTTAAATTTGTACAGTCAACACATATTTAGAACTCTTGTTTGAAAGAGAATGAGCTCTCACCCTGTGCTCTTGTTCTACTGAATACCTATTCTAAATAATTAAATTGTTTTATAGAGACTGTAAGTCATACATATGAGACATAATGTATGTTAAATTCAACAGGCGATCACTGTAAGTGACAGAAATATACACTATAATAACACAAGGATGTATCTCATGGAAAAGAGAAAAGAGCATTTGAATGATCTGTTCTGTAAAATTTTTTAAAAAACCCATATATTTAATATAATTTTGGAAAACAGCAAACTTTTTTCCTTCCTAGTTAGTTGTGTACTTTCACGGCAATAAAAAGAAGCATAATAAGAACATATGGAACATGGACTTTCAAAAAGAAACAGTTGGCAAATCTGTGCTTCAGACTGCTGTCAGAATATCAGCCTTTCCGCAAGCTTGGAGTAGAACAGATGGGAAAAGTCAAAACTGGTAATGGTTTTCCACAGTTAACACAGGAGAGCAAGTTAACAGTCTAATTCATCCTTGGCATAATATAATTGCCTTTTCATATTTTATTTTAATGGTATTTATGTCTAGGGTCTTATTCTCTCTATTTCTATGCTGAGGCCAGAGAGTCACTATAGAATACACACATGAGCTGGGGCTGATGCACCAGATTGTGATGACTGAGGGAGAACATGAGGTTTACCTGTCACTGGAGTGCTGGGCTCCATTTCATCCACACTGTCTTAAATGAAAAGCCATGTGATGTATGGGAATGGGATGAATGGCTGTGCCAGGTCCTGTTTCCACAGGGTGCCTAGCTGTGACAGGCATCATTATAGAAATTTGGATTTCAGAAGGCTTTTTTCTCAGAACTTCAATGAGACTTCCTATGGACTTAAAGACTGTGCACATGGTTCAGTTCCTTGAGGCTTGTGCATCACTGGAAAGATGGTGCATCTCTGTATTGAAGTGACTTTACAAGTTTTCAGCACTCTACAAATACAACATGAATAGATTTAACCTTAAAAATGGTGATAATAATACAGTTTCTAATTGCTGAGATATAGTTAATATCATCCCATATGTCTGTAGGACTAGGTTCTTTGTTCTTGGAGTAGGGGAAGAGTCTATGCTCTTGCACACATTAAATGTTAAAACAAAGGTCCACCTTTGCAGTAATGTCAATGGAAGTTTGGGATAATAAATATTATATAAAATTAGGTGTTCTTGAATAGACGGAAGCTTTCTGAAATAGAGCTACCTTTGAGGATGGGGGCATTATGGTAATCAATGAGCAATAAAGGTAATTCCCTAACTTTGTGGAAGAGCTCTGTATGCTATGTAATTTTAACCATCAAAATATCTAATTTGAACTACTAAGTAATAGGACAGTTCAATGCATAACATCTTCTGCATTGCCTCTGCTTCTGTTCTTTTCTGAGATGTCTGTGAAGTCAGCAGACATGCTTGCTATGAATATTGTGGTGCCACTTGGAAGAATAAAGAGTGCATTGTCTTCATTCTCCACCTTTCTCTGGTGCTGTCCAGCATGGCTTTGAAAGTTTTATATTACAGTGATGCTACATTGCCAATTATGAATGTACTTTCTAGGAAATATGAGTGGACTAGGCTTTATTAGGTCCATATATTTTTCAGAGTAATTTCTGCTAAGATAGGTTGAATTTCAGAAATGCCAGTAGGAGGTAAATATCAGAAGATTTTATGAGAAATCTGTGATTTTAAAAACATGAATAATTGTAATGTCATCACAAAGAAATAAGACCGTATGGCAATAAATGAATGGAAGAATGAAACCCAGAGGATGATAGCTTTGTGAAATAGCTAAGAACATAATACAGCATGCTCTTAGGGAGGGTTCATAATTTGAGCTTGACCTTGAAAAAAAGTAATTCAAATTTTTTCAAGATTTCTAAAAGACATAAGAGGAAATCACAGATCAGTAAAAGTCAAAATAGTCTTCCATATCAAAGTTTCTAATGCTATATTTGTTTAATACTTTACATTATGCTTAGTCCTTTTGGGAAATTACTGTTCTATTACTATGCAGACTATTTTAAAAATAATTTATTTAACTAAGAATCTCCTACAAAGTGCACGAGAAATGATTTACTAGACAGTCCCAGAGAAATAATTCTCAAAATATTTCAGTGCCCAAAGTGCTGTTGCCGAAATCTGTGTAGGAACGAACATAATTCTCTCATTTAAGACATCAAAGTCAGTCATGAGGTGTGGAAAAAAAATCTAAATACTCTGCATGACTACCTAAATGATAGGAATTGTTCTTCCTTTTGCAATCTGAAGATAGAAATGCTTTTAATTTCTACTGAAAGCAACTATAATAACAACTGTGCACATAGTCTAGTTCATATATTTATACCTTCCTATTACATTTCAAGCTCTTGCATTTTAACTCAGTTTCTTGAAAACATTGAAATGAACAGATCTCAAAGGAATTAAAATATGAATGGAAAAAGTAGATCCCTGCCAAATCTGGTCAAACAGCAAAATTGGCTCAAGCAATGATCTGGAATGGTCAGCTGAGTTCAGACATTGGAACTGGGAGCTTTCTGTCTCTGCTGTCAAGCAGTTCAGGGTAGCTCCTTGATTTTTATTTGTTTGAGATAGAAGACCTGATGGGAAAAGGTGATGAGGGCAAGGAGCTTAATCACACTGAAAGGAGACTCTGAAATGAGAGCAAGCCTGAAAATCAATTAGCTGCCCATGTGGGGCTGGGAGCTGGAACAGTCTGGGGACAAGAGGGAGTGACATGCATTTCTGGTCCCCTCAGCGTGGCATGCTGAGGAAGGACTAGGGAGGAACAATATATTATCAAGTACTTAAAACTCTCTATTAATGCCTACTGGAAAGGGAGGTGAAGTGATTGTTTTGAGATTAATCCAATTCTGCAATTTCTAGCTGTTTGCTCAATGTCACTTTGTTTTTCTTTTAATATATTTTATGAACATGTCTCATGTGAATTATTTTTCAATATATAGAAAGGTTGTTTTAAATTGTTTTAAATTCAAATTACACCAGAGCTGGGTTGACTGACTGGTTTCAGTTGAAGGGGAGTAAAAGAGAGTAAACATATCAAATTTAAATATACATTTTAGTGGAATAGCTTTTGTAGTAAGGTTTATTTCACATATTACCATTCCCCTGAACTTTTTAAAATAGCATAAACAGACAAGCCACACAGTAAGGGAATTTTGCCCTTAAAAATAAGCAAAAAAGTATTTTCTCAGCAGGCTTGCAAAAATGGTATTTAAAAACCTCACTTCTTCCCTGTTATTTTAAAGGCTAAAACACCAGGCATGGATTTGATTCTGATCATTTATGAGCTAATTACTGTACTTTGTACTGAAATAGCTTTTTGGGATTAAAATTTCTGGTTGCAGCTGTGGAAAGAGAAATTCAGAATATTAATGAAGAAAAGATTTTTGTTTATATTGAGTATTTTTATTCAGTTTTTTGTATTCTATACTTTTCTAGTATAAACTGCAAGAAAAATAGAGAATGACATCAAAAATTGAGAGTTCCTATTTGATTGTTTTTTAAACTTATTTCTTAACACAAACATTTTCTTGACAAAAATATAAACATTATTATTATTGCACATTAAATGCAACTTCTCCAGTTTAATATAATTGAAATAACTGGAAGATATAAGTGAGGAACAGCAGAAGATAAAAGCTCGGCAAAGCTGAGACCAGCTTTTCATAAGGGGTATTCTGTCCTTTTAAAGCACAATATGTAATACAAATTAAGCAAATTATTTGGAAAGGTGTGCAAAGATCTGCAAAGAGTTGTCCTGCCAAGTATTTCTTGGTCAACAGTGCTCACCTAAATTCTCTGGACCTCTGTATATTTTCTGTGTGTGTGTGTGTCTGAGTAGGGACTTCAGGCTTCCAGTGCTAGACTTCAGCCTCAGCAGCCATCAATGTGCAAACTATCCATCTGCCTTCAACTGGAAATAATGCTGCTGCTGCTAAGGACAGGTTGATTTGAACTCATGGAACTGGCTAAGCTAACTTGGAGGAAGAAGAAAATCTCTGAAATCTAGTATTTCCTCTTAACCTTATACTTGTGACAGGGGAAATTCTTCCTCTCAGCATCATGACTTGTCCCTGAGGCATTTGATTTACAGCTGATTTATGAATTTGCAGATTATTACATGTATAGTCTGACCAGCCACTTCTCCAAGGTGCTCCTCACATCCATGCAGGAGCAGCCAGAGGCAGACTCTCCTCCCACTCTAGGCCCTACCAGAGGCAAAAAGTTTTCCTGAGGCCTCTTCAGATCAGGGCAGGAGCAGGCTCTGGATGACAGACCTTGCTATGTAAACAGCATCCTACTTAAAACATTTTCCCTTAAAAGTGGAATGAAATTGCCACTGGTACGCTTTTGATTTTCTTAAAAGAAAGCTTTCTGAAAACATACTTTTCAAAGGATAAAAATGAAAAGGAACATTATTTCAAATTTGTAACTCAATGTTATCAGTGTGAGACTTCTGCTGTCAATAAACAGGCTGACAAAACAGTTTTGCATGTGCTGATAGTTAACAGAGCTGTAAAATATTCCATGAGTAAATAAACATATCTGAAAGGATTTTTTTCTCTTAAATTTTGTCTTAAAAAGAAAATGAAGAAATACCTAAGTGGCACCAACCATAACAGTTTTGCTTGGGAATCACAGCTTTTCCTGTAGGAAGAGGCTTCCATGAGGCACAGTGATTTGTCTGCTTAAGTGCATGTAATTTCTCTGGATCTCTTTGGGTGTTTAACATTGACAGAAATGAGTTTGGCTGAGCCAGAGCTGTGTAATGGAATATAACAGAATATCACAACTAGCTCACAAAAAGTGTGGTGGGCAGCTGGACTGCATGCTTGCAGAAAGCTTCCCCATTGTGCAGTGGCTGAGTGCCGCACACCAAAAGTTATAAAATAGAGGCCTTGTCTGTCCACACAGTTATTGGAGAAATCACAGAAACAGTATAACCACAGCACTTGGTTCATGAATTAAGCAAATTGGTTTAAATCTACTTTGGAATGCCATTTTTCTGTAGTAAAGCACTTTTTGCCTGCATTCAATTTTACTATGAATACTCCCATTGATTCCAATAGGACTCTCAGATGCAAAATCTTGCAAAATCTTGCAAGATTAGCCCTTTCCAGTAGAATTATTTTTGAATATATATTGGCTCAGTAAGAAGGGGAGTGAGTCTAATTTATCCAAGAAGTATTTATCAGATAAGGTGATATATAGAACTAGATTTCTAAACATACTGTTCTGAGACTCTAAATTTCAGCCTAAATTTGGAATAAGTGTGTGCCACACTGTACCTCAAAGGCTCCACAGGGCTGGTTGTCTGAATGTTATAATGATCCACATCCTAAATGATTTAAGATGTAGTGAGGTTTGCCTTGGCAACAATGCTCTTTTAGGGAAGATCTGCCTCTCTACATCATATCAGTGTGTGTATATGCATGGGATCTCTCTGTCTCTATATACATATAGATTAATAGACAGATTCATGGATTAACTGATTTTTTTTTTGACTCATTAAGTGTCTCTCTACCAACAGCTGTACTGGCACAACATAGATGTCCTATGGTGGGAATTTCTTAAGACAAAAGTGCAACCATAGCTTCTCCATTAGGAAAACCACTGCTTTAGTTTCACCATGCCTATCTTTAAGGGGGCCGAGGCCAAGGATGATACTCTGATGGTTAGTGAAGAGCCTCAAGTCTTGCAAAGGTGAAAGAGTGGGGTGGTTAGGACTGTCATGTCTAACACCTACTGATGACATCAGAGCATACCAAGGTCATCCTCTGGGAAATGGAAAGCAGAAGAGTTTTTACATTTTGTTGGAGGCAAGTTTTTAATGAAACAACAGAAGCAGAACGTGCAATGCCAAAAGAGAAAATAAATTAGTTAAGGGCAGAATGATTAATATCTGAACCCAGAGCAGGTTATCAAGTAATAATAAATTAGTTTTTACTTTTAATAATTAACTTTAAAACATAAATAAGTAGAAGAGAAAAATGGAATGTGATTTCAAGTATTTTATGGAAATACACTAAAGGATATTAGAAGGAAAATGAACAAGCAGAAAAAAAATATTCCCACAAATTGCAATTGGCTTCTAAGAAGAAAAGAAAAGCAAAAGTGGCATGGCAGTAGCTAAAATATATTGTATCATCTTTCTCTGTGAAGCATTATCATCAGTTGGTGAAAGTCTGTTATAGAGATCAGTGACAATTTGTAACTAACTTTTGAGGAACAAAGATATCCATTTAAATATTCTATTGCTGCTGATAGAAATCAGATAAGGAGATCCTGGGAAATTAGTACTTGTTCTCTTTCCTTGCAGACAGAGAGGCAGAATTTCTCATACCTCTCTGCTGTCAGTTTGATTGATATAACTGTGGAGAGGGAGTTCATGCTTAGTTTGCTTAGCAGTTGTTGTTTATTAAGAATTGATAATGGTACTCCATGACAGGTCTAGCACTACTGTGGTAGCTGCAGTTCTTTCCAAAGAGCTGACATTTACAGAGTAGGAAATAACTATAAACAATCAACAACTATTGTATGGCAGAAACCTAAGGAATATTTATTGTTTGCTTCTTCCCTGAAATGTCTTGGTGCTTTTGTGGCTTTCCCAGGTATGACATTTTGCGCTTATTTCAAAGAAACTGTTTCAAGACAGCAGCTGCTTAAAAGCCATTGTGCTGCTAACTAAGGAAAATGCATCTTCAAAATATTATTAAACTGTTGTTTTCAGTAGTTGACTTCGCTTGGTTCTGTCTTCAGCTTGCTGTTATTAACAAATTAGAATCACAAAAGACAATGTTTGGCAAAAAATGACAGCCTGAGTGGATTTCTGAATGGCATTTTTCCTCTGTTTTCCTGTTGCTAACCTAAACTTAAAAAAATTGTAAGCTGCAACATAAAACAAAAGGAATCAAATATCCTAAAATGCATTTTGCTATACAGCATAAGCATTAAAACAAAGGATGACAAATAGCAAATAGCTATTCACTATTGCATGTGTAACAAATCTAGCATGGAGAAATGACTGATCATACTCTCACACACGCTCTCCCTCTCACCCATACTTGTTCACATTATAAATTAATGTGGAAGCCTTTCTTTGGTGAAATGGGAGAGCCGGTTGTTTCCAAGCACAGGCACAAGCGAAAGCATGGGTGTAACTAATTATGCAGTCGCTTGTGCCTCAGATGGAAAACGGATTAACTCTCCATGTGCTGCCTTTTTCCTCTCCAGTAGGGTCATCTAACACTTTAAGACTTGAGGTACATAATAAAAGACTTCTAAATTAGAAATGTGAAAGAAAAGGCCTGTGAAATATTATTTTTTAATGTGGGTACAGAATGAATGGATTTCTTTGTTGCAAATTGAAGCAATCAGCTGGATTAGATTAATGCAAAAAGAAGCATTTTAGAATGCTTTGTAAATATCAGAATAGTTATACGTATTTGTATAATCATAAACTTGATCTTGGAAATGTTGTTTGTGTAGCTTGTTGTATGTGGTTTCCTTAGCAATGTATAAACATTACAAATGAAAATCTGATCTCTCTTTTCTTCTTTCAGCGTGACTTCAGTTTTGGAATGAGTAGGAAACATCCTTTCAGACTGTGGGGCTATTTTTCATATTTAGTAAGGCTTTCTTTAGTAGTCAGTTGCATTTTAATTTAAATAGCAATATATTTTAAATATCAGTTCAACCATAATTTAATTTGTTTCAATACATCTCAATTTGTTTCTATATTATAGCAATATTTATATAAAAGAATATATAATGAAATTATTTTGTACAAGTAATTAAATACGGTGCAAAGATTTTCTGTGAAATTATTGTATTCAAATCAGACAATTTCTATTTATTTGAGTGCTTATGACTTAAAAAAGCCCACTTATGCTCTGAGGTATATACTTCTACACATTTAAATAAAGAGACTGGAATTTTTTTTTGTATCAAATGTTGTATTTTCCAAAATGCAATACTTTGTTAGATAAACTGCTAAGAAAAACAAACAAAAAATTAAACTCCAGTTAACCCAGATTATATTACTTACTCCTATTTAGCATCTCCATGAATATGAGAAAGTATGTGTAAACTGCAAGTGAATTTGGAAGCGCTTTCTCATGCAAGTGTTGCAGTTGCTGGGCTACAGTGTGATTCCTCAAGCCTCTCCTTTGTGGTGCTTTGTCATTTTGCACACAGTATTTTCATGTTCCTTAAAACAGCAGTGTGAGATGTGAATAACACTTTAGCCTGTGGGTTAAGACACCTGGTTCCAGTCCCTGCTATGGAAAATTTTTAATAACTTATGTAAAGGGAGCAGTTTCTAAAGGAAATGCTGAAGAAGATCATTGAAGGGGCTTTGCAGCTTCTGGTTCCACAGTGAACAGATATCTCTGCGTGGACATTTTGTGTGGCAGCTGTAAGTACAACTTGCTCCTGAAAATCAGGTCTCTAGAGCTATGAGAATTTCTCCAGAAATTCCTACACAGTTACTGAAGCTTGATCACAGTTACAGTCTTGATCTAAGAGGAGCAAAGAGATGTTTTATGCTGTTTATGCTTATGCACTATGCAAGATAACCGTCCTCTCTCTGTTTTTTTGGTTGTTTTAGGTTTTTTTTTTTAAATATATCCTAAAGGAAAGAAAAGTAAAAGATACTTACTCTAAAGTTATCTGGAATAGGAATCTAAAGCAGATGCACTGATTTTTCTCATTGGATCTACCTGTCTTTATTAAATATCAATTTGATTGTTGAGAATCTGTGCCTCAAGTTATATGGTATGACTACCCTGCCATTGTGGCAAGCCGCCTTCACAATGCACAGCTGTGGTGTGGGAAGGGGTTGCATATTTAGTTCTCTAAGAACTGAGCAGAATAAATGCCCAGTGGCATATACAGGATGCTTCCACACTTTTGAAAAGTATCTCCTATTAAGGTCTTTTTTTCTCCTTGCCCTAAGAAAATCTTTAACTTCTCTTTGCATGAATACTTTTAAAAACTCCTGACAAAAATCCCCAGCCAACAACAACAAAATCAACAACAACAAAAAAAGAAAAAAGGAGACAGAAAGGACGGGGAAAGAGAGCGATCACCTTTCTATATTCCTGAGTCTGCCTGAATTGGAAATCCACAGGGCTATTTACTGATAGCTTCAAACTCTTGGTTACAGTAAAATCTTTCTGGTATTTTTATTTCTATGAGTTTTGTTAAACCAGATTCTGTGACTGAGCTTTTCCAAGAAATCATGAACATAAGACTGAAAAAGAGCAGTATGAACATGGGAGAGGACAAAATACTTCATAGTGCCTGTGTTTCTGTGATGTTACTTTCAAAGTATTTAAGGAAAGGCTTTCCTTTTTTGCTACTTACCTGCTACAATGAACTGTGAATAAAGTGCTGTGATAGATACCAAAGCATATTTCGGGGGTTCGAACAAGGCAGAGGCTGTATGAATAACACCACTCCCATACCCGCTCCCTCTGAAGAGCCCGGCCGCCCGCGAAGGGCAGCGGCTTGGCCTCGCTGTAGTTTTTATTTCAGGAATCGTTGGAAAACACCGCGATCTTGTGGCCGACGGGAGAACAACAACTGGAAAAGGCTTATTTCCTGACCCGCTTGTTAGGTCAGGCTTTGTATCAAAAATACTAATAAAAATATCTTACATGAAGACTGGAATCTTAAAAGAATGGGATTGAAAAAATCTGATTAGACCTGGGATGACTGAAGAACTTCTCCAGAAAAGCTGAGTTTTCCTCTAGGTGTGACTTTAATGTTGTAATTCTGAATTCAAAATATTAATCAAGTTTTTGAATTTGGAGTTTAAACACCCATCCAGCTTCATACAGTTTGAGCATGCTGACTGGACACAAGCAACGTCACTGGGGCACATTATTTGGAGTTTCCTGAGAATATTTGTGAATGCTAGTTCATTGCATGTTTTGGCTAAAACAAACAGGCACTTTGGGTTTTTAGA
This sequence comes from Chlorodrepanis virens, assembly GCA_003286495.1. NCBI lineage: Eukaryota > Metazoa > Chordata > Aves > Passeriformes > Fringillidae > Chlorodrepanis > Chlorodrepanis virens. Next base: position 55,184,704 of record LTAT01000006.1, on the reverse strand, counting down.
ACTTTGCAATTTAGAACTATTTTAGAAAGTTCAGGCCTTTGGTGTCAGGTTTCTAGTGCCAAGGGACCAGATTATTTTCTTTTGTCTTAGCAGACAACTTTTATCTTTCATTCACCCTGTGCTCTCCTGCCAACTGATCTTGTACCTGCCTGAAAATGTAACTTCAGCTGACTGTAATAATGCATGGCTGAGGTCTTTGTGATGCATTTCAACTGACTTCAGTAGAATCCAGTGCAGTTTGGTAGAATCTAACAATGTAGGTGTTAATTTTGTTTGTTAGTTACCAGAACAATCTCCTATCAAGGAAAAATGCGCAATCAATTTTTATCTATTCTATCTGGTGTTAGCTATGAGTTTTATCTCATAGAATCCTGGAATGGTTTGGGTTGGAAGAGATCTTACAGGTCATCTAGTCTCCAACTTCCCTGCTATGGGCTGGGACATCTTTCACCAGAATACATTTCCCAGAGTTCCATCCAACCCAGCCTTGAATACTTCCAGGGATGGGACAACCTGTTTGGGTGCCTCACAGTAGGCACACAGTGTGTGGGAATTGGGAGTGGGGCTGTGGCCCAGCCTCATCCCCAATGGGTACAGCTGTGAAAAGCAGGTGAGCAGTGTTGAAGGTGATGAGCCATGGAGTGCCCAGGTGCACTGGCCAGTCACCAAAGGGACCAGAGGGCACACAAGGGCAATGCATGAACATGAGGGCCATAAAAGCTTGGGCTAAAGAACAAGTAGGGCAGGTGCTTGCTGAAGCCTTCTGAAGTGGTATGGTGTTACTCTGTCTGGATTGAGGCTGTTTGAAATTCTATGGTGATACTCTGTGTCTGGTTGCCAGCTGTAACATTTGCTGCCACACCTCACCCTCCCTAACAGTAAAGAATTTACCTAAGGTAAGGAATTTCTTCCTAGGTAAAGAAGGATTATGTCAAAATTATGCCTATTGTTTTTTCTCTGTCATATCTGTCTTCTGTGACTAATAATCTGTTCTCTGTCTGAATCCCAGTAAAGACTTCAATCCACAAAATTACTTGCTTAGTTCATTAATATCTTGTTCTCAAAAGAAAAATAGAGATTTTGGTGACAGTGATATATTTTAAAACAATGTATTCTAATTTATTCAAATAATCATAATTTAATTTGTTTGGGAGTACTGTCACTGTCATGTTGCAGTAACTAACATTTAAAGATAAATATTATTTATTTTATTTCTTCCCACACATCTGCGATATTCATCCCCCCCCACCCCCGATATAACAATTCAAATCAGGCAACTTTTGGTTTTTTCCATGTACTAGCCACACTAATCCACAAAATATAGCATTAATGAGACAAGAATTCAAGTCGTCAAGGATTAAGACTTTGAAGTTGTAGAGCACAGATCAAACTTTAAAGCTCCAACATAGATTTAAAATATTATTCTCAGAATTCTGATAATATCAAGTTAAAAAGATACAAGGACTGCATTGCCAGAAAGGACATATAATGCCAGGGAGTAAGGAGGGCCTGCTTTGCATTAAATCCTTCAGCATGGGATGGCTTGACAGAATTTGTGTTGGCAAGGTTAATTGCATGAGATTCCTAGTGTTGTATGGTTGAGAAGTTACTGTAATCCTTAAATAAAGATGGAAGGAAAAACTAATAGAGGAAATAGAAAATCATGTGGCCATGTGCTACATTGTTAAAGGAGACTGCATGGGAATTCTGGCAACTGAATTTTGCTTGTAAGTGGGTCAGGAGTGGTTTGGACCACTCTTACTCAAAGCTGAAGAATCCCTTCTGTTCATGTACGTTTCTTGTTTGATATTTCCCCTAGCTCCACATTTTATCATCTCAGAATATGATACCTGTGTTAGCAATGAATGGCATTCTCTCTCAAAACCCCAAAATTGATTGCATTTTTTAGCTGCAGCAATTCTTTGTCTATGCTGGAGAGCCCCCTAGGTCCTTAGGACTAGCTGGTAAATGTCCTATACTCCAGTACTGCGCTAGATCTCTTGGTTGAAGCTGGTCTGCTTATCTAAAAGTCATCCATCTGCTTTGCTTTCTTCCTCATTCCCCAGTATTCAAAATATACTATAGCTTACCTCCCAATCTTCATTTCTTTCATATCCCTTAATTCTTGACATCTTTTCAAAGCAGTGGGTGCTGGTCATTGTGATGTGGATGATTCAGATGTTGAGCAAAATGAGTTAATGAGAGGTTTTGGCTAGGGTTAGTGTACTTGGCGTGTGGATGTGGCATTTCAGAATACGATTTAGTGGTGAACAGGGCAGTTTTGGGTTAACAGTTGGACCTGATGATCTTAGGGGTGTTTTCCACCCTTAATGATTCTATGATTATGAACTATGCAATGTATTACGATGGGTACAAACAACCTTTCCTGATAGAGGTGTTGGCAGTTCTTTCTTATGAGTTACCCTTGTACTCTATTTAAATGGAAGTCCTATAAAGTAGGACTTACTAAGGGTTGAATTTGACCTTCAAAATAATCCAACATATTCTCTTGGCCTGTTTAGTATTTGTAAAATAGATGAATAATACATTAAATTTTTGCCTCTGGACTATTACTTAGAAAATCTTAATTTCAGGCCTCTATCTTCTAAATCTTAGGTGCCTTGGCATACTGCATTTTAGACTAAGTCTTCTCTAAATTTTTCTGTCCAAAGTAGCAAACTGAAAGTACCAAGTCACTGGTACAATACTTTCTAAAAATTTGAGATCTCTAGGTAACATTTACTGTCTGTGGTACTGTTTCTATGGTAGCAGCCTCTTGGCTGTTTCATTGCTGCTTTCCAGACTAGATCTGTATAAAGCAGATGGCAAGTGTGTTGACATTTCAATTTGAGTCATGCCAATTGAAATTGACAACCTCATGTTAAGTAAGCTAATCCTTAATTGGAAAGTATATCCCATTTGGACCACTGAATTTGCTGAGCTTCCATTGAAGAAAACTCTGTTGTAATTGCTTAGGATAAAGCAGACTCCAGAAACAGGGCAAATTTATCTTAAGAAAGATTGATTGGGAGGGACTGCTACGATGCTTAAGATCAGAAAGGAGTTGTTTTGTGTTTTATTGGGTGGTATTTGTTGTGTGGGGTTCTTTTGCGGATATTTTAAATTTTTTTTTTTTGTTTATTTTTGTTTTGTTGTTGTTTTAAGTAAGAATGCCTTTTTGGACTTGATGACTGTGTTTAATGAGGCCATAGGCATGCTGGACAAACTTCAAAATCTTGAAAGCTTGGCTTATGCTGACACCTTGGGTTTTTGAAAGTGAGTTCAAAGCTGTACATCCTACAGGGGCTACTGCTGCTGTTCAGAGAACTGATAATTCCAAGTAGTAGGCTTCAACCTATCTTCACATATTATCAGTAAGGAAGTTAAATACTTGTTTAGGTTGAAGACACTAAATCCTATGCTTGTGTAACTGTTAGAAAAATACTCAGCAGGATTTCTCTCCCCTTTTTTTTCCTATGAAGACTCTTGAAAGACAAGATAAATTGGCTTAAATGTTTGGGGAAGGATGAAAAAATTAATTGTAATGAAGTTTTTTTTGCAATATGAAGGGGAAATTGAAACTGAAGTTTTTTTTTTTTTTTTTTTAATGACTAACCTTAAAGGATCAGCTGATCTTCTGCAGTTTAATCTTCTTAAGTTCTTCTCCTTTACTCCTCACAATTAGCAACTTCTCCAAATGAGAGACTGGAGAAGATAACGGAATGCTTTCAAAATACTTGAATTTTCTCATTTGAAATGAAATATTTATTTTGAAAGTTCAATGAATTTCATAAGGTACATGGTAAAATCCAAGAGTTTAAATCTCTGAAATAATTCTTGGGGGCAGAATAGGAATGCTGGAAACAGTATGAGCCATGTTTTGCCTAAAGATGGAATAAGGTCTCTGAACAAGTTTTGCATTATTCTAGGAGCTTTGTATAATCAACATTCAGTTTTCTACAGATCTCTGCTAACCCAGCTCCAGAGAGCGAGTGGCATGTAACTGACATGCCTAAGGCATAAAAAGCTCTTTGTTAAAATACTGCAGCAAAATTTGACTTGTTGCTTGTGCAGACCTAGCAAAATATTTAAAAGGTCTACCACTCTCCATTTACACTTTCTGCTCTGGAGTGTGTATTTTCTGATTTTTGTGATGCTGTGATTGCTGCGTGTCTGGCAAATTTCTCCTCCATACTTTGGCTGGATCTGTGCTGGCTCTGCATAGTGTTTCTCTTCTGTGGCTAGAATAAGCCATATGGATTAAAGTCTGTGGTTTGGCAGATAAAACCTATGAAAACCTATGTCTTTTGCCAATGCAATATAATACATCTATTAAATAGTCCTGGTGTTAGATAAAAGTACAGTACCCCTTTCATCTCAGACTGTGTATTGAAGGTCCACGTCAAGTTTTCTCTGGTTCCTGTAGCTGCTACATGGAAGCCAGGAGTCAGAGAAGTCCTGATGTCCCCCAGGGGCCACTTGAATTCCCATTTTTCATTTGATTTCCCATTTTTCAATTCATTTTTCAAATGAATTCTCATTTTTCAAGTAGTCCAACAGCTGATGGGCCTATAGATAAAAGGTTAGGAGGGTTAGATGCCTCTTGTAATTTGTCCTGTGGTGTCTGCAACTGTAGGCAGCCTTGAAGATTATGACTAGTTTATTTAAGGATCTCAGCCTGCCATAGTCTGGCTAACAGACAAGAATGTCTGAGAGTGGATGTGGACAGCTGATAGTTTAATGGGAAACACCAAAAATGCAAATCAAGAGACATGCATTTTTTATTAAGCAAATGAGGCTTGGGCCTCTGTGACTACCTTTCTTGAGTTCAATCTCTACATTTAACCAACCACAAAAGAGAATTAAATCATGTATATGCTGTGCATAACTTACAGAGAGCAGAATGAGTCCTATACAAAAGTATTTACCATTGTGACTGCAGCTGCTGAATTGGGCACATTTTCAGCTTTCAGATGAGAAGAAACATGACTGGAAAAAGAAATGAAACCTGGCTGAAGCCCTTTGCAGAGGAATGCTTCAGTAATCTGGTTTATGTTTTTTCTACTTTGTTCTACTCCGGGCACTTGCTGGAGAAGTACCTAACAATTCCATACTCATAGAGAGATTTGCTATCATATTTCAGTCTGTTTTAATTGTTTTTAATGCAATCTTGTTCTACAGGTACTATGTGAACAGAAATGATAGATAAGTATTAAGAAATAATATGAAGAAACAGTATTAAGTATAACAGTATAAAGGAAGTCCCTAAAAATTGTGAACTCTTACTTAATCTTGTTGCATAACAAAGAATTAAATTATTTAAATATTTTAATTGATAAATATTGTCTAATCTATTAATCTGTAAGTTTTCAGAGGATTTCTCTTTTGATGACTTGGTATTATGTTTAGAGTTCTGAATACAAGCTGTTCCAATAAAAATGTAGCAGCTACATAATTTGTAGCTTGTGGAAGTGTTAGGGATCTGAAGGAATCATGGAATCTCAGGGAGTGTCATTACTTATTTTGAATTTCATCCCCTCTTTTGATCATATTTTTAATTTTTTATTGTTATTTATGTTAAAATCCAATGGATTCTAAGAAATATTCAGTGTGTTAAATATTATGTAGGTGCATAATTTTACCTCCCCAGAACAAGTCTGGAAACAGAACAATGACTTGTATGCAGTAAGGAACTGGAATCTGAAGTTGTCATTCGCACCTGCTAGCAGAACCATAAAAGATCTAAGCAGAACATGTCAAATTATTTTAAAACACTGTATACATATGATTTGATTTACCCATTTTGTTCAGTAAGGGTTACTGTTACATTTAAAAATCTTCAGTAAATGCAGATTTTATGTACCCTAAGGTGTAATTTAGAAATTAAGGCCCACATCTTAGTTCAGAGGTGCAAGTCCATAAAGACCTTAGTATATGAAAACTGCACCTAGAGCATGACAAGTGCCCAGTGGATGTGATGACAGATTTGTATAAAGAGCAGCCAAAACTATAGAAGATGACAAGAACAAAAGCTCAAGGATTGCTTTGGACTTAAAGGAACTGATTGCTGGTGGTCTCTGAAGAGACCAAAACTCTCTGCTTCTGTTACTAGCACACCACTGTTCAGAATTCCCTAGCTGTATATGTACTTAGCAAAGCTCCTCTGTTAGTAGACAGCTTATAATTGTCTTGTTGCTGAATATTCACTTGTCCAGTACCCTGATGTAGGACTTTGGCACTAGCCAGAAGTCTGTTCCAGTTTTAAGTTAAAGTAAGCATGTTAAAAGATATCAAATACAGATATCTGAACTTCAAGGGTGAAATATCTTATATGAAAGACAGATTTGGAAAAGTTTAAAATTAAGGTTTTGAGAACAGATCCCTTTTCTGCTCACTCCTGGTAGAGTATTTTTTCCTCCCTCATGTCTGAATTCATTGTTGAGGAACTTTCTCAGACTTCCGTGGTTGCAGCAAACTGCATAGAACCCTGTCTCTGATCTTGTGAAAATTTCCTTCTTCCTGTCTTCTTTTGACTCTGGATTGGTCTCTTTACAATCAGATTCCCTAGTTTCCCTCAGAGGAAATACAAGTTTTGATGTATTTTGATGTATTTCCCTCAGCCTTTCTTCTGTCTGCCAGCAGAGAAACTTTTCTCGCCTTTAGTGTTTAGTAGGGCTAGACCCCTATCAAGGGTCTGCCTGACTTCTGATGAAATGATCAGAGTAACTTCTTCCTTGCTGTTCTATTGTGCCGTTTTTAAACAAAACATAAAACATGAATTGCAAATAAACTAAGGCACCAGGTTTTGCACCCCTCAGTATTTACTGCCAGACACGCAGATTTGAACTGAGGAGCAACTGGCATCATTCAGTCAAGTTCTAGTCAGGGAGTATGTGTTCCCTCCTTGCAGTGTATTGTGTAATTATAAATGCAAATGTATTTAACTTTTGAACAATTGTAAGCTCTGAAAAAACATTTTTGTGTCAGTCTGCTCAACAACAGCACCTGGAATTTAATTACTTAGTGATTAAATGCATGGCTTGCCACTGCTACACTCTAGTATTATCCCGCTGAGGGGAAATATGGCTCTCCAGATGTGTACTGTGACTGAAGGTGTTGTTTATCTTAGCATGTTTCAAAATACTGTTATGGTTTATGGTTTCACCTGTTATCCCACATTTCAAAAACTGGCACATTTTTGTGGAAATATTTGGGTGTCTGCCTGGTTTTTATCAATTCTCTGCAATCCCTGGCCAGGACTTTCCACAATCTGCCCATGGCCCAGGATTCCATTTCACTCCCCTGAATATGACAGTTCTTGCCCCAGTGATGCCACAAGAGCGCTGGTCTCCAGTCCCCCCTGGCCCTGCCTGCCCTGGAGTCTTGCTGAACTCAGGTGCCAGGGCCATGGGCTCCTCCGAGGGCTGGGTCACAGCCCTCAGGCTGCCCAGCTTCCCGCTGCTGCAGCGGGATGGGCGCTGGGCAGGAGCATGCCAGGCTGACTGGCAGACTATGGATTGCTTTGCAGAGTTTGTGTAAGTTCATGTGCTTAATGACTAAGCCTAACTTTCAGGAAAGTGCACAAGAATTATTCACAGCTAATGATATCTTGACTATATTGTGTGCTTTTGTACGTGCATAGGTATAAAATACACAATATTTTTAGGCATTTTGTAGTGGCCATTGTATTTTTAACCAACTCATTTGTAAGGGACGTGTTTAAACAACTGTAAACCCTACTATAGAATATTAATGGCTGTTGTTTCCACATGTAGCTCAAATACTGCGACATACTTCCATACTTTTGTGTGTCAGCACATGGAACAATACTCCTAAGAAGATTTATTGTCTTTTCAAAAGCCGCAGTTAAAACAACTAAAACTGAATAGCAATTAAGACAATTTATTCTGGAAACATTTTGCACTGTAGTTACAGCATTTTACAAACGCTTCCTCAATACTTTGTCAGTTCCTGCCATGTAGAAGTTGAATAACTCCACCAGAAATGGATTCAAATCCATATGGAAGAAACATTGCCTTGTATGGGAAAAAGAATTCTGATAGGAAAAATGTCAATTGTTTTTTTCCTAGACAGGAAGCTGGTTTCATACTAGGGAGATTCTCTGTGTGCCAATTATTTTTAAAGAATTGTCTTAAGTCTCCTGCTGCTTCATTGTCATTCTTGGGTTGGATTAAATTTATTCAAATGCAGGCACCATGGATTAATATATTAGCTGCAAAACAATACAGTAATGTCAAAGATCTTTTGGAAAGGATGGAAATCAAAGAGAGCATGAAACAGAACATGAACTAGGGGAAAAAGTCATAATAGAAATTGCAGAAAATATATGAGGACTCTAACTGGAACAAGAGCTTGTCACCAGGAAAAAATGCTCACCATAACAAACTTTTGCTATGGCTGTTTATACTTTCAAGGTTATTTCCTTAGTCCATTGTTCAGGTTTCTGTCAGTAAACATCATTTGCTTTCATATCCATTTATCTTTAACATCTGAAGAAAGGTTTATTTAAATAACAGGCCTACTATTGAAATTGTATGGGTATCTAGAAGACATGGAAGAAGATGACCCCTGATCTTTCAAATATTTTATTTCCATAAGCTTTCAGGCAGAATCTGGGAGAAAGGAAGGGGAAGATGCTTAGATTGAAAAATTTACTTAAAATTGAAAATATAATTCAGAGTAAAATATATTATAGTACATTTGGCTTCATCTTGGACTAAGACAATAAATCTAAGAAACTTCAGAGCAGAGCTTTCAAATTCTGAGTATCTTTAAGACTGATGTTTTAGTTTCAATTTCTTCCATTATTAAAGTTAAGTGATGACAAAGCCAAGCATTGCTGCAAAATAGATTTGCCATTTTGGATTGGCAAATCCAAACTGTTTCCTTACAAAAAAAATCTAAGCCATGATTGTCCCCTAAAATTTGTACTGCCATTATTGTGAACACTTTCCGACTGTACTTTATCATAATAAGGCTTTAACTCTGCAGCTAGTGAAACAATGGAACATCTATGGCAGGTTTCTAGAGCACTTCCTCTTTAATCCCCTTCCATGTGTCTTTCAGGAGAAAGTTGGAGTATTTTTTTACATGTTTTTTGAGGAGTCTGTATTTGAGTATACGAGTAGAGTTTATGAACATGAGTAGAACATTCTCTCCATTGTTTGGACTATCTCTAGGATTGAATCTTCACCTAAAAGTAGATTTTGTCCCTAGTGAAGCAGTTGTGTTCTGTATCAGTATAAAGTATTGCTTAAATTTTCTCTTACATTGGGTTTTCAGAATTTTAAATAGGAAAAAGCATTGTTGTTCTAAACTAAGCTTAGCCACAAATGGAAATTATATATTTATCATTATCTGACTGTGGTGGCATTTTTAGTGACAGTAATGTCCATTGTAAGTAAGAGCTATTCAACAGAAACTTGAAGAGTGAGGGTTTTCCGGCAGTATAGGAGTAATTTTTATTCTCTACCCAGATATATGGATGGTTCTTATAGGATAAGCTTCCACAGGAAATCAGTAGTTTGGTTTTCAGATTCCCTCCACTGAGATTTTGAATTTGAAATGGTTCTTCAGGTCCCACTGTGGCTCATTCTTCACTTGGCAATTGCTCTGTCCATGTAGAGCTCAGTAGCTGTAGTTCCTTTCCTCCTGCGCCTCAGCCTGATCAGTTTCTGGCCAGCAAGCACCACTGTGTCTCATGATGCCATGGAATTAAAATAGCTCCAAGCTGCTGAGGACCCCTCTTGCATCCAAGCCATCTGGCTAGGCAAAACTGAAAGATCAGGAGGTCAGCATATATGTTCAAATTACCCTTGCTCAGTCTTTGGAGCATTTCAGGTCCCAGCTGTCTGGGATCTCAGCCAGTGCAAAAACCCTGTGGGAATTTTCTGCCCAGTGTAAAAGCCAAAGGTAGAAACATTTTGTGTCCTGAACAAGCTCCTGATAAATCAAAAGGTAGATGAAAACACCAAATTAATTATATATATATAAAAGAAAAAAAAAAAGCACTGGTTTCTAGATTAGTCATTGCTCATGGGAGGTCTGACTCATGAACACTTAAAGCCTGGGGATGTAACACTGCAGTGTGCTTTCTATTTCATACCTAACACTTGTATTCATGCAAAGTAACCATTGAAAAGTTATCCAGCTTGAAGTCCAAATTCAGAGTCCGAGTTGAAAGCTCAGATTGAACACTGGCAATTGTGTTATGCTTTTAAATCAAGAGTTAGAGATTAGAGGGTAATACAGACTACTATTTCCCTGCTCAGAAAATGAAAATCTGGTTAATCTCTGTAGTTCCCATTTAAAGTTTCTCAGAAGTGGGGGGTGCTATGACAGTGAATGGACCAGAGGGATACAAGCTAGCACTCTAATGCCAGGTGTTGAGTAGTGCTGCACAGACTAGGGTGAGCCTGTTAGTGTGACTTTGAGATGCCAAAAACTGGCTCTCAGCCTTGCCACACTTGCCCTTCTGTGTGACCTTCGCAGTGCCCACCACACCCATACCGTCCTCCATTGTACAGTACAGGGATGTGAATTCTCTCCCCTCCGAAGCTGCTGCTGGAGTCATCCTGTGTGAGGATGTGTAGGAAGAACCAAGTGGTCAGGCAGCAGTTTTCCTGATTTTAATGTCTTGCAGTCTACTTCTGAGTTCTCTTGGCATCAGTTTATTTATCTGAGGCTGTCCACAGTTTGCAATACGGTGCCATTTAAACACGAAGTTGTTTCAATAGCTGAGGTCTGGAACTGTGAGTGGCTGACACTGTATGAAGGAGCTCTCCAAATAGGAACCTGAGAGAATTGCTTTGATGATGAATGTCACCATTTCTGAGACACATTCTCACCTTTGCAGCTGGACATGGGATCTTGATGTTTTGCCACATTTATTGTTGCTCTTCACCCTTTTGGCTCTAAGTGATAGAGCGCTAGAGCCTAAGACAACATGCCTTCTTGTTCTCAGCTTGTTTAAGGAGAATTGCCCCACCCATGCTCTTAAATATACTCAAAGGTATTTGACTATAGTGTTTGTGAATTTACTCAATTAAAAATATGCATGCATAACAGTTGGAGTGTATTTAACACTTTTCTTAGGTGTTAGATACAGAGGGTCTTCTAGCTCTTTATTAACTTCAAAGGTAAGACTATTAGCTGTGAGTTACTTTCTCAACTTTGGTACAAAACCTGAAACCAGACCTGAACTGGGAGATGTAAAGTAGTGAAAGCATGTGATATTTCTAGGAAAAAAAAAAAATTCCTCACATTTAACCATTAAGCTAAAGAGTGCAAAACTGAATGATGCCCACAGCAGATTGTTTTCTGGCCATGTAGATCATCCAAGTGATTATGAACTGCTAGAACAGGTCGGCAAATGACAGGTTGAATATCCAGTAAGCCTAGTGGAATGTCTTCTGTTTTGTCTTGGTTTGGGGGTTTTCAGGTCCTGTGTTCCTCCTCGCTTTGTGAGTGGAGACAGTGACTCTATGAGTGATTTGCAAATGTGAAAGCTCGAAGGAAAACTACTGGTGCAAGAGAGCATGAACAATTGATCCATATAGGTCACTAGTCTTGACATTTGTTTGATCTCTTTCTTTATGCAAATTCACTATAACTTGAAAAATTACTTATAAGTTATTCAGGTAGGTAGAAGAGGCCTGTCTGAATTATACGTGGTGTTGCAGTGTGCCTAGTTACTTAAGCTGTTGTTTCTTAAAAAAAGAAGAATCCCTAGATATTGATGATCATAAGAATACAACCATTGTTTGTTTAATATCTGGGGGGTTATTTTTCTGTTTTTCTTTTTTTTCTTTTTATTTTTCTTTTCTAAGTACCAAATATGTCCATTTATTTAGTGATGTGAAAAGAATTAAGGACCTCAGTAGTGAAATATTTCAGCTACAGAAAAGACTGATGCTAACCCTAAACTTTAACTATTTTTATTTTTTTTATTAATGGCTTTGTTTTCTAATGCTTGTAAAATTTATTCTCTTCTTGAAAAAAGGGAGCACCGTATTTTGGGTACAATACAATGCAATTTTTAAACAAATCCCAAAGTCTGAATTTCTGCTTCAGTTGATGAATAGAATTTTGACTGGGCAGCTCCAAAGCACAGCTCTTGTACAAGTAATGAAACAGTAGATGGCGCTCAATAATCTGCAGGATTTTTAATCCCTTTTTAGAAACTGTAAAACCTGTTCTCTTCAAATCAAAGTAAGGGTAAATTTGTGGCATCAGTGCTATAAATGACATCATTCTAATATTCAGTGAAGGGGTCTGCTAAACAAGTAGCAGGCTGATTAGATATTAGAAGCCCACTCAAACTGTGAATTTTTTTTTTCCAGTGCAAATGCTGTTGAAAAGTCCATTTGTCAGTTTACTGTAAAACATCCTCACTTTGTTTGTTAATTTGTTCAGCTTTGGAATTACTTACTCTTTTTTGGTTTTGTTATCAAAAATAATGATAGTCTCAACTACTAAAGTTTTCTAATAAAGAGGTAAAATATTTGGCTTGACCACAAAATGATATCTAATTTTGACTTACTGTGTTTTAATGTGGAATCAATTTTTAAGATTTTAAAAAAAAATTCTTATTAAAAATAATTTTCTGCTGTTCATGGGCTGTTTCTATAAAATTAAATTAGGGGAGATAGATTTCATCTCTCCCAGTATTTTCTAGTGACAAAAGAATTCTCACCTATGGTCCAGTGTGGACCTGTAGAGAAATTCCCTTTTGTGTGACAGAGGATTTGGAGCTACTCTGCTTTATAATTCTTAATATAAAGTTCTGAGCCAAAAGTAATGTCTTAAGAGGGAAGATGAATGAAAGTTAAGAATTCTAGTCTGGACTTCAGAAATTCAAGTTCAGTTCCTTTCTGCCCTTAAAGATGACCTGGGTGGCCTTGGATAACTTTTAAATACTCAGAGAATGCAGTGCCAATGGCCAGATGTCTCAGCCTGTGCTGAAGATGTGTACCTTAATCCCTCTGTGCCCAAATCCTCCATTTGTAAGATGGAAAAACTAAGACAGCTCTGCTTGCAGGGATGAATGTTATATAGTACAGCTGTGACTGTACTGAGGGCTAGGAGGCAGAACCAAGTACCTAAAATTGATATTTAACTCAATCCATTTGAGGGACTGGTGATGGGGAAGCTCTGTCCTGTAGAGCACAATGATTGCTCTTCTATGTGTATTCTAATCAATCTTCCTAAAACAAAAAAAATATGGACAAAAATACTGATTTTTTTTCTCTTCTGTAAGAGTTTTTTTTGCAAAAGTCATAGTTTACTGAAATTCAGTGGGAAGTAAATTCTGCTACTCTCCTTTGAAAATTCTCTGAAAAAATAAAGAATCAGCAAAAACCCTGGTAATCAGAATTTGATTTTATGTATAACTATATTTTTATTTTTTAAAAATACTATTTATTGTAAAAGAAATTTATTGCATTTTCAGTGAAAAGAAATCTTGATGAAATCTGTATTGGAATACTGATGGCTACTTATACAGCTGTGCATCCAGGCTAATGTGTTGCAATACCTTTTCTGGCTGTCCTAATTTCTACTGAAGACTATCCCATTTCCCTTTCTGTTTTAATCTCCCACCTAATCTTCAGCTTCATTGCACAGTTCTAGATGGCTACCAAATTTGGAATGATTTAACCTTATGCATGGTTGATACCAGTTCTTCCTCCTCTGAGATACCATGAATCACCATGTTCTGTAATGGTGTCATTTTCTGAGTTATTTCTCATGTGAGGTGTTTGCTTTCCAGGTTCCTGTTAATGTCCAAGATGTCTGTTTTCTTTCTTCAATCAATGTTTTCATTGCAAAAACATCTGAGCTGGCCCACTGGTTCAGCTTCTAACTAGAAGCACTGGAAACATGACTGTCAGACCTGACATAAACTGGAAATGCTCCTGTCTTTGTGTTGACATTGGCACTGAAACTGCTGCACTTAAACAATAAAAACTGCACCCAAAGGAAACAGGAAGTAAAATTGAGTTTTAGAGCAAAATGAGAAAAACTTGTTTCTAAGAAACAGAGAATTTGTTATAAAATGTCCACAGTTACGACTTTTTTGGGGGGAAGAAAGCCTTATATGAAAATGTTCTCATAATGGAAAGCTCTGCCAAGGTTGGCAAGGAACAGAATATCAAAATGTGTGGTGAGTTTTCCTTCTCTAGGAGTCAAACCACTGTGTTTCTAACACTGAATTACCACTGCAGGCCCTGTCATCTCTGGGACCACTCTGTACCTCCTTTCTTACCTCCTTTCTTACCTCAGGTTTGTCTTGTCCTTTTTAGATTAGGAAGTATCTTTTCTTTTTGCACACTTCTGATGTCCAGCTCCTTCTGGGTAGTACTGCAAACCAACAGCAAAAGATGTTGTGACATAAAAAAAAGGAAAATTCTGTTGTTGTAGTGGCAGTATCAGTTGAGGAATGTTAAGTGGTACTCTTGGTGCAACTCAGTAAAATAAAACAAGTAATGTTTTGACAAATACACAGGAGCAAGTTTGGACAGTTTTCCTTGTGGCTCTGAGGGTATATTTTGCAGAAAAAAACAAGACAAGCATGGCTGAAATATTTTCAAACATATTCATAAGGGGATATTAATCTCCAGGAAGCACAATAAACACAGACTTTGATTTCCTTTTCCTTCCTTTTATAGACAACCCAAGAGATGCTAGAGAAAATGAGGAAACCAGAAGCCAGACAGGAAGCAATATACAGAAACTGAAGCAGTGCAGGTCTTGTTAGCATTAGATAACCATATGGCCCTAGAGAAACCATAGAATAACAGCCATCCTAATTATAGATAAGTGATGAAAGGAAGCTGAACATTCACATTAACCCCATTAAAACAGCAGCTGAGGCAATCTCATCACAATGGGAAAATGCAGCAGGAGTTGAAAGGATGTCCTAGGCATTATACCTAAAGACCAAAGAAACCTGTATTTGGTCTTACAATGGTTGTGCTAGCTTGATTTGATTTGAATGTACACTAGCTTTGTTGCAACTCTTGTCATGGTGATGGAGATCCTGGTTCCTTGCCATGGACAGCATTTTTCAAACAGCTGCAAGTTTTGCTGCTTGCTGTTCATGTCTGATGTGTGCTATATGTTTGGGGCATTTCTGCAATTATGACATTAGTCAGGTTATTGAAATGCTAAATATTTCAATGTTTAGCTGTGCATACTTTTATGTGGGAGGCAATTCCTTTCCCTTTAGGCTATTTCCTGGGGCTGGGCACCATTTCAGAGTCTGCAATAACCCAACTCCTGATGTCTTCTTTGCTGACAATATTCTGATATTGTGGCCTATCATTGTTTCACAGGGCTGAAGATCTTTTGTTTCAAACTAGCTGGGGAGAGGTACTGGTAGAAATTATCAAGTTCTTTCATTGCCTTCCATGTCTTTACTTTGACCCTTTACTAATCTATTCTTCATTGAATTTATCTAAGTGAAAAAACCTCTGGCCCACACTACAGACTAAAGTTACACTTGAAATTTCTGGCATATGATTTTTTCCAGTAGAAGAAGCTTGAAATCTTATCCAAGAAGTAATAACTCATGATGATGCTGTTTCTTTTCTGCTATAAAACTGGAAAATGGATGAATTTGCCTGCTAGTGTACATCTACTGTGTGAAGATCCATGTGGTTACCCCAGTTTGTATTCATAAAAAATGGAAAGTAATGAAGTCCTCTGTCTCTGTTTATAAAGTAACTCCTGTTTTGCCAACACTGCTGTCATATTCATTATATCCCTTTTTATTCTGTGCTATGTGTAAGCAGCAAAGGAATTGCCAGCCATCACATGCTTTTACTGTGCTCTAAATTTATTTATTTTTCTAAAAAGCATGATCCTTTCTGATTTTTTTTTTTTTTTGTCAGTACTCAACAGACCATCCAGTAATGTTGTTGAAATACAAACTGGAGTTGCCCTGTTGAGACTTTGTTTGGATCTAGATCAGGTCAGCAATAAATTGTTATTCACGCTGTATTAGAGAATGAGTCTGTACTTTGGATTTGACTGGATTAGTTCCCTAAGCAATTTTAGATTTTGGCTGTAAAATACCTAGAAAAAAAGAATCTGAAAGTCTTTTGTGAATACTGTCTAGAATCAGTGGTCATGATTCCCTTGTCATGAAGTTTAAGAAAAAAGAGGTTTTAAGCTATTCCATTTCTCCTTTAATCCGATCCTGTCATGAAATATCTTCAAGTTTTGAAGTAAGGTTCAAGCTTGATTAGCTAATGACATTTTCAGTTCAGGAAAAGGAAGTGGGCCAGAGTATCTGGGTGATGTCATAACAGATTTCTGATTTCAGAGAGATATATTGGGCCTTGTAAACTGGGATATGCTTATGTGAGCTAATTCCTAAAGTCACACTTAAGTGGGTATTTCAGTACTTCAGGGAATTACTATAGTGTTTAGACTTTTGCCAGGAGTACAGAGACCAGCCAACCACTCTGGTGCAAGAATTATCTCAAAGAAATATTCCAGTCTATGTTTGTGTGCCAAAATTTAAATAATGAGCCAGTTCCCAGGAACTAAGGAAATTGCTGAAGGTAATATAGTACTAGATTGCTGCCTGCTGGAATCTAACAGAGGTGGACTCTTGCACAGGTTTTTCCTCCAGGAATTTTCCATCCAATGTACCTACAAAAAGAATCCTCACTTTGAGACAACTCAAAAAAATAGCTCCTTCAGTACTCTTATGCCCCTTGCAGTCATACAAAAGTAAGTAACGCAAATGAGTGGGTTAATATACTCTGAGCCACATCACATGAGGACACAATGCATTTCAGCAGAATTACAGTTGACCTTTAAATAATTCTCTAAACAGTGCCTGTATAATGTTAGCAGATGTTCTGTAACAGAAAAAGTAAATTTCATGAAAGTCTGGACATGTAAAGCAATTGAGCAACTGCTTGGTTGTGGTCATCTGAATCTGTCTGGTTTGCACACACCTCGTGTGACTGTGCAGCACTGGTAACCTTGAGTTATGGTTAACGTTGAGCTCCTTCTCTTCTTTGTGGTTTTGGTTTGTTTTTAATTTCTGTATTGTAATTGATATTGTGAGTCTGAATGACTTATAGTTGTTGTGAATACTCTGGGCACTAATGGTTCCTTATGGCCCTACCATCTGTACAGGAGACCTCTATCCACACCCACTGCTTATGGGCCCAGAGACTCCTTTCCAACTCCTCCTTTGCTGAGAGGAAATTAGACATTTCTTTTTGGGAGGACCTAATCTAGTATATGGAGCAAAACTAAGCTAAATTAAAATATCCATCAAGATTCAAAACAATCTTCTTTGATTAATGTTTGGGAACTTGTGAAGCTTTTGAGGATTCCAGGCTCATAGAACACCTCAAGTTGTAAGGGAGCCATAAGAATTGTGGAGTCCAACTCCTTGCTCCTTGCATGACTACAGAAAGCACAGAATACAGCTGCACTGTATGCTCAGCTCTGCTGCTGCATTCAGACACTACATCTGTATCAGATTCAGTTTTCAGTGTTCTTAGCTCATTTGTACATGGCCTATGTTTCTGGTCAGATAATCATGACTTTTCTGAACAGAACCACAAGGGTAGTTTGGAAGATATCATGAAGTGTTTCTTGAATTTCACTGGAAGTTTTTCATTAAGCACTGGGACTAAGAAAAGAGAAGTTATGTCATCACTACTATTAAAATTTTCTCTATGAAAATCTTGTTTTCTGTATTTCAGGGGTTTTCACAACTTTCATACAAAGCATTTTGGAATACTTAGTAAATATTAAACATTCTTTGAATATCTTATTTCATTACCCATACCAAGACTCAAGGCGGAACTTAGGAGCAGAGTGGCCCACAACAGCTGCATAGGAAGCACAAGCCCGTGTGTTTCCATAATTAATGACCAAGCAGCAAGATATAAGGAATTTGCACTGGATTTTCTGGAGTTATATCACAGGCTGGGGACTTTTTAAAGAAGTCAGTATAGAGTGGCTTGTATCAGGAGTCCTCAACATTAGAAAATGTAAGTATCCTGCTCCTACTATATTTTCTCACTGCTATATGTGACCCTTCCTCTACAGATTTTCCTCCTGAAATAAAAGTGGAAGTTATTTCATTATTTACAGATATACCCAAGAGTTTTTACTCAAACTCTTAATAAAAGTGCAAGACAAAATCCCCCACAATTCATTGCTTCATTGCCATTTTTGTCGTTCAGCATCAGTACAAGACATTGATTCAATTGCAATGTATCTTTCCAATTTGCTTCATACATAGGTGTCATCAGGAGGCCTTTACCTAGATTGCTGCACAAAAACTGACATAGTCCAGAATGGTTCATTAAGTGCAGTTAGATATTGTTACAGTTTACCATCTTCATTAATCAAAGATTGGATTTCATGTGACTTGCCCTAAATTTGTGAATGGTTATAAGATTCTACAGTATTCTAAAACTTTATTTTTTTCCCAAATAGGGATGGTGAGTTGAATTTTTGACATATATAAAAGTTATTTAACTAAAGCAATTCAGAAACATCACAATAAATCCTTAAGAAGTAGGAAGGTAAAAAAGTATTATGTCAAGGAATTATTTATATGCCCCTGGTTATGTGTCAGGCATAGTTCTTCTCTCTGCAGCCCTTTTTCATAGTATTATACTTTCCTATCCCATTAAGGACTATTTGCTTTAGTATTCCACTGTTGTATGCTTTTTGGCATATGGGTTTTGATTTGTCATTTAAACTTTACTACATTTGTCCATTATACTGGTAATATTATGAAACACATCATTATACTCATACTGAGTGTCACAGCTTCATGAGATCAAATCTCACCAGTCTTGTGTCTGGAAATCAGTTCTGAATGAACCAACACAAAGAGTATTTCTCCTAGTGCCCTGCCCTTCCCCTGACTGCCACAAAAGATGCTAATGTGGTTCTGCTCTTTTTTCCATTCTTTTGTGCATGGGGGAACTTTGATATTTGGTTTCTACATTTGTCTGCTGGATTCTTTCCTGTGACACACAGCTCAGGAAAACCACTTCCACCCCTCTCTGGCTTCTGCTTGTCTCAAAAGCAAACAAACAAACCCCAAGCATCTTCATAGTCTTCACAACGGCTAAATTTCAGCTCAATACAAGATTTTCCTTAATTATCACATAAATATTTATATATAATTTTGATGAATGCTGAAGTGAGCACTTACACTTCTCATAGTATTTTTGTAAAGGAAAATTCTGCTATACCATGTTATGTTTCTATGAACACACAAGTGTGTTCAATAGAAAACAAGGACTTATGATTATTATTGTGTTTTAATTGCTGTTTGGAATTGTGCCCTTAAACCCCTTAACTTTTTATGCATTCTATGTTTGCACTCTCCCTCCCAAATATATGCTGCCAGTGAGTTATGAGAATTGCTATTGATGATACTTACATACTATGTAAGTACTTATTTACTTACTATGTTAATAGTACTATGCTGTTATCACACTGTCACTTCATTAGAGAGAAGACGGTGCTCCGATAGTATCTCATTTCACCTGACAAAGTGAGGAGTGTGGATTTTTTTTTTTTGTAACAATATGAATTTTATGAAGAATGCTACCTTTTATAGTTATACCTATATTAGAGTGGCTACAACTCATGTTTCCTGAGCAAGCCTTACATTACCTGCTGGGATAAACATGACAGACAGCACAAAACAGTTGGATTCTCAGTGCAAGTCAGCCATCCAAATTTATACTGAAGATGTCAAATGTTCCTTACAGTCAAAGATGAGCTCAATGCTTCTGCTGTCTCATGCATATGTATCAGCAGAATTGGTACCCGACCACTTGTAAAGGTGGGCTACATGGCCTTTGGGGTCTTTCAGGGCCTTTCTTCACTGTACAACTACCACCACGGGCAAAGAGTGGGTTGATGTCATTGAATCTGAAATTATTAAACTGTTTGAAAAGTCTTGAAATTTGAAAAATGCCTCTTTCTTTTGTGTAGAGGAGGGATTGTCCTATTTCACTTCAGTCTGCAGTCCTACAGTTTTCTGTAGGAGGAAATAACAGCAGAAACTCACAGCCAAACTTAGAAACAACTGATAAAATTGAATAAGTACAGGGAGCAAGAGAATGAAAGGAAACATGCAGTCTCTCCCTCAAACTAGTAAAAGTCTGACAGTCTTGTAAGTACTGGAAGCAAGTATAGTGCAAGACAGAAAGAGATGGAAATGTTAAAGGAGAAAGCTCCAGCGATGTATTAACCTGTTGACTTCCATCAAATAGCAATCACCTCAGAATTTAACCTCCATCCCAGAAAATTTTTCTGGAGAGATGGAAAGCCCCTTTGTTTTCCTTGTGGTTAAACCTCAGGAAGGAGCAAGAACATCTCAAAATTCGGGGAGATCATGTCAGCTGTCTCATTTGGGTCAGTTTGTCCCCCTGCCTGTGCAGGTGGTTGGCTGCTGCTTGCTTTTGTACTGTAAGTTTGTGGAATGAATGATAGTGTGAAAGAGTGGAACCTCCTGTGCTGGCCATCAGGTGGACTGAGAAACCTTGGGAGGCTTCATTTGGAATTGTTTTGCAGATGCTTAGCCCAGTCTACAGGAAAGATGCAAATGCTGGAAGAGACAGGCACGAATTAAGCTTCTTTGTGTGAAATATGTTAGGGTGGACCTTGTCTAACCTGCTGCTCCTTTCTTGGCCATCTTTTACAAGGTGGAGACCTGAGAAACAAGACCCGTATATGTAGCAATTGTTTTCAGTTATTTTTATAGATCCATATGTAAATATTACTTATCGTGAGAACACATAGTATTTCAAATGTAACTTGTAAAGAATGTTACGATTGAGTTCATTTCTGAGTATTCCTGACATTCTTGCAAGCAATATTGAATAGATCCTTGTGCAGGCAAGTTGAGAGAGAACATCTTGTCTAACCAGAACAAACTCTCCTTCTGCAAACAGCTCCAGGAGTCATCTTCACTGGCTGTGCTTCAACTTTTAGTAAACTGACTTGAAAATGCTCAGCCCTACTCAGGGTTATGACCAATAACTGAAGAATAATCATGTGAAGATGCATATTGCTATATTCATCCCATAACTAATAATGTTCAGATGACCTCAGTCAGTTCCTTTAATGAATGATTTTACATCCCAAGCACTCACAACTATTTAGCATTTGAAATATGTTAATATTCTGAACATTTCATGCTAGAAGAACATTTAATAATTTGCCATAAATATTTTTCAAACATTTTATTGCTGCTACCAAACCTGGCATGGCCCATTTTCTGCATCATATTGCCTAAAAATGCAGCTTCATATCACAAACAAAAGAGGATTAAAGCCAGAGTAGCATATTTCTGGATTTGCATGTAATCTGTTTTACTTGCTGTCAGACACCAAGCAGCTGGTGTATCTTTTGGGAAAGGTGTAGAGTTTCCTTTTAAACAAGCATGCAGACTAAAGTGCTAGAAGTTATCTATTTAGTATCTTATGTTGGCACCTTGACACTGCACTACTTACTGCCTGTCTGAAAAACAAACTACCAATGAAACCTATAGACCCCATGTTTAGTATTATTTCCAGTTTTCCATGAGTGCAAAGGTAAGTTAAAAATGTTTCAAATCAGATAGGTTTATACCTTATATAATGATGCTCTTATGGACTGCTGGCAGAAGCCTTGGCCAGCCACAAAACATCTGCCATGTAAAATACTTTATCAGAAACTTGGAAAATGGAAGCCTAAACTTGCAAGGGTGACATGGTAGAATTAAATCCAACTATAGGAGGTAAAAGAGGTAGTGAGCTTGCACATCAATGCATTTAACAAATAAAAGAGTGAGAAATTATACATCTAGATCAGGAGGATATAGTTGCAGTCTTCAGGCACATAAAATGGAAGGTACTTCAATAGCTTCTGGCACTCTCAGGGTAATATGTTACTTATGCAATGTGGCATTCAACCACACTGCAAAATGCCAGCAAGAGAAAGCAGGATGTTTTTTTCTTTCGTGATTCCTTACAGTTATTGAATTCATTCACTAAACATCTCTAGCTCCTTAAAAGAAAGGAAAACAAGTCTGTCATAGAATCATAGTATGAAAACCATTTAATGGCTTAGATTGGAAGGTACCTTAAAGATCACCTAGTTCCAACCTCCATGCTGTGGGCAAGGACGCACTAGACCAGATTGCCCTGAGCCTCATCCAATGTGTTCTTGAACACTTCCAGGGATGGGGAATCCACAGCTTCTCTGGGTGACCTTTCCCAGTGTCTTACCACCCTTGCAGTCAAAGATTTCTTCCTGAAACCTACTCTCAGTTTAAATCCATTTCCCCTTGTCCTGTCATTGCATGCTCTTGTAAAATAACTCTCCCATCTTTCTTAAAGCCCCCTTTCAGGTACTGGCAGGCCACAATTAGTCCACCCCAAGGCCTTTACTACTCCAGGATTAACAATCCCACTTTTTTCAGCCTTTCCTCATAGGAGAGATCCTCCATACTTCTGATCATTTTCATGGTGTCTTCTGAAGCCACTCCAAGAGGTCTGTGTCCTTCCTGTGTTGGCAACCCAAGGTTGGATGCAGCACTACAGCTGGGGTCTCACTAGGGTGGATTAGAGACAGAATCACCTCCCTTAACCTGCTGGACACTCTGCTTTGGATGAGCTCAGCATAGGTCCCTAAAGAAAGGAAAACAATATAGAAATTGATATTCTGGGAAAAGATGAACCTAAATATGTTTTGGTAGAAGAATATTGCAGCTCCTTTTGGGGAAAATTCATGGCACAGATAGAGATCTCTTCCATTTTGTATGCCAAAATATTTTTGTTTTAAATGATACAGGTGCTTAAAATTGAGAATAGACTGACCAATGATGACCTGTATTGTGAAAATTAGTGTTTTAAGGTGTTCTCTTAATTTTCCTGAATTTCTGTATACCAGGAAATTACCAGGCCCTATTTAGCTCATGAATGGGTATATGAGGGAGTACTGGACAGAAGGGAGGCAGTGCAATCTGTGTAGTTTCTGAATGCTTTAGAGCCATTTTACTTGTTCAGTCTGTCCTGTTGCATAGCAGACCATAAAGTTACACTCACTGTTTGCATCCAAAATGTGAATTGAATGAGAATATTTTCTTTGATTCTTGGTAGTTTTCACAATGGAATCCTACTGTTGTTAAAAATCCTAACCAATGGCAGTTGTTTTTGCAGTCAGCTGATAATATTTTCCAGGATCTAGATTAGAAATTTTAAAATCTGTCGATTTTAACTAATTATTGAAATATTTTTGTGTGTTTGGCAGATTCAAGTGTTCTCACATATTAATATGATCAGCATGCTGAGTATCCCACGATAAAGGCATTTTTCCCTCAAGACTTCCCCTCATAAAACCGGCCAGTTCTAATGTGGCTTCACACCTACAGAGGAATAGCAATGTTTGAAGATGAAAAAAAAAACAAAAAAACAACTGTGTCTCCTCCCACTTCCTGTTCTAGATGGTGAAATAAGAACCAGAATCTTACCTCTTTAAGGAGGCAGTAGATTTTAAGGACTTGACTCTTACAAAACGCAGCCTTTTTTCTCTACAATTGTTTTGACAGTAAGAGTGTGATGTGTTCATTTTTGCTGGTGGATGAATATGTAGGCCTATCACACTATACAAGTTTGCTGATTGTTCACACAAAATAAACATTTGTCAAGGGACAAATGCAAATAGGGTTGAAATTGAGTATCAGAATCTGGCAGGGAATTAGGACACTGGCAGGGAATTAGGACATTGTGGGCAGAAAAGAAAGGTTTTAGATGAGTCTGTGAAGAGAGAGAGCTTTACTTTGGCAAAAAACCCCACCAAAACTATCTAGCCAGCCAACCAAAAAATCCCACCAAAACAAGCTAACCCAAACCTAGAAAATTTCTTATTTTGTTTATAGTACTCTCCTGACATTTTCTTTTTGATCCTAACTATCATCAAAAAAATTTGGGTGCTCTACTGCAATGAAATAAGGTTCAAGGCCTGAAAGTGAGATTTAAGATTTCAGTGTTTCTAACAGACTTTGTCTTATTAATTTATAAGACAGTTTTGTTTTCATTTAGAACCATTTTCTTTTTCTACTTTTTTGATCTTGTGTCATATTCATGTGTGTCCTAAAAACTCTTACAAAAAATAAGGCAATTAATATTTTATCATCAGATGGCTGCTCTCTGAATATAAAACACTGCACAGAAGACAAGTAAACTAGATAAGAAACAGAAACTGTTTCTCTTCATAATGTTATAGGTAAACTTGCAATACATTTCAAAGCTCCCTAAACTTGTTTCCCAGATCCCAAGGCAAAGACGTATGATATATACCCAGCAGTGTGATTTTGCTGGCAGTAAAAATACTAATAGTGAAGTTCCTGCACCTGGTGAATCCAAGATCAACAGAGATGCTTTCAGCTTATTTTTCTGTGTCCTGAAGATGTGCAATGAAACACACAGAAAACAATAATCCTGCTTTAATCACTGAATTTCAACTACTCATATGAAAAGTGCCAAATGCTTTTACCACTGGAGAATGTCATTGATTTGTCTGCTGGATGATGTAGATTTAGCAGTCAGCTCAGTACTTTAAACAGCAAATGTACTTGGATCTGACCACCTGGAACATCTCTTTGGAAAGGAAAATCTATTTGGCTTTTGCACTTCTCAGACCCTCTTTACAAGTCTAGATTTGATTTGCACACTATAGATGTTCTTCTCTGAAGCAGATATTTCTTCAAAATATAATATCAGCCTGAAATGGAAATCCCTGATTAAGGCTGTCATCTCATCCTTGTGTTATGCTCTGCAGAAGAATAAGTAAGTTTTGAGAAGAGTGTCTACATATGATATGAAGCATATCCTGTGAAAGGTGTCCCACAGAAATATTCCTGAAAGCCAAGGATATGCCCCAGGATATTTGGTTGTGCATTTGCAGTAGACTCAAGGTCCTCCAAAGGCTCTGTGTTTTGACTTATGAGGGTGCATGAGGGGGCAGCTTCTGAAGTACTTGAATGTGACATGAATCAAATATTTAGTTGTAGGGTTACACACATGCACTGGAAATGAAGACTAGCCAATAGATCTCCCCATTTTTATAAGTAATTGCTTTAAATAGTAATTCAGGATTAAAACAAACAAGAAAAAATACCCAAACAAACCATAGCTCAGCCTGCACTAGCAAATTACCTTATTGTCATGTGGTGTATGAACTTGCTGTGATCTGACCCCACCATTTACCCCACGTGCTGGTTTCACTGTGCCCAAAATGTCAGGGAAGCATTTCCTCTGAAAGGTTGTCTTGTTTTCTTACGTGTGTGCATAAGAGCAGTTCTTGAGAGAGAGTGAACTTAAGGCATTATCTACAAGTATGTCAGATTTCTGGAGCTATGGTAGTGGTTCTAGATAAATGAAACCGCAATTTTCAGTTGTCATCTGCATTTTCTTGGGGAAAAAAAAAAGTTTCTTTTCAAGTTGAGGATTTTCATGTTTGTTTTCTGGATGAAAGAGAATTTTTTAAAGTCTGATGTTTCATAAATTAATGTGGTATGCCATCTACCATTATATTTTTTGCTGGTAAATGTTTCCCATTACTTTTGTTGTTCAGCCAGAAAGCTGCATTTCTTCATCCATGAGGGCAGAGTTGAGGTTAGGTCAAACAGTGCGTGCAAAGTGTTTTTCAGCTGTTGTTTAAGCAAGCTTTAGCTATTTCTGCAGCTGATTTAGAGTTCTTTGCTCTGTCTCATTCACTATAAATATAGAGAAGATGTAACCATGATCAAGGCTGCAAACAAAATATGCTGACCTTAGTTACCTCTGGGCTAAAATAATGATGGGAGGCAGGAAGGGAAAGAAAGCAGGAACAATGAATTAAAGTATAAAGAATCTGATTCTTCACTTACTTATACAAGCTTGTTCCAGTGAATTCCACCTAATTCAGTGAATTTACTTCTGATTTACAGTGAGACAGTAAAAGCAAGCTTCATATAATTGCAAAGAAAACTACAAGGAAACATGACTAATGTTCTGCATTTCTCTTGTTACACAAATAATTTAGATTAAGTGCATTACAGCAGATTTTTCCAAGAAAACATTTGGATAAAAGTCTTCATGAAACCTAGAGGAAAGTTACACAGGAAAGTGATAAATAAATCAATTTATACAATAATGTGGGTTGTAGTGAAAAATACTCTTGTGTGAACACTGAGCCTCTGCATTGTCCCCTGCAGTGTTCCTCGCCTTTCACTGTCAGAGAATGGTCCAGCACCATGCTAAATTTTTAATGTGACAATTTTGCTTTCTTCTATTTCTCCTGTAGTTTTTCATTCCTGAAGCTAATTTGCTTACTCTGTTTCACCAAAGATGCAAAATTTTCATTGATTGGAAAAGCACTTTTTATAGCTTTGGGGTGTCTGCCAATAAACATTGGGAAAGTTGAATTAAAGACCCTGTCCCATTTTGGAAAATGGAAAAAGCCCAACAGCTAAAGGTTCAAAAGATCAGAAACATTTGAAATTCAGCAGGCTCCATTAGTATAGAAATCAATGATCTGAAATCAAGTAACTTCTAATGCAGTTGACTTTTTTTTGCACTGTACATCACCAATTCTGATCTTTTGGGAAGGTACAAGGCTCATAATTTGCTATTCAGACCATTTCATGCTGTCCAGTCATCGGTGTGGTTCTTTCAGTTTCCTTCCCTTTGTATCTCATTCTAGATGAGGCACACTCCTCTTCCTTGAGCACTAACAGTTTTTCCTAGAACTGTTTTCCTTTCCTGTTCACTTGTTCAAGACTTTCTCCTTTATATTCCCATGACTGCTCCACCCTGCAGTAGTGTGGCCTGTCTTGAGTCCAGTGTGCAGTTTGGGGCACAATGACGAAAGAAAGATATAAACCTACTAGAGATTTCCCAAAGGAACGTGAGGATGGTGAAGGCCTGGAGGAGAAGCTGCATGAGGAGCAGCTGAGGTCACTTGGTCACCCCATTCTGGAGAAGAGAAGACTGAGGGGAGACCTCATTGCAGTTACAACTTTCTCGTGAGGGGAAGAGGAGGGGCAGGCACTGATGTCTTCTCTGCCAGTGACAGGACCTGAGGGAATGACCTGCAGTTGTGCAGTGGAGGTTTAGGTTGGGTATTAAGAAAAGGTTTTTCATCAGGAGGGTGGTTGGGCAATGGAACAGGCTCCCTGGGGAAGGGATCACATCAGCAAGCCTGGCAGAGTTCAAGAAGCATTTGGACAATGCTCTCACATGGTGTGACCCTTGGAGCTGTCCTGTACAGGGTCAAGATCTGGAATTCCTGGGTATCTTGGGTCAGTTGGGGTCAGCTGACGCAGCTGTCTCCCCCCCATTGTGTAACTTCAGACTCCTTATTCATGAGGTTGGAACAGAAAATAAGTTGGACTGGGAGATGATGTTTATAATCGAATTCATAACAACACTCTGATGAGCAACCCCAAGATGCATTTCAAGTATGATGGTAAATACCTCATTAATAAACTGACATGCAGTAAATGGAAAGGGGAGGGGAAAAGTTTGTGGTGTAGATATTTCCTGAGATTTTTTTTTTCTCTCCATGTGCAGGTTCAAAATATTTAAGTAGCAGCATAGAGTCTTGAATGTGCCACATATGCCTTGAACAATGATCACAATAGCTTGGTTTGTTAAGTGTAGTGTTCAAAATGACATTTTTTTAATCTCAGCCAGTTTACAGTTCTTTCAGGTTCCAAAAAAGCACAATGTTCTGCACAAAAGCTGTTTGTAGGGTCAAATTTCTTGGACCACAGTGTATTCTGCAGAGTTAAGTGTCATGGAAAGAAAAGGAAATGAGAGAAATTGAACCTTTGACCATGGTCACTGCTGAGTGTCCACAGTTCTTGGAGACATTCTTCATACCATTGTAAACCTGGAGCCAACAGGGCTTGTGCAATATCACCGCCTTGATGTGGTGTTACTCAGATGAGAAACTCACCCTGTAAACATCAAATGCAAGCTATATCAGCTTATCTTTGGGAAAGAGGTTTATAATTGAGAAAAGGCTGTCAGTTGATAAAGAAATTATCACTTTCCTGTGTAACCCATTCCAAAGGATAAATACCACAGAGAATTAAAAAAAAAATAAACATTTTAATGCACACTTCCAATATACCATGTCCTACAAGGTCAAAGCTGGTTGCTGTGATCTCCTCCTGGTACATATGCTTGGCAATTCTTTCCAAAGCTTTACAAATTTGAGTGGAAATAAAAGAATTTTGTTTATTTTCAGAAAGTGCTGATATTGGCTCTGTCTAGACTGTCAAGCAAGTAATTTCTGAACTTAGGCTATGTTCCAAATGCAAAGAGGAAAGTTGAGTGTATAGCCAAAGAGAAAACTACAGTGTGCTTCAATACATCCCCCAGACTGGATCAATCAAAACTAAGACTTCTGGGCACACTGAACAGCATACTTGCCCTGTGGAATGTTAGCAATCAATAAATCCTGAATGCTGTATTTAGTATTCACTGGGGAGGAATGACTTAAGAATACTAATTTGTTCCTTCATGGAATATTAGGGTTGCATGATGAAAAAAAACCATTGGGATGTTTACTTCTGGAATCTATCAGCATTGTTGCAGTTGAAATGCTTTTGATTTTGTTATTGAAGTGTTCCAGCTCACATGTACTGTGTACCTATCAAACCTTGTTTCTGAACAGAGTTGATGTCTACTTGTCATATTCCATATCTCTTAACTTATGAAGGCATCCTTAAAGAATCTGTAAATTCAGCTGTAAGTTCTCTAGCTATATCTGTCTGGGGAAGATTCTGATATGTCATTGTAATTTTAAGGGATTTGAGGCCAATCTGCTTGGAAGATACATTTAATGCGTTTAATAGAATTTGCAATTTCCTTATCATGATAAGTAAAAAAATATTTTCTGAAATAAATTATAAAGATTAAATATTTTTAGAAGAGGGAATACAACTTTAAGATATAGACAGATGAAACAATTGTTTTGTCTGAAGATTGGAAGAGAAACATAAATCAAAAGATCTAGAAGTCTAAACACAGTTCATATGATTCCATATAGCTCCTTAAGTGTTGTTTTACTTTCTGTGAATGTTACAGAGTATTTTCAGAAGTAATACCCGGTCCAGAACAAGTACATACCCTCCAGCTTTTCTGAAAATAAGACCATTACTTCATATTTGGGTTAGTTTATTGTTTGGTTTGTTCATACTTGGGTTAGTTTATTAATCTTGGGTTAGTTTTGGTAATCTTGGAAATGTTTATTTTCCTGAGGCAATATTAATGCTTTAAGCCTGAGCATCCAACACCTTAAGTGTCATAAAAGCTGAATTCTGAGCTGACAACCAGAGTATTTGTTTGATGCCTCCTGAGGATGGTAGTGGTCTAAAACATTCACCCTTTAATGCAGGTTATATTGCCAATGACTTTCAGGTCACACCTACAGTCTAAGCTGCTGTTTTCTTGATTCTTCTCAGATGGAAAAGCAAGGAAAAACCACACTTATCAGCTTCCCTTTATCCTTCAACATGGCTTGCTTTAACCTGGGAATGTCACATGGCTATGCTGTGAATTAAATTTCTTTTTTATCTTGTGCTCAACTGTATTCAAAATGTTCATATTCTTAAGCCCTATTGACCAATATTATTTATTTTCCATATCTGCACACTTTTCTGAGGACAGATAAGTTTGGATAATACTGCTAACTAGTTATTTCCTTGCAAGTAGCTTAAAGATTTTACCTGAGTAAATATTAAATGTAGTATTTATTAATTGATGTACCAGCAGTGATGCAATTTATAGATGAAATGTATTTATCTTGGGCAAAATATAGTCATGGGCAACAAAGTAGATAGTTGGAAGTAGTTAAAAAGAGAAAATAATTGTATTTGAATGAGGCCACGACACAGGGACTATTACAATATACTTGTGAAAAGAGGTATTTAGAAAACTAAATGCCTCTAAAATTCCTGGCCTCAGTTAAATATTGCATTGAAAGATGGCAGACAGTGGCTAATTTACTCAGCCAGAAATACTACAGGCATTGCCAAGGCTAAACCAAATTTAGTTATTTCCTATTCATTTACTAAGTGAAAAGTATGTGACTTTGATGCTAATGCAGTGCAATAAAAATCAAATCTGTGACAGTTTCCTGCTGCCAATGGACTACTCTGCAAACAATATGGAACCATCTACTAGGGTAAGAAAAAAAAAAATTCATTTTCTTAGCTTTAATAAAAATACAGTGACCTTGCTAAGTCTTTGTAACAATTAAATGATGCAAAAGAATGTCTATAGTGTGGAGACAGAATATGCACAATGCATCCACCTCTTATTTGTGGTATTATTGTCCTCATAAGTGGCTAGAAAACCTATCAAGCATGGAAATGAAGGGATGGACAACGTGTATGAGGAAATTGGATTGGAAATAGCATAAAAGTCTTTTGCTTCTATTTTATTTCCTACTACCCAGAGTCCTCAGACTCCTCAACAAGATTATGTAATAAGTTTGAAGGATAATTAAAAGGGCTTTGAAAAATCTTGCTGAAGTAAACAAGGATACCACTGTGTTTAACATCTGCTAAAATCCTTGTTAAAGTAGAAAATCTCTCTTTTAAAAAAAATATTATCAAATGAAAATATTTGTCTATATTTTGTATAGGACTAGGAGAAGTCAAACAAAATGAGGGTCTCAGGTAAGGTGAGTTCCAGGTAGGGAACTGCTTCGGATGCTTTGAAGCAGCAAGATTCTGGGATAAGATAGAAATAGGTAGGAATAACCTGCTAGGTGTATATGTGGCCCCACACAGAGATGGACTTGGAAGGCAGGAGTAATCTTCTGGAAAGATAATTAAAAAACAAGGAGTCGGACAGAAACAGGAAAAAAACCCCACAGCAAATCAGGACGAGGGCCCTGATCCGGCAATATTCCGTGCGTGTTTAACTATACCCTTGGGACTTGTTGGATTTATAGGAAGTATTCACATAAATAAGGTGAACCGTCTGCAAAGTTGAGGCAAAGGGCCAAAGCATCTGTCCTCAATCTTATAATACAGTGATGCAAAATAAATTACCTGAAAAATAATGGAACCTTTAATTCCAGTACTCTGAGCCTTTAATTCCTCAGTGTATTATATGCGGATTCATTACAGTATATGCACTGAGTCTATTTAAACAGCTAATACAGCATGTAAAATAAACTTTTCTGATGTAGGAAATACATTCTCATCTAAGTGAAAGCTGAACTCATTTTATTTCATAATCTGGTTTATGTCTTCCACATGACCCAAGTGATTAAGGCCAAGTGGAATATATCTTTTAATAATACTTGCTGTAATAGTCATGGGTTTAGTTTGTATAAACCTGAAATGACATTACTAATGAAGGAAAAGGATTTTGTTTTTAAGGAGAAATTGTCCTTTTAAGTTAAGGTTGAAGAAACAGTAACAATTCTTTCATGATGATAGCAACTAATCTTGGTTTTCTTGTTGGTCAGTATGTTTCATACATAAAACATTAGTGATCATATCTATGGCTGACAAAGATGATGTAGTTTATTACAGTTTATTAGCCTAGAGATAATATCAAGTATAAGGTGCAAATCTACTCAAAGGTCAAACCTGGAACAAAATTTTAAGGAGGCTGTCGGTGAAAAATCCATCAGTTAGCTTTTGATTAGTTATTTAGGGAGGATTTGAAACACGTTTCCTGGAAAAAAACAAAACTTGAATGCTAGACAGATATCTCAGGTACTTACATTAATGCATTCTGTGACTGACTGACTTTCTCAATGAAGCTGAGAATTATAGAGTCAGAACAATGGTCAGAAAAATGATATTCCTTTTCCTGGAACAGCAGCTGCAAAAAGGGCTTGAGCTGCCTGGATATTAGTTGCCTGGATTTAAAGTGGGCTAAACTCCAAATTTTAGCCTGAAGGAATTTGAAAAATCAGAAGATAATTCCAGTGTATGTGCGATTCCATTGTTGTTAAATGCAATGGAAAATTCTAGTCCAGAGAGAAAGTGGGGCATAATAAACTGAGCTAATAGCATTTGTTTACATTAAATTATCCATTTTAAGTAGGATTTGACAGAGTTGCTGAGAATGTAGTCTTCAACGTCCAGACTTGAACCCCTTCAATAGTATCAGATACAAGAGTGTGCATTTCCATTGTCTTTACTTTTTGCAGTTTCTAAATGTCTGAGGCTTCCATTTTCTGCTGGCTTCTTTATTTTATTGCTTTTTAAAGTGTGTATTAGGCTAGAGTTATTGCTGGTTTACTCTCTCACCTCGTTGCTCACCTAAGGCCTTTGCAATCCTTAGAGTATTTTAAAATTTTATTTATATTTTCTTCAGGTGCTGCCTCTTCTCCATACTCTGGCACTTCAGCTGTTCAGACATGCATACTGTGAGCCAGCTTAATAGTTTCTGCCACAGTCTGATATTCAGAGCTTGCAAGGACATGAACTGTTTACATTAATTTTTAGCAAATTCTGATGGTTAATATGTGCTCTTCTATTAAATAGTAAGAAAATTGAGGTTACATTTCCCTTCCTAATTTTTATCTTGAATCCCGAAGGCTCTGATTTATGTTCTGGGTTAACAGCCTGTGCTGGATCAATAGCCCTTCAAAATTTTAATTAAGATATCATCTGGGCTTTTGGACTGAAAGCTGGTATAATTCATTCTGAGGTGGCATGCAGTGGCATGACCTGCCCTAGAAACATCCTGCAACACAGTCTACCTCGTCCCACAATTGGGAAGGGGGTCTTGGTCAGCACAGGTGAAGGAACAGGAGATAGTCTAATACATGGAGACTCCCATAAAGATACTTTTGAAGCCTTGAGGCACATCAGGTACCATTTCAGCTTTGTGAAGATAGTGGAAAAAGTCTCTGGGGCACAGGGTAGGTTTGACCTTGGTTGTGGATAAACACTG
This sequence comes from Chlorodrepanis virens, assembly GCA_003286495.1. NCBI lineage: Eukaryota > Metazoa > Chordata > Aves > Passeriformes > Fringillidae > Chlorodrepanis > Chlorodrepanis virens. The sequence goes on along the minus strand of LTAT01000006.1, from coordinate 55,151,723 downwards.
GTTGCTAGTTAAGCTTCACACAGCCACTCACTCACTCTCCCCTGGTGAGAGAGGAAAGAGAATTAGAAGGTTAAAAATGAGAAAACTCATGCATTCATGTAATGACAGTTTAATATATAAAGCAAAATCTGCACTCACAAACAACCAAAACAAGGAATTCATTCACCACTTCCCATGGGCAGGCAGGTGTTCAGCTGCCCCACGAAAACCGGGCTTCATCATGAGTAACAGTGACTTGGAAAGACAGATGCTACCACTCTGAATGTGATACCCCTCTCCTTTTTCCTCCTGGTTTATATGCTGAGTGTGACACCCTATGGAATGTAGCATCCTTTGGATCAATGGGGTCAGCTGTCTTGGCTGTGCCCTCTCACTACTTCTTGTGCACCCCCAGTCTCATTGCTGTGGAGTGATGTGAAAGCAGAAAAGGCCTTGATGCTGTGTGAGTGCTGCTCAGGAACAGCTAAAACATTTCTCTGTTATGAAGTCCAAACCATAGCCCTGTATGTGTTACTGTGAAGAAAATTACCCCTGTTCTAGCCAAGACCAGTACAACCTATTATTAGAAGACTTAACATGAATTTTAAATTAATTAGATGAAGCTTTTGGCTATGGTGCATGACAGCCTCACAACCATTTACTAGACATACATCAACCTTTTAAGAGAGGAAATGCTGGTTTCCTTATTTAACAGACTATGAAACACCAGTTAGAGTTCTCTCAAACCTCTGATGAGGTTTGTAGCTGGCTTTGAGACAGTCACTAATGTTGTATTCTGCAAGGCACATCCAGAGGTGTTTTTCCTCACTTAGGGATCAGAGGCAGAGCACTGGCTTCACTGTGGGATTGTGCCCCGGGGAATTCAGCCTCATTTGGCTTGAGGTTGTTCTTTCTAAGTTAGGTTTTGATATGCAAACAGATCTTAGACTTTTGACCAATGTCATTCCCCAATTCCCTGGCAAATCAAAACTTAATTCTAAGCCTTATCAATCTTCTCACTTATTACTGAAAAACAACACTGAGTTTCTTATTTGAATAGTTCACAAATTAAGTGCAATGTGTTTTTTTCCCTTTCTAATAAGGCCAAGAGGAAAAGAGAGTGTTATCTCAGTATTAGGTGTTAGGATTTTGATTTTGCACTATGAAAAGATATGTCTGTGAGATAGATAGTATTTTATAAAATTCTGGAAGCTCTGATAGACCTTGAAAATTAACATCTGAATTCCAGTAAACTTCACTACTACTGTCGAGCAGTTTTAAAACATTGTTGATACAGAGGCTTATTAATTACTAGTATAGTCTTTGTAATTGCCTAGTCTAGAAATTGATGAGCAAAGTCATTCCAGAAAGCCATCAATTTGGAATCTAATTTGTTGGTGAAATGAACCATGTAAACAAAATGCCACTTGCAGTTTGACTAAAATGAGATGTGCTTAACGAGCCTATCATCATCTGTAATATTCATCACGATGGGTCACAGTTACATAAAATGTCATAAATCTCAACCAATGCACATAAAGCTGAAATATAAAATTGTATTCTGAAAAGAATAAAACATAAAACAGATGGCTGCCCCATGGCAACATCCTTAAATTTCACATTTCTATTAATTGACCTTTGGGCAAATCAACTGAAACTCTGTGTGTGTGTGTGTGTGTCGGGGGGTGGGCAGGTATTTTTTTCAGAGGGCATTTTACCTCATTATCCAAATTGGAACTTGAGACTGATTGAGTACACAGAGGTTCTAGATTTCAGTAACCAAATATAATCCCACTTAGAATAAAGTGATCAACAACTTCTCTATTTTAAACTGCACCAGAGCAAACTATTCCAGGCAAAGAATAGAGTATTGAAGGCAGCATGGTGAAAGCGTGAGGACTTGGCAGAATGTGTTGGATCTTTTTTTCTTTTTGTAATCAGTAGCAATGAATAAGAGCTGTAAGCAAAGTTGCAAGTAAAAATTATGAGGTGGTTGGATATTAAAAAGACACTCTAGGGGCTAAAGTACTGATTTGCCTTAGATAATATGAAATCTTATTTCTATTTCTTCAATGCTTAGCTAACCAGACAGCATGTCTTCTCCCTTCTGACTAATAAACCTATTTTTCTTTGGAATGTCTAAACCAAAAAATCTGCAGTTACAAAATTAACATTTAGTATTTGATAATTGGATATTACCCAGAAATCCCCTTTAAGACAACTTTTTTATTAAAAGGTATCTGAAAGTTTAGGAAAATAGGCTATTTGCTTGAGTACAAAATGTTTTATTCTAAATAGTGAGAAAAGACAGAGAAAAGTCCTGTGTATAGAGAAAATTTTAAACTTTCCATAGAGCTCCAGAACAGGGAATTAAAAATAAAAGAGGAAAGGAAAGAAAAAAAATGCTACATATTCATTGCATTCTATGACAGATATTTATATTTAAAATTTTAGATTGTTTATCTATGGATGTGTGCTCATGGAGCTGTGTATTTGTATTCTCTGAATGTGCGTAGACGTATCTGCATACATGTAGAAATTTATATACTTACAGATATATATATGTATATGCATGTGCTGAAAGAGAGAGGTGTGAGTACTCTGCTGAAGCCCTTTGCTCTGTGAAAAGATATGTTCTTTTAGTGTACAAACAATAAATAAAACATTTGCAACGTTGAAGCCTTTTTTCCCTTTTTTTATTATAGGATTGTGAAGCAAGGGAAAAAATCTTAGGTAGGGAGCTGGATTGTGATCTTACAACAATCTAAATTCATTGGTTTCAGTTCAGTTGTTCCAGATGACAACAGCACAACAGAATCAATCCCCTAATCACTGAAGTGTTACCTGATGGTTTTTAAGATATGAAGAGTCTATTGATTTCTGCTGTCAGAGGACAGTGTTTTACAGCAGTGTGTTTATGTAAGTGAGAGAGAGAAAATAGCAAATTAAAATCACTACTGCAAAAATATTTTTCTTTTTGCCCAGAAAAACGTTTTTCAAAGAGAAAATAAATATCAAAATACAGGAAAAAAAGTCCTTTTGGCTGGAATTATTCTTTTCTCCTGTCTACACTGTTGAAAAGACCTGTTTTTCAGGAACATACTGACCAGTATGTGGTTATAGAGCAAAGAAAGAGCAACCCCAGCCAAGTTAGCTCTGGCAGAAAGCTGCCACCATGCCTGGTGCAAGGGCAAGCCAAAGGGCCCCACAAGTATCTTTTACCACTTGGGGCTCCATGGGGTGAAGGCTTGAGTCTGTCCACTGAGGAGATGGAGTTGGGACAGCTCCTGGTGAATTTCCCTGGGCCAGGCAGTTGATATCAGTTAGGACCTGTTTGATAGAGACAGTCCTTAGGTAACAGTGTGGGGAGTGCCACAGGGCATGTGTAGGTGACCCATTAACAAACCCTGCTGTGTCCTGTCAGGAGAATGCACTACTTTTCTAGCATGCAAAGGGCACTTCTAGCCTCCCATAGTCAGGTTTATTTGAAGGAAGTGGTGTGATTAGCTATTTAATTTGGAGGAGAGTTCTCGAGGAGATAGTTTGCAAATTGTTGAATCAATTAATTTTTCATAGGAAGACTGAGCTTTGTAAATTTAATGAAATCAATGGGCAGCTATAATGATTTTGCAAAAATATTTTCTTCTAAGTAAAAAACAAATTTCTGAAAAACATTATGCCTGCTTAATATTACAATAAGAGCTCTGCTGACACGTAGCAGGGTTTGAAATCGACCTGTTTGCCTCTTGGCTACTTTATCATCTAGTGAAGTAGTGGGAAAGATATTTCTTTACTTTCCTTAGGGTGTCTGCTTCACATATTTTGAAATAGACTCAGAGGCTAGGGAGAAATCTTTATTCCACTGAAAACATAAAAAGAATGTAATACTCTGCCTAGTAGGATTGGAGCCAAAGAAGATCCTGCTTGAAAAGCTTAGTTAATATTATGTTAGATAGGAAAGTTTAAAAGTGAATTGAAAGACATAATCTGTGTTTAAAACTCTCATCCTTCACTATCACATCCCTGAAATCTATGTGTTTTCTGCAGGTACAGCTCACTTCTCAGATGCAAATCCTCCAGGAATTTGGCAGGCACCTGAAGGCACAGCTGAAGCCCAACCATAAATAAGTAGTGCTTTAAATGGTTCCAGCAGCATTGTGTCTCCTGTTGTGTTTATTGCACAGTGTAAGCTGTGCTGTGTGGCTAAGACTGAAAATGCTAAAGGAAAAAAAATGAGATCTCAAGACTTGTGTATTTTCTGTTTATTTTTCTGCCATTTCTCTGTTTTCTGCTGAAACTGAGAAGACAGCAATGGAACAGTGGAGAAGAATTGTTCATTTTATATTCCTCTAATTATTCTACTAAGTGAAGACTAGAGAAAATTTCCTGTCTTAAGAGTAGGAACTTGATTAGTGTCATTGTTGTACCTAGCCTTCTTGAGTTCTCCAATTTTTGAGTAAAAAACATGTTGAAATGATTTCTTGCATGGGCTGATTTGTAATTATAACAACTATGGGAATAAGCAGTTCTGTTTAATGTATGCTACAAGTAAAGGCATCAGTGGCAGATAAATGACTATCAGAAATAAACCATCAATCTGGTAGAAACAATTAAAGATTTTCCTAAAGTACACGAGAGCAATTTATGTGCATTAGACTGTCCTTTCCTAATTTAAGGTTTATGATCCTTGTAATATCAAGATATATGAATCTCAAGGATTATGCATGTCCTTAGAAAAAAAAACCTCTCAATAGTCAATAAAGTGTAACAGTTAATTATAATAAATAATGCAAATACAACTTATGACAAAAGGCTGGGTCAGTAACTGAATTAAATGAACAAGGTTTCTACTTAGTTTATTTAATATGCAGAAATATAAGAACAAGGAATTTACTGTAAAGAATTATAGGTCCATCTGACATGAGAATGAGAAGTAGACACTTATTTGCACAATGCCCTTCCTTAAGGAAAAAATGTGTTTGTTTTAGTTGGGATAGAGTTAATTTTCTTCACAGTGGCTGCCATGAGGCCAGGTTTTAGAATTGCACTGAAAAGAGTGTTGATAATAGATATTTTTGTTACTGCTGGGCAGTTCTTGCACAAAATTATTGCCTTTTCTGCTTTTTGTGAGTAGGCTGGGGTGCACAGTGAGTTGGGAGGGGACACATGTGGGGCAGCTGATGTGGACTGTCCCAAGGGATATTCCATACCCTATGGGATCATGCTCGGCATATACAGCTGAGGGGGGAGAAGAAGAGGGAAGGACATGTTCAGAGTGATGGCATTTGTCTTCCCATGTCACTGTTACATGTGATGAGGCCCTTCTCTCCTAGAGCTGTCTGAACAGCTGCCTGCCTGGGCTATGGAACGTGATGAATGAATTCCTTTTTTTGCTTTGCTTCTGCACATGGATTTTGCTTTACCTGTTAAAACATCTGTATCTTAACCTGGGGCTTTTCTCTCTTTTGGCCTTCTGATTCTCTTCCCAATCCCAGGAGGTGAAGAGTGTAAGTGGCTCTGTGGTGCTTGGTTGCCAGCTGAGCTTAAACCATAACAGAAGATCATAGATAACTGAGATAATTTTGTCTGTAGACTCAGTCTGCCTCTAGCACATCTTGCACCAAATGATTTCCTAACCCTTGCTTTGCTGCTTGGTGGAACTGGTTATACAGTGAACTTTAATATCTTCTTGTAGCATCTGATCTGTGTAAGCCCTGAGGTTCACTTTCCCTGGTTATTTAGCTTCCATTCAAATTATGATGATGAGGCTTGTCATATTAGAATGTGTGTCTTCGTAATAGAATAACTCTGCACATCATTCATAATGGCAAAAAATTCAAACTTCCTCTCATAATTTGTTTTCTTTGCTAATCACCTCCTGATTTCATGGAATACTTAAAAACTCTGGTCAATAAAAGTGCCTGATCCATCTGTACATGCTAAAAAGGCCCACAGTGATGCAATATTTCAATGTCAATAGCAGTGTGAACATGAAAGATAGCTCATACCATTGTCTACACACTTTATTTAAAACAAAGCCTCAAGATACTTGTCCAGAATTTCTTGTGTTATAAACAATAATGTTTAATAAATAAATAAATAAATAAATATTTACCAGTGGCAACAGAAGATGCACCTGATTTTGCATTAAGACTAAACCTCATGAAAGTCCTTGTACACTGGCCATGTTAGACAGATCAGGAAATTTATCTCCTTTGTAATGGAGAAGATTTTTAGGCCTGTGGTGCCCTGGAAAGCAGGCTTGTCTGGACACTTCTCTCATGCAAAAGTACTGTGTGGCAGGCAGAGTTTGCACCTAGCACCTTGCACTGGCAGATTCTAATTCTGTTTTATCTATGAAAACTGGCTGAATCATGATTATTTCTCTTCTCTTCCCTTTGTCAATTGTTTCATGGATGTTTACTACTCCCTGTTTCGATGCTGTGTAGATTCATGGCAATTTAATTTTTATGGAATTTTGTTTTCTAGGAATGTAAAATCATCTGTATTATTTCCCTGAAAAGCATAACTGACATTCTCCTAATCCATACAGATAGACATTAATGCATTTAAAGCTGGCAGTATCATGTATATGCATAAATATTTTAAGTATGAAGAAAGTAAAACTTGGGAGTTCCAACTAAAGATATATATTGGCCTTCTGGGACTAATATTCCAGGCTTCATCTACAAAATAGCAGTCTATTGATCTTGAGTCCTTCTTGAAATCTGATTTTTCACTTGCCAAAGCAGAACCACTGTTCTGTTTTATTTATAGACTCCTGGGAAGGCTGTGAAAATATAAGTGGGGGAAAAAAAAGAAAAGAACTTAAAACCTTTCTACTTGCAAGTTCCATTTAGCTAACATTCCCAATTTCCTCTTGTTCAGATGCAAATCAGTGTCACTATTTGTTTCCTAAAAATATAAGCAACAAATCACTGTGTTTTGAAACATGGATTTCAAAGTAAGATTTCTGCATATCTTCTGGAAATACACATGCATAGATATGATACTTTCTAAACTGAAAATAAAAGACTAAATTTTCACACCATGTCTGAGAGGAAAGAGTAGGCAAAAGTGACCTGAGCCTAAAGTTGTTCATATCTATAACTTTCGCATGAAAAAACCAAGAAATGTGAGAGCTTTCATCCTAGTGAGGTACATGTCTTTCATTTCCTTGTGAGGAAATCTAGCTCTGTTGTCTTCAGTTCACAGCAAATCTGTTCTTGTTGCCTAAGAGTATTCTGCACTAATGAAATATTTGTGAGTCAGATAAACTAATTTCTTCGAGGCCCTTTCAGAATTCAAGTGGTAAGTAGTGTCTTGTATTTCTTGAAATACTTTGCTTTGGCATCTATGTTGAAAGGGTTTGAAAAGGTCATTCAGCATTCTAAAGAATTCTCATTTTACACACTTTGTATTTACATTTTGTAAATGTATGTATGGGTCTGAATCTGCACTCATTTACATACATATATACATATACATATACATATACATATACATATACATATACATATACATATACATATACATGTAAGTTATTAGCTAAAAATCCTAAATTGAATCAGTAGCAAAGCCAAGATAAAGAACCAACGTTTCCTAGTTTTAATGTCACTTCTCTTTTCAGTGAACTACACATAATAACCTCTGCCTTAGCTTCAATTTTTGTTATTAAACAGACAGTATTGAGCAAGATTACTCAGTCTAATTTAGATCAGATTCCCTGACATGTCCTGTCACTAGATACTATTGCATAAATAGCTAGTTGGACTTTTACCCACAAAGAGGATTGCAAGTGTACAGATATTAAACACTTATGAATGTTTCATAATGGAGAGAAGGGACAAGTCTTCTTTTAAAAAAATTATTGTGGTAAAGAGGTGATTTTTTTTAAGCTGATTCCCTTAATCATTCTTAATCCATTATGTATCTGGCTTGATTTATTATCAAGCGAATTAGAGATTCAGTGTTTTAACTCATAGATTTTGCTAGCTCTCTATTTGCTTTCAAAACATGTTCCAAGGTTTCTGAAGTGCTGTGACTGATATACCTTTACTGTTATTTTTAAATTTTCACCCCACTGCAACATCTAAAGCATGTAAGTGAATACATTTACTCTAATAGGCACTTTTAGCAGATAATAGGCTTGACATGATGTCCTTAAGCAGAAAATGTTCAGAGTTGGTTATTCAACAACATGACCTCATGAGACACAATTTAAAAGCAACATTTTTACCCCAGTTAAAAATGCATTCATAATTTAGCTTGTTTTTTTCCTACAAATGCTAATGCTATTCTTTAATAATCTGACACATTAAAATTATTTAGTCTGAATTGCTCTGCATATGCATTAGAGCTAACCTGCAGGTTAGGTTGCTTGGAATGTCTAATAAACCTTATGGAAAAATTTTATAAATATTAGTTTTAGAAAACTGATTTTATCATAGAATCACAGAATGTTTTGTGTTGGAAGGGATCTTAGAAAGCATCTCTTTCCAGCCCCTCTGCCATGAGTAGAGACAACTTCTGCTAGGTCAGGTTGCTCAAAGGCCTGTCCTGCCTGGCCTTGTACACTTTCCAGGGATGCTGCATCCACAGCTTCCCTGGGTAACTTGTTCCAGTATATCACCACCCTGACAAAAAAGGATTTTTACTAACATTAATATAAACGTACCCTCTGTCAGTTTGAAGGTGTTATTCCATTTCCTACCACTCTATGTCCTTCAACTTCAGGTTAAAGGCCTCTTTGCCAACTTGGCTCAAGATGATCTTTCCCTTCTCTTACAGATGGATCCCGCCAACCTCCAGCAGAACACAGCTCCCAAAGTGAGTCCCATGGTCAAAGCAGTCTAACTGAGAAAGTAAGTCAAAGTTTTCCACCAATTATTTTATGACTGCATTGCACTATGGATTGCTCTTCACTTACACAGAGGCAAAATGTTGCTTTTCCCAGTTTATTCTTTAAGTTTAATTTAGAGGTAAAAATTTCTGCCAGTTCACCCACTGCCAATACACAGCTTTCATTGAATAATTTGACTATCCATATGTTAAATTGATTAGAAATACATCATGACCTGTAGAAGGCTAGAAGTACTGTAATCAAAGCTTGTTAATTCAGTTTTGTCTTAACATACATTTGAAATAGTATTTTGGTTAAATTATTTGCCTTTCTTAAAAGGCAAATAAAAAAACCTAGAAATCATGTCCTTGTCCTAGGCATACAGTAATTGCAGTATGTGCAGAAGATCTCTAAATTTGCTTATTCATAGCCAGTGTGAGAAATGATGGCAGAAGAGCTACACAGATACTGAATAATTACCCAAAGGTCATGGGCAGGATTGTGCAGACTGTTTTGAAGACTACACCACTTTGTTGTGATGATACCATTATTGGAGATAACTGGTCATAACCTATGGTAACCAAGAAGAGAAAGTCATGAGATTTTCTTTATGTGTATGTGAGTCTGTGGATATGCATCCAAATCTATCCAATAGATCATAAATATTTAGTGAGGAAAAAAAAAATAGTGCTAACTTTATAGTGTTGGCTGCTTTTTTTCCACAGATAAAGGTATAAAAAACTGAAATAGAACATATCAGTTTCTTTTCATGTCAAAAAGCCCAGGAAAAATTCTTCCTTTAATAATGGCTTTGAGAACAATAGAAAAACAATAAGAATATAAAGATTCAAGAACAGCATCTGCCTAACAGAAAAATTGGTTATATAAGAAAGATCTAGTTCCAAGGAATTTCCCCCCAGAAAATGGTGCTTGCAGGTTTAAAAAATCAGTACCAAACATGAAATGACCAGGTTTTCAAAGGAATAATGAGGATGCACGCCAAGAATGGACTTGGTCTGTGGTTTAGGGTTTATCTGGAGGTAGATAGATAGGCTAATGTGGAGGGGTATAAGAAGATGAGTTATGACATCAGGAATGTAAGGGTTTCTCTCATCACTTTCCCCAACCAAATCCCCACTTTCCTTCAGTTTCCCTTCAGTTCAATATTGAAACAGTTATTTTAATGAAAGGGGTGAACATGCACTATATTTTCTACATTCCTTTTTTTGTTGTTGTTTAAATCTTCTATTTATATGATTTATGTTCCTCTAGTATTTCCTAGTTCAAAGTCTTTTGCTGTTATTTTTTATTGGGCTCAGTGGCTTTATTTTTGTCCAGTTTTTATTCAAGTTTCTTTGAATTCCCTCTCCTCCTTTTCCCAAGTTTTCCATCAAAACCTTTCTGAGTAGGTTTGTTTCTCTGTTCTTTTTTCCTAACAGTGTTCCTTAATTGTTCTTTGCTCTTCTTCAGGTTAGCTAGGATTGTTCATTCCTCATCCACCCACTTACTTGATTTACTTTTCTCCTCATGCTAACAATCACCCACATAGGTAGTTTTATTTCATTCACCATTCTGTCTCCTTCGTCTTCGCCTCAGCCACCCATTAATTCATGCCTTATTCTGCCTCACACTTGCAGTTACTTATTCAATCCATTTTAGGAATCTGGTGGAAATTCAAAAAGAGAAAATGTAAAAATAGTCATAAATAGCAAGAAGAAAGATGCAGGCTGTGAAAAGTGTGGAAGTGCTGAGAAAGTGGTGGTCAAAGAGACAGAAAAGGAAATCTGGGCTGAGACATTCTCAAGGTGTCAGGAAAGCTGTTACTATTTGGGGGAGTGTGTTTGGGGGAACAGATGGGGAAAGGAGGGTTTTGGAAAATGGATAGATGGAGTGGAAAATTGCTGTTCTCAAGAAATTCGGTGTTCTCTTGTACGACCTTGATGTGTGATCTCTGTGTGAACTGAGCAGGTTCAAAAGCCTTTATTTTAATAGTTATTGAATTCTGACTTTTACCTCAGAACTTTTTAAGTGTTCATTTTTAGCAAACTGCCACAAGACTGCCATGGGGCATTCCAGGAGAGCCACCATCCTGTCCATCAGCCCATGCAGAGATTATTTATGGGTGCATGTTCCATTGGAGGGGAACAAGAACTGGTACTATTCTACATCACAGCAGTGAAGGATGATTTACAAAACTTACTGCAATTTAAGGTCATAGTCTGTAATCACCATTACTTATTGCATCTTAAAAGAGTGTTTTTTCTCAGCAAAGCTGGCTTGGAAATTTGCATCTTGCATGATAGCAAATTATACATAACAGTGAAATATACATAAAAACAAGGCAATTATCATGGAGAAAGACTCTCTATTAGCCAATATTAAATAGATTAAAATTACATATATCATCTAAATGTATAGAATAAACAGTATAAATGTATAGAATAAACAGTTAAGAAAGAGAAAATTATCTTTATAGGTAACATGCTGTGCAAAATTTCACTGAGCTAAATAGTACTAGTATGAATAGGTAATATTTAATTTTTATCCAAAAATCCTAAATTTGCTGAAGTATAAATTTATTTTTAAAGAGTCTTTCCAAAGCTCTGCTGTATTCCCATTCAGCGTTAATTTGTCGAATGGAACCTTGTAGAGAAATCCGTGCCCACAAGATGGCAGGATTCCCATTCAAACCTGGCCACAGAACTGCAGAAAATTGAAAAAGTTTGCTATGAACTTTGCTTTTTTCTGTAGCTATAGTATGGCACCCCTGCTCCAAATTTCCCTTTACTTTTGAAAAACCAGGAATTTACGAGAAGGCTGGTTTTGTGTATCATCTTTTTTATATATTTTTGAGCTATGTTACTCCCTCATGGTTTATATTGCCATTTTTAAATACATGTATTACCCTAGAGGAAATTATGTTTAAAAAAATAAATACCAATCTTCAAAATCAGTGGTATCAATCCATGTTGTTTCAGTAGACTGAGAAATATCAGGAAGACATATAAATTTCCTGAAATTTGCACAAAATATAATCAAACTATTTCCATGAATGCTGTGCTGCTGACAATTTGATAAGTATTTAAGAACTTCCATTTCCATCTGCAGACAAACCTTTTCTTCACTCCAGTGGAGCATTAAAGATACTTTTGTTTGACACTTTTTAAAATTTCTCTTTTAAAGCACAGTCCACCAAGGTGGGATTTTTAAGAAAGCTTGGTGTTGGCTGACCTCTCTACCTAGGGAAACAAATATGAAAGTTCCATAGTTTTTTGGGATGAGAATTATAGTATTGTGTCTTTCTGTTGTGGCTCACATCCATGTTTGATACAAATATCCAGAAATCTCAATTTTCATTTAAAATAAATTTTTCTAGGTCTGAGAACTATGGTGGAAAACACTGGGAGAATAGATTGATAAATGAGCTAAGGCACAAACCTAAAAATTCACATATTTTGATTTAAAAAAACATTGATTCTAAATTCAGTCAAGTTTTTTTTTGTGGCCTGAGTCAAAAGCATTTACCATAAGCTGCTGTAGATGTCAATGAATTTTGCCCATGATTTCCAATGAGTTTAGGCCAAAGCTGGGGGTTTTTAAAACATTTCCAAGTACATTTTTAGAACACAGAAATTTTTCTGCCTTATGTTTAAAAACAATTGCACTTCAAAAAGAACTACAAATGCTAATGCACGGATTATGGGCAGGAAGAAAAATCCTTATTCATATGATTACAAGTATATTCCTCTTAAAAGAAGAAAATTCACTAAATTACACAATAAACAATACAAATGATATGCCTTTGAAAATTCATTGTGCGGAGACATCTAAAATAATGAACTTTAAGAATTTACACTAAATTTTTAACTTATGAAATGAAAATGTTGATGTCATTTTTCCTTTTTTTTTTTTTAGATTGTGGATATTTATATTACCACATATAATAACTATAATAATAAGAGGAATGCTGAGTTCTTTGAGCAGTGCATTACTGTCCTTAATATCATCCACACCTCTCCACAACTCTAATCTGAGATATTCCAAGTTGATATCTTGATGCATTGTTTTTTATTATGCAATATGGGAGTGCATGGTTATTGCATAATACCAATGCATTTTAATAAACTACAGGGAAAGAGAGTAAAATGCCAGGTCGATTAGGATAAATGACACACCAATACTTTTATAAAGACAAGTCCCCCAGTGCAAATTATTCAGGCTGAATGTAATGAAGAAAATTAATATAACATCCTTTGATGCACTGTAGAATAATTCCACCAGGTTAATATTTTTAATGCAATTGTTTGGTAATGGGAAGATGGCAATATCTGCTTTAGGTGCTGCCTTTTCCAGGTAATTTTATTTTATGCTTCACATGTGCAAAACTTGATGCATTTTTAAAGATGCAAAAAGCAACTTTGAAACAAGCTGTGCTTTAATACCACCTTCAGGTTCTGATTAATCATAGGAAGAAGAATCCAACCCAAACTATACTACAATTTTGGCTCAGATTTTGAGCCAGGCAGTGATACTGGACTCAGAATTTCAGTAAACAATTTACAGTCTGTCCTTTACTTCTTCCCATGAAAATGGGTTTTCCATTAACACTTTGGTTCCAAATGAGTGCCAAGGAGCAAAACACACAGCTGAGCTTTCTTGTAGCCACTGCTGAGTAATCTTTGTACCCACACAGTAAAATCATCATTAGTTTCCATTGCTTGTCAGTGTCAGTGTTAGTTCCTGTATAGATGCCAGTGTTTACTACAGTAGTTTCTAAGATACTGTTTTTTTTCAAAGTACTAAAAGGGCAAAATAAGTTATTTTTCCCAGACAGGTCTCATAAAAACTCCCTCGGTGTCTGGATGCAATCAGGACAACAAACTCATTGGGCTGTGACTGATTAATTCATCTTCAAAATTTTTCATGGTTTTTAAAAACTGTATTGCTGGAATATTTACCAGAGGCTTATTTCAGTAATTGACATGTATCTTAAGAATCCTCATTAAACTAGGAACTGAACTGCAACAGGTAAGAAAATAGTTTGGCTTAATACCTGTTATCAAATATGATTTTCTGTGCTGTAAGCCTATTTCTTTCAGTCACAGAAACTGCATTCAGAAACACACATAGATATTAATGTACATCTATCTATGAATGTGTTTATGTATGTGTACAGGATACTTTTGAATTGTAGTTTTCTTCATAGTACTTCTCAGCATTTCCAGTTAAACCAGAATCAGTATAGAATAGGAATGTGACTCTTAGAGGTACACAAATATCTTTATCATCTTTTACACAATGTGATTTTAACTTAGTATCTCTCTTTTTCTGCATGCTGAATGTGAGATGTTCCTCAAGGAATTAGGTCATTCCTAATGAAACTAATGGTATGGACAACTGTTAAAAAGAATATTAATTCTTGATTCAGGTATTTGCTGAAGAAATTTTTTACTTTATTTAACTCAACATGTGAAAATCAAAAGTTTTTGAGACTTGTGTAGGTAATTCTTGTTAATCTTGTTTACTTATTGTTGTTCTCTCAGTGGAAGAAATATTTACATAGTATCTTCTTTCTGGGAACAGTAAAAGTTCCAGGAACACTTGGAAGATGAATCTATTTCAATTTCATTATTTAATAATCTATTTCCAAAAGCTGGTCTGGATGAATACCTGGAATTTCCATATGATATCTAAGATGAATTATGATTCTCTGCAATGGCTGTTACTGTTTTACAACCAAATTATGCAAAGATAAGAGAAAGATTTTGCTAATTAACTGGCAATAAGTGCGAAGTTATCCGTATTGCCTCTTCTAAAATGCAGGGAAAATGTAAAGGCAGATCTGGGACAAAAGCTTGAGTGTACAAGAGAAGCCATTCCAGATCAGACTAACAGCTTGCTTATGCGATTATTCCATCTGACAATGGCCGTTACCAGATGCTTCAGAGGAAAGTGCAAGAATCCCTGCAGTGAGCACTTATGAAATACTCTGCCCGTAGAGGAAATTTCTTGTTAATCTCTGTCAGTGATGATTGGTTTATATCCTAGAGCATGGTGGCTTGAAGGTTAAATATAAAAAAACTGTAGAACAAGTACAACTTGTACTACTGTAAAAGAGGCTGTGTTTTCCTGAGATACTTCAGTTTTATAACGTGATAACAAGCACTGGCCAAATGATGTTAAGCAACTTCCTCAGAATGTTTCAGCATTTATTGTAGAAACTGGATAATGAAGGAGATCTGGATAAACACAAGGGATTAAGTCTGTGTGATTTACAAAGAATTAGTGAAAACAGACATGTTTTCTTTTTCTTTTATTACTTTTTGTAGTCTTGCATACATTTAGTGGTAATATGGAAAATCTCACCTAGTTTTGGTAGAATAATCATATTTAAATACTAGATTTTGCATTAATAATATTTTCTGTTCTCTGGTCACATTTCTGACTTCTTGAAATGATTAGTGAAATGACTTCATGAAATGATTCTTTTGCTTCTAATCTACAGGCAAAGACTGAATTTTCTCATTTTAAAAGAAGTGTAAAAAGAAAAAGTTTTCAAGCTTTCTTTACATATCATGAAGGGCATAAAGGCATACATCCAAACATGTCCTTCTCCTATGCCCTTCTTTATATGGGACTTGGTGGTGAAAAGAAAGCTAAGCTTCTAAAAAATTTTGAATGTCTAATCTCCCTAGGGTCACGAGAAGATGTCTTCCAGTGATGAATGAGGATGTTAGTGTGCTCAGCTCTCCATACCTATAATCTGCCAGCTGGAAGTTGCCATTCCCACATTGACATTCCTATTCTCTGCTGGACAAAGGAGTCTGAGAGCTTTGCCTTATTCACTTCAGGCAAAGTCAGTTCTCTTTTCAGACTGCCTTCATCAGCTGTTTATTACTGCTGTGACTCCTTACGGGGCTCTCATATGATCCATTATGCCCAGAAGCTGCAGAACTGGCAGGCTCTCAGGAACAGACAGGAGGAAACTCTTAGGGTTGCTCATAACTTCAGTTGTCACTGTTCTTTGCTGGATGAACATCTGTCTACAGCCTACAAATGAGCTCTGCAAAATCACTCTGCTAAGAGCACAGCTATTTTTATGCTTGTGTTTTTGTGCACTGCTCGTGAACTTTTCATCTCCTTGGTAGCCTGGCTATCTTAATGTTGCTGGATATCTTCAACTTGACCCATTTTTGTATAGTTCAGATTTTGTATAACTTTACTGGAGGTTTCAGCCCAGTCTAACATTTAGGAGCTCTGGGTGTTACTCAAGCAAGGCATTTTATAATATTCTTCTGGGAAAGAATAGCCTCAAAGCATCTGGATATAAATACCTATATTAATCATGTGACAGTATAGAAAAGTAAGAATTCTAACATTAATTGTTAGGCTAATGACTGAGTTACATCCTCTCCAAGTGACAATAGTGGGGATTATTCCCGTAGCAACTGAATATTGGCCCACATTGTGTAATGTTACTCTGATAGAGGATAACTCTGGTCTAACATCTGGGAAAAACCTTAAAATCACACTTTTGCACAATGTTTGGTGATAAATGGGTACTGGAAAAATGTCTAGAAATTCATATCAAACATGTTTTTTGTGAAATGTGTGGAAATTTCATTAACTGCAACCTCTCTCAGGAAACCTGTGTAAGCCTAACAATACCAGGTGACATGAACTGATTTCTTAAAGCATAGAGCTTTATGCTCTATTTTTTAATGCCAAAATGATAATTCATTGTGCTCAAGAGAGAAATGCCTAATAGGGGCCTGATAATTCTCAATTGTTTGCTGTCAGCTCAGAAAGCATGTGAACCCAGCATTCATGGAAGCTCTTCAGGAGCTGATCAGGAGGCTGATCCCTCAGAGAGGCTCTATTAATTGAAACTCAGGCTTGCCAGCTGAATTTCCTAGACTGATCCAAACTATTTTGTTGAAAAACAGAATCAGTGCTTGGAGATGCACTTAGATTGCAGAAAAGCA
Source organism: Chlorodrepanis virens (assembly GCA_003286495.1). Taxonomy (NCBI): domain Eukaryota; kingdom Metazoa; phylum Chordata; class Aves; order Passeriformes; family Fringillidae; genus Chlorodrepanis; species Chlorodrepanis virens. Next base: position 55,134,917 of record LTAT01000006.1, on the reverse strand, counting down.
TAGGTCACAGGGTGCATGAGCAATGACCCCTCTTTGGTACAGATTGTCAGATAAAGCTGCCTGGAGACTGCCACAAATGATAAGGATGTTCCCTGTTAATTAGGATAGATATTTAATTTGGGTAGAAGATGCCTTCACAAGTATCTCTAGCAAAAACACCTTTGCAGAATAATCATTGCTTTTATTTTAGCGAATTTACTTCTCATCAAGTCATCTTGAAGATCAAAGGAAAACCCTTTGTGAAACAAAGCGATGAGCATAAAAATACAGGAACAAATACAAAGATTTAAGTAGGCCAGTATTCTGGCAGTGGCCAATAGATAAAGCTTTGAGAGAGAATAACAGAACAGACCAAGAAGAAAATAAAGTTTTCCTGCTACTGTTTCTGACTTTTGTCAAACCAAGACTTTGTGAGTGAGAAATGGGCTTTTTGATGTGTATTATAGAATAGCCTTGGATGAATTTTTTCTTCCATATGATTTTTTTCTAATTATTTCTTAACCACCTAAGCTTTTGATGTTTCCAACATCCTGTAGCTATGAGTTCTACAGTTTAATTATGTGCTTTGTGAAAAGTGTTTCCTTTTGTTTGCTTTAAGCCTGACACTTGATAACTAAGTCACCTAAGTTCCTTCATGATGGGAACCAGCGAACAGTTCTTGGCATACTTTTTTCAAGTCAGTATTTTATAAGTATTCATCATATTAATCTCATGGGTGCTTCTTTTCTTCTTTTCTATCTAGTAGTCTTCATCTCTCTACTTTAAATAACAACTTTTATTCTCCTAGGTGCACTTTTCTGTATCTCTTTAGTTCTCCAGAGTCCATTTTCAGATGTGGGGAAGTAGGACTACATGCTATATTCAACATTTTTTTTGGAATCCTTATCCAGCTATGTCTACCATTCTGCTGCTTTCATGATCTCTCATGAGTATTGAGCAGAAGCTTGTATAGATGTGTTAAAGACTCCCAAAACTCTGTTTTGAGTGAACATGGCTAATTTAGACTCACCATAGTAATAGCTGATTTGTATTAGTGGCTGTTGATATTCCTTGAGTATTTTCTAAGTCCAAACAGTCTTTATGATAACCTTCTGTAGCTTGTTGCAGCTGGCTTTTGTTTTGATAATGCTAAACAATTTAGCATTGTCAGCAAAATTTGTCATCTTTTCATCAGTATCCCCTCAGCTTGCTGTAAACTCTGAATAAAATAAATATCCATATGCTTGTTGATGTTTTCTAGAACACTCTCTTCACAGAGGAATTTTTTTAAAACTTGGTGTTTTTTGTGTCCTTATGTCTCTTAAAAAAATCAAGTATCTTACCAAATATCTTTCCTATTATTCCAAGTGCTTTACTGTCTTTACTGCCTTGCTGAGGAGTTTTGTTAAAATAATTTTGAAAATTCAAGTAAATAATGCCAGCCACATCTCCCATTCTATTAGATTTCTCAAAGAGCTCCCATAAATTTGTGAGGCACAATAATATACTACAAAAACTGAGTTAATTCTTCTCATTATACCATACTTATTTGTTTGTCTACTCCTTTTTTACATTTAGTTTCCTTTTTTTTTAAGGAGGTCAGATTAATTCATGCATATTTCCTTCTACTCCAACTGAAACCTATCAGTAGAACTGACTTCTTTAACCAATAATTCTCTCAGCACTGACATCACTTTCAGTAGTATTAGCCATCTGAAAATCTCATATTTGATATTTTTTAGCTCACAGGTGAATATCACCTTGTTGTGGTGATTTGTTACTATTCATTTTATTGATTTGTTCTAAGAATTTTTTCACTGAGAGTCCAATTGCAAATAATTCCTATAATTTTCCCTCTGCAAAAAAGTTTCCCCTGTGGAAACCAGCCTAACCTCATCTGTAGAGAACATCAATATAAAGAATTAATTTAACCACAGCTTTGGCCTTATCTTCTTTTAGAGCTTCTTAATTACCTGTTGGTCCTATAGAGTCTTTGTCAGACTGCCTTTTTTAATATATTCATGAAGAGTTCCTTAAATATTTTTAGATGTTTTTATCATTTTATATTTCATTTTCTGGACTTACATTCTTTCTGCTTGCCACACTTTCACAAAAATTTACAATTCTGAAAGTTTCCTTTATACTAGCAACAATTTCATAGAACAGCTTTTAAAACTTGGTTTGTCTTGTTTTTGTTGTTTCTTATTTTTAAAATTGGTGTCGTCTGTTGTTTGTATGAACACATTATTTATATAATTTCACTTTCTTATGACAAAAAGACATTCTTTTGTGTCATAGCAAATCTTATTCCAAATATACTCATGGTGTATATATATTTATACCAACAGCCCTTAACATCAATATCAGTGTACTTGAATTTAGGTTTTATATTGCTTCTGCTGGAATTACAGTGTTATTTCTGCATCTTCTCCAAATCTTTAAAGGCACAAAATTAAGATCTGAGGTATGAGGCCAGAACAGTTGATTTAGAGATAAAATCCAATTTTATAACAATTGTTGCAATTATACCAAAAGGTAGATTTATTTTTTTGGAAATGTGCTTCTTAGTTTTTGTATTTAACCAGGTGCCAAGTGACTGTTCTTGATTTTAGGGTGCCATTTTAGTCTAATGAAGTGAAAACAAGCAAATGATTTAAATGGTTTGGAGAGATGTTTCTGTCCTGTACTCTGTTTCCTTGTCCTGTAGGAACAGTCCCTCTTAAACTGATTTAGTTTCTCTCCTGTAGAAAAACATTTTAAAGAATTCAGGATTTTGACATAAAGTTTTCTGCTTGCTAATCTCTCAGGTGTTATTAATGAAATCTCTGGCAAGATGGATAGGAGAGGACTTTGCCACAGCTACAGTGATGAATATCTTCAAATTTTCTGCCTAATTTCCTATTCACTATTTAAATGAAATCATATTTACATTGTGAGCTGTATGCTGAAATCATATTTACGTAGTGATGCTCAGACTGTTTCTCAACACCATCACAGCCACCTCACCCACCCACAGATAATCATTCTCCAGCAATAATTCCTAACTGCAGGTACTTTTCCAATTACATGTTGTAGACTTCCCATATACCAGGTCTGTACATCTGGATAGTCTCCCACCTCTGGGAGATGAAGAAAACATCACTTTTTGGTATTGAAATAGTCATTCAATTTCAGAGAAATTTGTGATGAATCAAGTGTCGAGCATTGCCCAGGGGGATGCAGGCACTGTACCAAGATGTGTGCAGACTTTTCTATTACTATGAACAAGGACAAAGGCAATTGTTCATGTTGTGTTTTAGTAGCATAACTCAGAAAAATAGCAGAATTTGTTTGATAAGAAGATAGTTCACTAGAATTTAAATGGGCAGCTATTTTCAATCTGCAGAACTAAATCAAATTTGAGATGTGGAGAATTTATCTGTGCACCCAAATCTAGGACATGAACATACAGCTAGATGCTTAAGCTCCAGAGTGCTGTCTACTTACTGCAAAACTCTCTTCCATCTTTACTCTCTCCCTGCTTTCCCACATAAAATGTACTGAAAGCCAGGGTGGCCTTGAAGAACAAAAAGGTTGAAGGTTTGCAAATGGCAGGCACAGGGCAATTAAAAAGGTTTGCAAATGGCAGGCACAGGGCAATTAAAAAGGTTTGCAAATGGCAGGCACAGGGCAATTAAAAAAGGGGTGCCAGTGCCATTTGTTCTCAGGGTGCCCACCCAAGGCCAATGTTAACAGGGCTATTACTACATTCTGAACGAGGATTTCTCTGCTTTTAGAGTCTGCTGTGGTAGCTGCACAGTGCAAAGTATGATCTGCTTTGTATATCCAAATTGCTGAAACTTACTTGCCAGGGCATGTTACTTTTCTCTTTCTGGCTGTCTGCATTTGTCCATGGAATTTCACTTTCCTACCTGCCTATTTTTATATTTATTATCAGCATCTGCCTTTTTTTATAGCAGATCGCTGCTATTCAGATAAGAGAATACCAATTTTTTTATTAGTTGAAACTTTTAATGCTCACTAGATTAATGCTCCACTGGGAGGAGGGGGGTGAGGGGGTGTTGCTCTGTTCTAGCTCTCTTTCCATCCATTATAAAAAAGAAGAGGATGTTTTTAGTTGTCTTACCTAAATATCTTGGGGAATTTGAAAAGAAAATGGATTTTGAGCTTGAGGTCAGATGATAATGAATCTAAAACCTGACTATTGATGATCCCCTTTGAACATATTTCAGGTCCCTCCCACACTATTTACAATCTGCCTAACCTATCTGGGTTACTTCAGTCTTGAAGATATATAGAAAGATATATAGTGGTGCTTAAATCAAACAGTCAATGCAGCAACATTATTATTTAAAGTGTACCATAAATTTCTAAAAAATACTTAAAGCATTGGTATTTGTCATTGTATTATCATACCTATATCATTCCAGTTATGGGCCCTAGAGACATTCAGTTCTATTAGAAGAAGAAGAAAGTGAGAAGTTTGTGGATAACAAGAAATAAAGTATTTTCTATTTGTGTGAACAATAAACATTCCTAACCATGACTCAGAGGAGTTCAGGTTGTTGGCATATCTGCAATGGGGCTCTGTGCAAGTTGTTCAATCCAAACTCTTGCCTGAACTGAAGTGTGACCCAAACTTATTTTTCTAGGCCTTAAAGCCCTAGCTTTAAATCTGAGTTCTGTGGGTCTATATTTTCTGCTTTTTCCAAATTACCAACCCTCCTGCAACTGCTCCTGATCAGGAGAACTGTTTTCATCCAAAGGCAGGAACATACAGTGAGGATTTATCAGAAAACCTGAACGGACTAGCAAAGCAGATACTTGTTTTAAAATTTGGTACTTCTCTTGCACTTTTCATCAGTGTTTTGTTGAAGGTTCTCGGTGCCACTTCAACACTTTACTGCAATACTTTTGTCCTCATGCCCTTTTGGATTGACCTTTCCCCCAGACTGACAAGAAATGATCATATTCCAATGTTTCTTTAAGGCATTCTTTCTTCTGTTGTTTCATTGGAAGCTTGGAAAAACTTCTTCCATACCACAGCATTTCTATTTCACTTGTGTCATTAGTAAGCTGTTGTGAGTAATCAGTAGGAGATTTTGGATAGGCATAATGGTAGTGGGTATGTTTAAAATATCAGAGCAGAGATTTATAACCTGCCTTGAAAGTTTGTCTTTTTATTTATAGTTTCATCAGTCAGAGAAATAATGAGGAAATCCTCTTTGGAAAAATAGGCTTCCTCTTTGG
>LTAT01000006.1:55097580-55124412 GCA_003286495.1 Chlorodrepanis virens | reverse complement strand
GGATAAAAAAAAAAAGGGGGGGGGTGGTTTGTCCTCTGCCCTTAAGCATATATAGAGTGAAGTTGTCAGCTTACATTCTGCCTTTGCTATGACTCCAGATACAGAACAACAGCACTGCGGCTAGGCTTTCAGTTTCTGTTTTTATAAATGTGTCAAATTTTGTTTCAAATGCACCAGTTCTTATTTTTCCTTTCCCATTCACCCGTGATAGTTCACCAGTCAGTTTAAGAAAAAACAGTTTTAAGAATTCATGCCTTGGTGATATGAACACCTGAGCTCCCTTGTGTGTTTCAACGCAGGAGCTAACGAGTGAAGACGGGTGATTTGTAGTGTAGATAATACACAGTTGGGTACCCCAGACTGTGTCTATTCCTTTGTCAATGATAACAAAAGGCAGGCATGCTGAGTAGTCAACCAGTGAGACAAAATATTTGTTCAATGGAGAAGCTTATTGGAAATAAATTCCTATTTTTGCTCTTCTGATGTGTTAGCAAAATGAACAGATCAATAAAAATCACAGATAGATTGCACATTTTCTAAGAAATTAAAAAATTAATTGTTTGTAATTGAAAATGAAAGCCCCAGTTTTTCTTTCATTCATGTTATGTTAACTTTCTCTGGAAATGTCTGTGGACCTAAATGGGTCATGGCTTTATTTGCCTTTTTAATGTGAGTGAGTATTAAACCCCAAATTATGGAGATTAGTGGATTTATGGAGGTGAATGGAAAGAGTTTTTTTTTCAATATCTGGAGAGTTTATTGACAGGTCATATTTTGATGTGAGGATCATTTCTCAGTTACAGCACAAGGAAAGCATTAATATGTTTGAATTGTAAATCAGAAGTAGAAAGTATTAAGGATGTTAAAAGCTTAACTTCAAATTACTTCTACTCCATCTCTCCTCCCTTTTGAAGCTTAAGAAATTATGTATAATACAAAGGCAATGTTCCATCAATGACCACAGAGGAGAGAACAAAGGAAAAGTAAGAAATGACCGTAAACATGCTACTGTAAGAAGAGCAAAACCCCATGAATGCCACATACACTGACACATAGTGTACTACACATGTGTAGTCCAAAAGCAGTAATGCTCAAAAAGCACTTCAAAAGATAAAAAACTCATCCCTGTTCCAAGTCTTGATATTCACAGGAGAAATTTATAAAATGTGCTTTCAGATTTAATAGTTCATTGGCATTTTTTCCATCTCTTTATCATTCAGTCAGCATTTGTTTCCTTGTGTTTCTAATAAAATGAAAGTCCATGGAAACCAGAAACATCACTGTGTCAGACTAAAAATTGTTGAATAAAAGAGTGTGTGCCTTTCTTAAGATAAGAACCAGGAGTGAATCAGTTAACAGGAGGTGAGACTTAAACTCCCATAAATTAATCTCCTAAGATTTTCCTTATTTTTAATATTTGGGATAATATTTTTCTTCCAGTTTTCAATAGATTATTTGTTTAACACAGAACATGGCGCATTACTCCTACTGCATTTCCAGTCCTACCCTAATTATAATAACCATGTGATTAGAGTGCATGGCTTTTTAGGCTCTTGTGAGGATAGAGGAAAGAAAACAAACTGTTATAACAAACAATTTAGAAGCCTAATAGGACTAGCTCTCTAGGTAGGAATAATTTTCTGCTCAGTAGACAGTTGGGACACATATGCAAAGAAGGAATAGCGTAAAAAAAAGAAGTCTGAAAATTCCAGAGAAAATTTTAATGCATCTATCATCACTGTTTCATTCTTTGTGGCTCAGGAAAAGCACACTTTAGGAGGCTGAAAAAGAAAGACTTTATTACCAATGTTCTGAAAGCCAGACTCATCATTGCTATGCAGGGCTAACTACCTTTAGCAGTAGTTACAAAACAATGACTGATCATTTAGGAACACATTTGCAGTATTTACATATGCCTTTAAGAGATGAATGCATTGTCCATGAATGGATATGGCTATGCTAGTGAATTCTTAATGATGAGTTGTTTAAACCATATTAAAAGTGGCTTCAGATTGAATATGGTTGGTGTAAGTAAGACAAAAGGGTTTTGGAATGGAATGGAATAACTTGAATAGAAATGTAGTAATTCTGGAGAACGGCTACTGGTAGCGCCAGATAGTTTTATTTAAGGAAATTTATATTTTGCATTTTCTGCAAAATCCCTGAGCCTTCAGACTTCCACATTGTGTATGGAGTCCCATAAGGCATACACAAATACCAACCCATGAAATCAGTTCCCTAATGTGGAAAATGTTAAAAAGTAGTCCCTCTACTCTACTGGCAGCCCCCAGATATCTTAAAACTGTACCTTTAGGGAGGGGGACTAGCCACAGATCCTGATTCTCATTGAATCTGAAAGACAGGATTCTTGACACCACCTTTGCACCACACTGGGCAATGGAATCTTCAGCTCAGCTGAGACTTGGAGGCAAGCAAATCAATTACTGAGTCGCCAGCACCACCTCCTGTACTGTCTGGTTTTGCTTTGAAGAGGTCTCTTCTCCAGTGCCTGGTATTGCTCACCCTATGAAATCTGACATGATCACAGCCCAAGACAATGCAGCTACAGGCCTGTTTTGCATTACTAAAATGGTGCAGTGGACATAAAGTTTCCAGCCTCAGTGGGGGATTTTCAAATGTAATTTGAACTCAGCTGTCATGGAAAAATCAATAATACTGACCAGATAAATTTTGTATTTTACCTTACACAATGCCATTAAGTGCTGCTTCTATGAGTAGGTGTGGTCTTCAAATACCAGCAGAGAGTTTTCTTTTGAAAAACTTTGCCTCCATCAATGGTCTCCCGTTAGGGAAAATAGGCAAATCTCTCAAACTACTGTCTGGTTATGACTTTGCTGGATTAACTCCATTCCTTGCTGTTCTTTTGATTCAGATTTCTCTTGAGATAACATCTAATCTCAAAGCTTTATTGTCTAAGACAATAAAACTTCCCAAATTCATCTTCTGTGTTGTAGCATTGCTATGAAAACAATTTTGTTAGCATGTTCATGTCTCATCAGAGAGTACAGTCCGTTTAAACAACAATATAATGTTGTCAAGAAAAATTTAAAGTAATGGATGTGGATTATTGTTGGCCATTTGATCCAAGAAAAGGTCAAGAAGAAACATTTTAAAATATTAAATGCCACTTGCACTAATGGCTCGGTATCCGTGTATTATTTCAACAGCCAGTATGGCACACTGCTAATGATTGCAATACCTCTTTTGCATTTTGAAAGATGCAAGGCCTAGAAGATTAAATTCATAAGGTGTATTGATATTTCTCCTTTGCTAGTTAGTAAACTCACAAAGCTCTGCATTGCTGGTCACAGCAGTACAGAGAATTTCATCAGAAGCCAGTGAAATAAGCAAAATTGGAAGGTCAAACAGTACATTTGTGCCACAGCTGCATGTTGAAGATATATAAATGCACATGTGGTAGATGTACATTTGCAAAAAGGATGTGTTTAAAACTGAAGAAAATGTAACTTTGAACTCTGCTCTCAGTATCTGTAGTTCCACTGTGTTCTCATTGATGCTGAAGATGCTCTGCTGCTCAGTCAAGCCAGAGGTTGTGAGCATGCCTTCAGTTTGAATTTCTAGGAGCAGCACTTCAGTGTGACAAGTCTACTGAATAGAATAATGTATTTTTAGCAATTTTCTGAGCACTGTTAGGTGGGTTTACATGAAAAATGTCTTATTCAGTACAAGTGCTGACAAGTGACAGCTCCAGGTCAATGTTGAGGGAAGGGGGAATGTTACCTGCCTTAGTTGTTGTACTATTGAAATAAACAACAGGCAGAGCACATCTAAAACTGGTCCTTCTGTACTGTATTTGTTTTTCTATGATTATAGGGAATTAGAGAACTGCCATGCAATTTCACCTTTGCTATAATTTTAGGTTCTTTATTCACCAGCCTGTATTTAGCTAAATTTTTTTATGCTCTGTTTGACATTTTGTTTGACATTATGTTTCCCTACTTCACCTGTCAGATCTAGATACTTGTCTATTTACTGCAAATATTCACTTATCTGGACCACGATTTTCTAGGTGCAATCATGGATCCTTCTGCAGGAAGCAAGAATGATATTGAGAGACATTATCACTACATTTTATACTAAATTTCATGTTTATTTTGGCATTCTAGACACTCACAGATTTTTGCAAAGAAATAGGATTAATGTGTATTTTAATTTTCTAGACCTCTTGTCAGTAAGGTTGCCATTTCACCAGGAGCACAGCAGAATTCCCAAACCAGACACTATGCAATGATTTTTTTCTTCTCTGCCTTCTATTTAGCTTCTATTTGCATTCTTTGTTCCTTTTCCTTTTTTTTTTTCTCCCCTGGTATCATTCTCTGTAGGTGTATAGCACATTAAAATATGGATTGTCTCAAAATCTTAGCTCCTGAGTACATTTTCCTGTCCACTAGAGAGTGATCATGTCAGTACATTTCTGACTGCCCACGGCTTGGAGTCCAAAACGTGCAAATTTTTATAGTCTTAAATATTTTTGAAACATTGATCTCTATGGAATATCTGTCTGATGTCTGTGTCAAAATAACTAGGCAAATTTAATTCTTAAAAAATTTCAGTCACTTTGGTCAAGTTAGCACCAACCTAATTTAGCTAACACTGTGCATATTAAGTACTCAAATTTTTCCTTCTATAATTTCAGGAATGAGTCTAGAATGCCATTTTGCCTCTTATCATGTTACAATAACTTCATAAACTCTGCTATGAAGTGCTTGTTTTCTCTTAGTTTTCCTGGCCTCTCCTCCTCATTTACCTTTCACTGGAGTTTTCCACATCCTTCTTCAAATGTGGACCACTGTGGTATTTGCTGGGTCCCCAGGACGAAGGAGGAATTGAGAATCTGACTCCATGTTCTTAGAAGGCTAATTTATTATTCTATTATATTACATTACATTATATTATATTATAGAATGCTATACTAAAACTATACTAAAGAATGGAGAAAGGATACTTACAGAAGGCTTAACAAGATACTAATTAAAAACTTGTGACTGACTCCTCGAGTCCCAACACAGCTGGACAGCGATTGGTCATTAAGTAAAACAATTCACATGAAACCAATCAAACAACCACCTTTAGGAGAAACAGTCTCCAGCCACATTCCAAAGCAGCAAAACACAGGGGAAGCAATCAGGTAATTTTTGTTTCCATTCTTCTCTGAGGCTTCTCAGCTTCCCAGGAGAAGGAATCCTGGCAAAGGGATTTTTCAGAAAATATGACAGTGACAGACAACAAAACTAAGCACAATGGTAGTCTGGTTTGCTACACTGTATTGGGGTAAACTTCCCCTGATCCTACTTGATGTTCTTCAGGTTACGCTCATAAGTGCTCCAAGAGCTCTCTTTGCTGCAGATTGCAGACAGTTGTGCTGATGTCACTATCCACATGACCCGTATGTCACTGCTGTCCAAGCATCTGACGCTGTCCTGCATCACTTCCTTGATGTCTGAACTGAGGAGACAGGGATTTGGTGGATTGACCAGTCAGTGAATACATTGGCTGCTGGGTGGCTGAACTCAGGGAGCTGTGGCTGTCAGTGCAGTGTGCAAGTGGAGAGCAGTGAGCAGGGCTGCTCCTCAGTGGGCACTGCTGGGCCTGGCTCTGTTTATGTCCCTGTCAGTGGCAAAGGGGGAAAAACTGCAGAGGGATGAACATGTAGTGACAGGACAAGGGGGAAGGGCTTTAAACTGGAAGAAAATAGGTTTGCATCAGATATTAGGAAGAAATTCTTTACTGTGAGGGTGGTGAGGTGCTGGAATAGGTTTCCTAGAGAAGTTGTGGATGACCCATCCCTGGAGGGGTTCAAGGCCAGTGTGAATGTAGCCCTGAGCAAGCTGGGGTAGTGAAAAATGTTTGTGCTCATGGCTGGGGGTTGGAACTACATGCTTTTTAAGGTCCCTGAAATATAATAATAAAGCCATGTGCATTGTTAACTATTGTGTGTCAATGGAACCTGAATAATTATAGTGTAGTGTGACACAGTAAAACTAATAGCTTTTAAGACTATATTCTTGAAGCAAATACAAAATTTGTGTGTAAATAAATAGCTGGAAAATAAAGATGCTGATTTTCATCAAGTTTCACCCATGTTACAATAGAAAAAGTAAGGTTAATATAAACTTAGTGAATAGAAACAATTAATTACATGCATTATATTTAATGTCTACATGCATGTTATATGATAAAAAACTTCCCACATGTGATAGCAGGGGTGATTCAAATTATTAATAATTCTACATGAATTTTAGATTTGATACACACACAATATTCTCACCTATGTGGTCCACTGTTCTTTTAATGCAAGAAGCACAGAGTCAGTGTTATGTCTTATTGTCTGTACTGTATCATTCACTAGTTAATCTCTGTCAGTGTACTTTACTTTTGGCATTCTCTCTCTTCCAAGTTAACTTATCCAGACTACTTCATCTTCCTTTGCTCAGAATGTTAAAAGCTCAGGAATATGTGCACATCCAGGTATGCCATTTAGATGTTTAAGGAATTTGCAGACAGCTGCCAACTGACTTCTAAGTTTTCCTGACTGGTGGTCACAGAAATAGGAACTTCTGGGGTCATTTCCTTAGACTTAGTTAAAGAACATCCAGTTAGGTTTGAAATCGGCATAGACATTCCATGTTTTAAGACAAAAAGCAATTAGAAGGAGCTAATATTTTATGCCTGATGTGAGTTCTACTGTCTTGTGTAAAATTAATCTTTTTCTTTTGAGCTTTGTCAGTTTATTTCCCTAAAGTTTTCACTAAGGGCTTCAAACAAAAACTAGAATGGTTGTTCACTGTTCTGATTCCAGGGCTGGGGAGTGTTGGGGTGCTGGGGGGAGTGGTTATTGCCCTGCAGTTTTCTCCACATAGTCTTAAGATCTTTTTCTCCCTTTTTGTTTTTCACCTAACTGTTTTTATCCTTTGCTACTGCTGCAAGTCTTCAATATGCACTTTAAATCTCTTTTCCTTTTACAGTGCTCCTTTTGTTATGTTATATATAATGGGTCAAAATGATCTTGGGCACAGAGCCACGATATTAAAGTAGGAATTAATATGGACCAGTACTCTTAGACTGAAAAAATGCTTACAGTCATTTGGAAACCAAAGATAAGAGAGAGAGAGAGAGGCATATTTCTAAATTCTTTGCAAATGAAAGAGACAGGATTGCTGTTTAAGGGAGTTTCAACTGAGCACAGAAACAGACTGAATGCAATCAATCAAAAAAGATTTATTCAAGAGTCATAAATTAGGCTCTACCTTAGATTCTTTCTGTCTCCCTTTCTTATATATCATCTCTTGTCCTGACATTGAGTCTGAAGTATTTCCTCCAGCCAGTAAAGAAAGATTTTCCAAACTCAAGAGTCCAATTAGGAAAAATGTTCCCCTGCCTTTCAGCTTTGCATTATCTGAACCAGTTCCCTCCAGAGCACCATCTACAATGGAGGCATTTATAACTGAAAGTATCTCAGTAGGAAGGGGTACTCACTTATTGTATGAAAAATTGAAAACTACAGACTGAAAACAGGCACAGCTTGAGCGCTGCAGTATACCTGCTTTGTGTCTGTTTTATGACTGAGGCAGTATTCAGCAATTGTAAGGAAAAGACATGGTAAAGATGGCCTGAAAAGTCTGATAAAAAGTAAGAAAAGTGGTTCCAGGCCAGCTGCTATGAGAAGGGTCTACAGTTTCAAGTGCTCATTCCAATTTTCAGCAAGGAATTATTTCAGCAGCTTTTGTTTTAAGAATTCCCTTGGCTTTTGAAACTGCCTCCTTCACTGGCACTTCCAGTTCCTGCAACAGCCCCTGTCCTGTGAGTTAGCTGGCATCTCCTCATCTGTAAGGGAAAGATTTAAAAAATAACAAACTTGAGCCTCTTTCCCTCCATTGTGAAGGTTTTGTCAACAATCACAAGAGGTAGAAACATTCTCAATTGCTAGTTCATCATGCTGTGATGAATGGGTCTCTTAGCTGCGCTGGCACAAAGGTCTGTGCACCCACAGTCAGCTTGCAGTGAACTGATTTGGCTCTGAAACACTTTTCTCTCTCTCCCTCTTCTCGTTCCCCCAAGTATACTTTAAGCCAGAGCAGTTGCCCAGATTTGCTCTCAGCAGAGGCATTAGAGTGGTTTTGCTGTTAGAACTGAAAGGTTAGTATGGTGCACAGAGAGGAGTGGGTAACATCAGAGGAGCCTCTGTTCAAACAGCCTGAAGAACTGGTGCTTTATTAATGTCAGCAGGGGCTGGAAACACAGACCCCATGTGTTTTAATTACATTACATATAATTTAAACGTGTGTTGGATGTTAGTGGATGCTGGAGAGATATCACTGAATATTTACTCTGTTTTCAGAAACTAGTTTCTATGCTATGGTTGAGTTTTGAGAAACTGGTTTCTATGCCATAAGGTCCTGAGTGCCTTATATGTTCTTCTTTTAACTCAATATTTCTGTCTAATTATCAATTAAAACAGCCAGGCAAGGTCTGACTCTGTTATTTCCTTTCAATTTGTCTGTGCTATCGGTATTCTCCAGCTTTTCCATCACTGTGAGTTCATTTGTTTTCCTTATGACAGCTGATGTCAAGCTGATCTGTATTTATCATCTCACCTTCAATATTAACTGGGATGTGCCACAATTAGAGCAGCTGACATTTTGCTGTAGGCAGAACCAGAATTATATTGTGTGTGTTTTCTGTGGGTCACTCATCTGGCTACCCTTTACAAAAACACAGTTATTTACATTCATTGTTAGGCAGTTCTATGTTCTGTGTTTACACAATATGCCACTCATTTTGGATCCTGGGCTGGGTTCCTGCTCCTCTGTATTGCAAAGAGTTAATGTTCAGTAGAGAGAGTGAGCAGAGGTGGAAGTTAGAATGGTCAAGATGATGGAAATCTAAATCAGAAGCTTAGCAATGACTAAGGCAATTTCTGGCTCACCAAAATGTTGTGATTTTGAATCTTCTCTGAATCAGTGACAGGATGATGGTTGGAGCAGTGTCTGAAAAATACAGCCCTGAGCTAAGCAGACCCCAAAGATAAGAGTACAGTAGCTGGCTTACACTGCTGAGGACAGAGCAGAGGAGGAGTGTATCAGCAAACTGTGGTTCAGAAAAGGAAAAATGGCTTGTAAAAGGATGAAATAGGTGAAGATTCAAATCTGGTTTTATTTCACAGAAATTACTTACAAGAGCTTTCTATCACTTCAGAGTAAAAATTTGACTATTTTGAAGACTAATTTAAATGAAATATTGCTGGCCTGTGATCTGGAGAAGGAGAACAAAACCAAAATCACATTTATGTGACTTTCAAGTGCTTTGGACAAGCATCTGAAGTCAAAGTTCACCTAAAATGTTGGTGTTGACCTTTCATTGGTTTAAAAGGATTGTCATTGTAATTGCAGCATTGTCAGACCCACTTACAATGTCAGCTTGCTGTCCAGTTACATTGTGTCACATGGAGTTTCGTGCCATCAGACATGATAGATAGAGCTATGCCATGTCACTGCCTGATGGGAGCTGGCAGAACGTGGGACAGTGATAAGAAAAATACTCAGCATCTTTGCAAACCTATTGAAAATCAAGATACAGATGCCTAAGGTTCTTACATGAAGTATTCTGGTGAAGAAAGCAGGTGTTTTTTCACGTTTCATTTCTTTACAATATTTGGATATATCTTGGCTTTGTTGGAACTGCTACACTGATTATCTAATGAGGATTTAATGATATGGTAGGGGATAAGTTGGCATCATGGCTGCTAATAAAGTGGCAGTCAACTAGGTCACCTGCTCAGCAGGTTAGAGAATGGAGAACACAACCTCAACTATCAAAAACTGGTTACTGGAATAACTTCAGCCTTCAGGGTGCAATGCTCTGGACACTCTGCTCACCTTTCAGTTGCTCTTATTCATTTAGCTTGGCTAAGCACTTAGTCACAATTTCTTCCTTGATTGCTTCTCCTGAGTGTTTGTAACATCTCATCTTCCTTGAAAACATAAAAAGACTCCAAATTTTGCTTCAGGCTGTTTTCAAGCAAAATTGTGTTCCCTCCTTAAAATGAGTCAATTCAAGTATGTAGTCTCTGTA
This sequence comes from Chlorodrepanis virens, assembly GCA_003286495.1. Taxonomy (NCBI): domain Eukaryota; kingdom Metazoa; phylum Chordata; class Aves; order Passeriformes; family Fringillidae; genus Chlorodrepanis; species Chlorodrepanis virens. The sequence goes on along the minus strand of LTAT01000006.1, from coordinate 55,114,299 downwards.
TATACTATGCAGGAAGGATAAAAGTCTTCACACATAAAAGCTCTTTATGTGTATGGGCAACATCTTTCAAGAAGCAGGCTAAAATCTTGAACCCTGACTGGCTGAGTTAGGCACCAATATTTGCCCTCTGAAATTATAACTCCAGTTTGCTCTGGGAAATTTGGTACAAAGCAAAAATGCTCTAAAGCTATTTCTGGCCACACCTAGGGAGAAATTAGGAATAGACAACGAAGTCAGTGGTTGGATGTAACACTACTCATTTTCATCTGTCTCCTAACATTTAGAATTCTTTGCAGGTTTTATTTTATTTTCTTTTTCTTTTCCTTTTTAAGCAAGTAATGGCAAACAAGCCATTAATCGTGAGAAAAAAAAATCATCTGTTGGAACAATTGGTAGAATATTTCTCAGATCACAGTGTGGCCTGGAGGGAGGGGAGAATGCTCTACCACAATTATGCTCTACCACAGAAATACGTCACATCTGCAGCAGAAGCAGCAAATTTAAAATAGGCACAGGCTGAGAAAAACTGCTCCAAATTTACCTTAATTATGATAATTCACTGCTTTGTTCATGTTTCATGCTTAAGGTGAGAGGCAAAGGCTTTTTAAAGGGCAAAGAAACACAGGTAAACTGGAAAGTGCATTGTGCCATTGTGGAACAGAACAAGCCAAGAATCATGCATTCTTCAAATACTTCACAAAGAGGTTAGACAAACTAGACTATCCAAGGTTAGTTAATTTAACTGCATTCTCACTGCACATAGACTCAGTCTTAACCTCAGCATCTTACTTTATTTACTCTAGAGGAGGCAGGAAGGCTTCAGTGGCTTCAAGCAGACTTAAACTTCAGGTTTGGTCATAAGCTTTAGGGTAAATATCATTCATTAAGTCTTCTCATGCTTTTTAACCTAAACCAAGAAATAAATTCCTGCTTTCCTTTCCCAGTGCACAAGTTTAATAGACTTCTAATTAATCATCTTTAACATGTAACTCCTTGTACCTTTTAGCTTTTCATTTTGGTGGTTTTGCTAGTTCTCTTGTTAAGTTTCCACTCCAACAATCAACAAAAATTGGTTTTATTTTCTGACTATTTCAGATTTATTGGTACATGTTCAGAAAATGAGAATTTTGTTCCTGAAAAAAAAAGTAAGATTTCAAGATTTGGTTCATTCATTATCAAGACAAAAACTAGATTTCTTGAGAAAATGAACCATTCTGTGATTACCACGGTGTTAATGCCTAGCAATATATTCTGAAAATATACTGGAGACTCAAAACAGTTATGTGGTCTAAAGATAAACAGTTTATCTAAAGATAAACAGTTACATGGTCTAAAGATGGGGCAAGGTTTGCCAGGAGAACTATTATCTTGTATTAAGTCAGCTGATTTATCTTTAGTAGCGCAGCATCACTGTTGCTGGGCCACTGCCTAACCCCATTCTTGCTGGATCATCACTGCCCCTACGCAGGCAAGTGCCCATCCTGGCCATCCCGGCCCGTTTATCCTTATCACTCTCCAGCTGTGCGAGCCGTCCTGCCATGTGTCTGTGATCCTAATGAGCCTGGAGCTCTGCGAGGGCAAGCAGACCTCTGATTCCCCTGTTCACTCACCATTCTGTGAGTGCATTATTGGACAATGAGTTCAGATGGTGATTTCCCAGGGAAAGCGCGAGCACATTCCCCATCAGACCCTTATTTGTCTGCATGCTTTTAGGGATACCCTTCTTTCAGCCCTGGTTTCAGCCTTGATTATGAGGTCTCTTTTGTCTGCAGCAACTTGAATGCTCTTCTTGTCAAACTATGTATTTTCCTGTGTGTTTTTATTGAATTGTTTTATGAGTCCTGGTCATTTTGGGTGCAAACTGACAAGAAGACTAAAATTGATATTCATTTATGCAGTGCATAACTTGAAATGGCAAAATACATGTGCTTACATTATTAGTCAGACAATATAGGATCTTAAAGACTAATAATGATCATCTCTCACGGCTGTCTTGGATATTTTAAGAAAGCTCTGTGTCACTTTACATTGCTTGATCCAACAGGACATGAGAAACAATAATATTTTTAAATAGGAAAATCTAATAACTTATTCCACGTGAACTTATAGAGAAAAAGAGTTACTGTATGTTTGGTTTAAGTAATCATTTAGCTTAATTTAATTTTCATATTGCAGTCTTAGTTCAGAGGATAAGTGTTTGTCTCATGTCTTTATTTGTGCCTCACACAGTTCACTACTTTTTAATTAATTACCTGAGAGGTTGAAGATATTGGACAATGGCTCTTTAAATCTTTGGGTCCTTAGTTAACGTGTTTTTCCCTACAGTTCAGGCATGGAGTGATCTGGAATAACAACAATTAAACCTGCCTTCAAGGTAAATACTATGGCTAGATATTCATGAAATGCTATGCAATTCATCATAGCTGAATATGCATATATTCATGTCCATTCAAAGAAGTTATCTTAGTTCCACATAATATACCTGTCAGCCACAGTGATGAAAGAGATAAGCCACTCTGTAGTCTGTTAATTTTTTTTCCTTTCCTGCCATTCATTAAAATAGCCAGCTGGCAATTCCTGGATTTCTAGTCTTCAAGAGATCTTCTAAGACAGATGATGGTTAATACCAGATGCCCAGTGAAGTGATAGTTTTTGTTTAAAAAATATTCTATGTATATTTTCATTATTTATTCAGTACTCTGACAATAAAAAGGGATACTGGTTAAGTTTAGTTCTATTGTGGGCATTTTTTGCCACACATTTTCCTACTTGTGCCATTCTGAAGCAGAATGTGTCATAAAAAGTAGTCAAGATAAGAGAGCTGCTGAGAATATGAAAGAACATCATAGTTTATTAAATATTTCCTTTCATTTCTTCAATGCATATTTTACATATATATAATATTTGTATTGTTCTCTTGCAACAAATGAGCATCTAACAGCTTAATTAAACCCCCAAATTACTGGTTATTTAAACCAGGAAGGAGCAGACAAGAAAAGTAGATTCCTTAGAGCAGCATGATGCTTCCAAGGAACCAGAAAAGTTTGCCATGGCAACTTTGGAGGGATGCTTTTTTATTTTCGAAAAGGCTTGAGAGGTATGGTGTCTTGGTGATACACCCTAGAACAGGAAATTTGCCAGCTAATTATTTTCTTTGTTCCCAAGAAAAAGAATAAAAGTGCCCTTTTTCAGTGGCACATGAATTGCAGTATTTGACAGTGTTTTTAGAGTTTGACAAGTATCTAAGTAGTGATGAGGCTTGGTATTGAGGAGGCTGAAGGCTGACCTGAGAGCTCACAGCTGCTTAAAAGGCAGTCACAAAGCTGACACACTCATAGCCCTCTCGGTAGCACCAGATGACATAAAGAGCAACAGCTGCAGACTGCACTTTGAGACATTTGGGTTGCCTTCCTGTGACAAAGACAGTTACCACAGGTCACTTCCAACTAATGTTTCTGGCTTCTAAGAAGGCAAAATAAATGATACTAAATTAATGCTTTTAAATTTTAATTAAATGCAATTTACCTTCTTACATTTTATCAGATGGCTCTAATAAATATCTGATCTTTAACATACTGATGACAAGTTTCTTATTCTCTCAACATTCCACATAGTAATGTCATAATATAAGGACAGAACATCTCATTTGTTGTCAACTGCCAATGGGAAAAATAAATGTAATAGATTAAGAGATTCATAGATTGTGGTTCTGCAATGAACAACTGTCAGCACCTAATCTAACCTCCTGACTGCAGGGCCTTTCCAAGTTATTACTTGTGTAACTAGACACATCATTTAAGAAAAAAAACCTTGCAAATGTGATATGACATTTTCAGTGAACTTGTAAGCCTGGTAATTGCAACAGTGCCTATATCTCTTCAGTCTTTGCATTTTCTCACTCATTATTTTTTCCAGACATTATCAACACTGATGTGACGTTTTTCTTTATTGTTCATTGATAAAGATACCAATCAAGATAAATCTGACAGGCTTTACCATGCATCCCTCAACAGAAAAATAATCTTTTGATCATTATTTACTGCTCGTATCTCTGTGTAGACCTATTCACCAATCTTTTAAAATATTTGTGTTTGCTTTTAATTTTCTTTTTACCTAGTTAAGGGATTCCTTTTCACATCTCAGTTTAAAAAAAAAACAACAATTAGTTTTTCCATGTATCTTTTCCCCTTTTCTTTCTTTTGGTGAGGTTTCCCAGAAATTTTATAGTGGCGATTTCTTTTTGATCTTCTTAAAAAAGTGAGGACATTAGCTCAGGGTCAGCCATGAGCTCCTCTTCTCATGTCTCCCCAAAATGATGAACATTGTTGAATCAGGTGTCCTTTGAACACACATCAAACCTCAGACTAATTTTGTCTGAAGCTTTTTCACTATATCTCATTTTATCTAAAACAGATAATTCAAATTCTGTTTCTACCAACAAAAAAGAGACCAACTCCTCCCTCTCCCCAATATATAGGTTTAAAAACAATACAGAAGTTTGAAGGGAACATAAATAAATAAAGACAAGTTTCACTAGCATTATAAGAAATGAGGTTAGCTATGAACAAAATCAGTGGACAACCAGCTTAACAAACTGCCTTCAGATAATTGTTCGAATGAGATTCTTCTGCCTTCTTTTAATTAATATTTGACTTTCTCCTTAAACACTGCTGCTAGTTTCCATTTGAAACATATAATCTGGTTGTCTCCAGCTCTCTTTTCTTCACTGTAAAGGAAATTTTTCTGTTTATCACTTTAACTTCTGAAGTGTGTCCAAATCATGGGTGGTGAATTTTAAAAAAGAGGTCCTGAATGTACCACAGTTTCTCTAAAAGATGAAGTTTCTCCTTAAAGACATCTCAAGTTTTCTGGTTACAGAGATTAACTTGACTTTTCCAAGCTTTTTTCTTTTAATAGAAAAAAAAAAAGTATTTTCACCTATTCCTAATTGTTTTTGCATAAATGTTCCAATATATTCCTTCCAGAAATTTGAGGAAAAAGTACAAATAATGATCTCAACTGTACTGTGTAAAGCAAACAAATTTATGAAATTAGTGGTTTCATTCTGTGTCTGCATTCCTCAGCTAAGAATAGAGTGCACAGCTCTTATTGTTCTTATTATTCTTAAAATCATGTACAGCTATTTATTGTATGTTATTTTTTTCTTGAAGTTTGAGATCTGTAATGAAGTGATTTAGAAAACAGTGTGTGAGGGAAGCGTCGTGTACTCGTTCCTTATTGCTGCATCGTATAATGCCAGGTCGTTAATCATTAGCAGAAAGAGTAAAGGTCCCAATTTAGTGCCCGGGGGAGACATCTCCATTAATCACTTGCCAATTGGAGGGGACACAATTGACTTTAACCTGCTGGCTATGGTCCATAGGAAAAGCTCTGACCCATTTAATCAGCCTGGAATGTGCTCCCTAACCTTTCAAGTTGGATCATCGAATGTCAAGTTCTGTCGAAGGCTTTATTTAGTCAACCATGACTGGCAACCTCCTTATCTTTTGCTTTTTGTGTCAGAGATACAATAGTTTTATCAACACATGTGGAGTTATTTTGTTTTAAATTTGCCAGACTCTGTTCTGCCCAAATGGTTTAGAAAGATTTATCCTCACTGTGATGGCATCATATGTTATGCGCAGGCTGAATGAAAAAGTGAAATTTGTAATTGCTTTCTTTTTCCTATCATTTATTCTGTGAATAGTAACCATATTTAGAGAGCTTCATCAGAAACCTGAGAAATATTAACAAAAGATCCACCTAGGTTCTGATATTCAACAAATTTTTTCCTTTTTTTCCTATCAACCATAGTATATGTTATCAAGCTACCATTATTACTGTGTCATTGTTAGGAAAGGATAAATTCAAAAGTTCTGATGACACTGAATGAAGCTCTGAATCAAGATTTCTCTCTTATCAACTGGATTTATTTCTTTTATTTTTGTGCACTTGCTTCATCTGCAAGTCCAGGTCCCCTAAATTATTTTTTTAGGTTTTATGAAATTATCCAGTAATATCTGCTCTTCTGGAAAGAGTAGATCAGAGTCCCTTCTAAAGGAAGTATTTACTTTGCATTTTTGGTCTATTCAGAAGTAGAAAATGAAGTGAACCTGCAAAGCAGTGGTAGTCTCAGCAATAAAACTTCTGTGTTTATTCTGCCTGATGAAATGGCTATCTGACATCTACAGCAACCTCATAAAATGGGACCAGATTGATGAGCTTAAGTTATTCAGTGTTTCTTGGTTCTGTGAACATTTTGATGTTTACAGCTGTGTAGGCAGTTTTCTTTTTCTCTTTTGCTGTTTCTCTCATTCTCCATTTTTGCTGGGAAGGAATGCTTTATGTTTTCAACCCTTTTCATTTTAAAAATTGGTCTTTAAAATGCCTAGCTGCCTGGATGATAATAACAGGGAAATAATTTCTGTCTAACTGTAGGTGCATTCACGAACCTGGCAAAGTGAGTGCAAGGAATAAACTTTACATTTAATTAATGGCATTTCATTTCATTTTCTAAGTTAAGTTCAGCATCAGTCTGTCATTAGGACTAAAAGGATGTATTTAAGAAAGAGTATTGCATTTCCTTTAAAAGATCCTTACTAGTTTTGAATAATAACAGCCTACAAATGTATTAATGATAATGAGTATGCAAAATGTTCTGTACAAAAAAAGATCTGACAAGCATGAATGGTGACAGATGATGACCAGAATTTTCAAAAATTTATGATCATTACAATGTGAAAAGTAATTATGAATAATAAAAATCTGTTTCAATAATTAGCTGTAATGAATGCTCATAGCAAGGTAAATGAACTGGAACAATTTAAGGCAATAACACACAATTTGCATTTTATACTTTGTCAGAACATTTTATCATCAGCATTACACTCTTATATTACCACAATTTTCAACATTTAGCCATGCACCTCATGTTCAAGTCTTTGGCTAAGCTGTTATCTGTACATAAACAAAAAATGGTAATAGGAATTAATCACTTTAGGAAGGCAAGATTTGCTACATTTAAAATAAATACTTTCATGTAAGTGTTGGTTTTGTACATATGCTGATAAATTTGTATTTTAGGACTTCTCTATATAACACGAAAATATTCACAGTGTGGGAAAGGCTCTAAGGTGTCAGTGCTCATTTTGTACAAACTAGGACACATCTGTGATGGTCTTGTGGAATTTTCTGTGCATTCATTCACACTGTTTATCCCAAAAGCAAGAGCTCTCTGAAACAGCCAGGTTCCACTTCTCTGAAACTGGGTTTTAGCATGTGAGAATATGCAAGTGCTCAGGGAACCCAGAGCCAGGGGACAGATTGGAACTACTTTAAAGTTTGCAGACCTGTCTCTTTCAAATTCTTCCCAGCAGTGAGCCCTGAATTCCAGGGTGATAAAAGTTACAACTGACTGACTCCCGTTGTTGGACCAGAGCAGTCACTCCTGGGTGGATTGTCATCACTACTGTTCGAGATCACTCTTTTTCATTCCAGTGAACCTTTCCAAAGGGCTGTAATTCATCATTCCTTGGATGCAATGTATCAGATCTAGGGGCATCTCCGTGATTTACTTCACTTCCCAGATTTTCACTTGTATCATCATTCTGCCAAAAGACAAAATTGGAGAGCTAGTTGAAGCCCAAGAGATAATCTGGATCTCCTTTTGCTTTTATGCTATTTTAAGAAAATGATTCTGAAACCATAGAATTGGTAATAATTAACCATGGCTAATTGCTGGTTTGCCAAAAATGCAGTTCACTCTTGCATAGTCAAACTATTTTTCTGAAAAGTTTATTGCTAGCTCCCTGCTATGAATCTAGTTGCTGCCAGTTTTATCCTTAAGTTTCTGAGTTTTGCTGCATTTTCCTCTAACTCTCATGCTCTCTCATTCCTGAAGAAATTTATGGCAGTGAACAAGTATCATTTCTAAATAAAATTGTGACCCAACTTATGCTGAAGTCTGTGGAAATATGTCTGCTAGCTATGAAGAGAACTTAAGACCTTCCAGAAACATGTGGCAAATAACTCTTCTTCTTAACTTCTGTTAGGACACAGAAGCTGTCCTGGAAGCTGCACTCAAGTTTGTTTTTGATCTGACTGTGTTTTCAACAAATACTCTGAAGCTGAGGGAAGCATTTCACAGCTTGCATTTTATAGGATGTCTTTGGAGCAAACACATCCACCAAAGACCTAGGAGTAATTTAAAATTTTATTTTATTAAAAGTAGAAATAATACATTTTATTTAACCTCAGAGAATTAATAAACTTAGGGAGGGTAGTATAATTGCATTTGGTGCAACCATTTTTTCCTATTGTCTGAATCATGTGTTAGAGGCTATATTTTCATACCAAGGAAGTGTAGGCTGATCCTTCCCTCAGACTACTTTTGCGCTCCATTGAAAAAGGTTTTCCAGCTATACTGTCACCTGGGAAGGTTGTGCCATATGAATGAAACCTCAAGTAGAGACCTGAAGAACCTCATTGAAAACATCTGGGAGTCAGAGTCATTTGCTGTGGGTTTGGGAATTTTTTTTTGTTGCAGAAGTGTTTGGACAGTAGTACAGGCCCAATGGGACACATTTTAATTACTTGTTACTCTTTCTTCTTAATCTACTTCAAACAGAGTGAAGTGTAATAGTGAGTGTACCACAGTCCCTGCCCTTGTTCTGTGTGTGAGGCGTTTTTCCCTGTTAACTCTGAACAATTTGTTTTTCTGGGTCAAATGAATTTCTAGATAGACCAAACACTTTCATGTATGACAAGGACAGTAGGACATCAAAACATATATACCCCAGGGAATGGCTTTAAACTTCTCCTTTTGATAATACTCTTCCTGATATGTTCAATGCATCCATCAGATCAAAGCTTTAAAGAAACTGCTCAAGTATGTTTTTCTTAGAGAATGCATGGAGGTTCTTTAAATAACAATAATAAAAAAAGAATTATACACTTTCAGAATAGGAATTGCAATCTGCTTGAGCAGATACATCTGCTATTTTTTTTTTTCAATGCCCCAGGAATAGAAGTTTGTTGTGGACAATGGTAATTTAATGTGAAAGTCTACAGAATGGTAAACATTTAAAACCAGTGGGTATAGATATATTAGAAACATTAAACTGATCTGGGCCTGGAGCACATTCTGGATTAAAGCATGGAAGAACCTGAACAAGTTTACCCAGAACTAGGCTTTGAAGTGGTACTTACCTGGGTGTCCTATCTGTGCTGGGCATGACCCTATCCACACTTCTCCCTTCTCATCTCTTTATTTTGAAGTAGAAATCCTTGCTTATGATTGAGTAGAGCTTATACATATACACTGCTCCTTGAGAACAAGGATTGCAAAGAAAGGGAAAATTACTTTGTAAAGAAACTTAGAAGTTCCTCAGGTTTGCCCTTTTTATACTCTGAGTTGCACACGCCTGCTTTTGCAAACTGGTGAACCACCAATGAACCCACTGAGAGGCTCCTGCACAGGTGCAGAAACTCTGTAATGTGTTTAAGCACTTGCAAAAGCAAATGCATGGGGAAAGTTTTTACTTGGAATAACAACTTGCTTTTCTGATTTGCAATGTTTTAAAAATTACCAGGCTCATCTTTGTATAGTCTTATTTTAATGAGTTACTTACACTGGTTCTTATTTTGTTCTCTTACACTTCTGATGCCGTTTACTGTAACTGCATGGAACTGTTAAGAGAGACAAATAAATAAAGATTTTAGTGAGGTTTGTAAACTCTGGTGGGAATGCACCCCTTTGTTCCCCAGGTGAGAGTCAACCCTGCACACAAGAAAGTCGGCATTGACTGTTTAGCTGAGTCACATGGCCATTTCCACTGGAGGGGTCTGGCACCAGCCCTTGAGCTTTTCCAGCCATGACGGGAGTGCTGCCTGCTCAGAGGGGCAGTAGGGCCTGTACCACAGCTCTGACCTCAGAACCAGGACAGGCATCTGCCCATTCAGGGATGTGGGCTGTCTTTCTGCGCACGCTGGGATCCCTCAGGTTCTGCTCCACTGAGCACCCAGCAGGAGTGAAGGAGCAGGTTGTCTTGCCTCTCACGGGAGGGATTGCATGACCTTCGTGAGAAGCAGCTGCTGCTGGATCCCAGTCCCTGCCAAATTTGGCAGCAGCTCCTAATTCAGGGCTGAGAATTGCACACCCACGCTTTCCCATGCTCCATGCTGAACATGGTCAGGGGCGCACTGCTCGCTAGAAAAGAGGCCAAGGCACATTGCAAATAGTGGTTTTCTCTGCAGGTTTTCCACAGTATTGATTACAAGGGACCAGTGACTGTGACGAAATTAGAAAAGTCAAGTTCAATGTTATAAATAAATTATCTCTCTTGAGTAATTTATGTTGATAATACTTCCTACTTACGAATGTCTCCATTGAATCCATGCTGCAATATTTGCAAACACTTTTTGAATTGTTGAATAAAATAGGATTTTAATGGCTTGGTTTAGATTCAGAAATGCAGATTATAGTCCTCTTCAGTCTAATGTATTTAAGTTGTTGCCTGCAGAATCACAGTGTTTTGACCAGCATTTCTCCTTACACTATAGACTTGCGTTGCTTAGATTTACAAGAATATTGAAGCTAGACAAATTTCATATTGTTTAGAGCAGAAATGCAGCTTGAATAAACAAAGGAGTTCTGCTACATTTATCTCTGTGGTGTTTTGTTGTGCTTACTGCCTTTTTATTTTTGTTGTTTTAGCTCTGTGACTGGCCTGAAAAGAATACACAAGATACTTTAAATGCAAAACATCAATTTAGATGCAGTCCTTAGTTCTACATGATGACGCTGTGGTTTGTGCAATCATTTTTGCTTCTGTCACATTTTCTTTTCAGTAATGTTCCACATACTGTGTTGTGAAGGTGACAGGGGATGACTGGTGATTTGATGCACATTATGGCATTATCTTATGGTATGCAACTGCTCTATAAACACTGAAATATTAAGACTCGCAGTCTCAAATCTTACCTAGCTGACAGATAAGATATTTTTGATTTTATTGATTTTTTTGGACAAAACATTTAAAGCTCTAGTTAATCAGTTTAAGCGAAGTAGCAGCTATTCAAGCTGCTTGGTGTTAAGAAAGAGAGGAAGGTGAGGATGAGAACTGACTCAGCACCAGCAGTCTGTCTAGGAGAGTATATAAAACAGCAACTTACTGTCACTCACTTTTTAAAGTGAGAATTCTGAGTCCCTGCAGACCAATGTGGAATTTACTACCTCCTGCACAGGAAAGGAAAATCATCTGCTTCTTGCGGGATTGTGATTCATGCTGACTGTGCTGGCTTTGGTGGGAACAGGTGATAGGCAATACTTTTCTTCTGTAGCTGGCAGGAATGCCCACCTTCCTCTTCTTGGTCTGCACTAAAAGTTGTATTTTTTTATTTCTATGAATTAAGATACTTTTTGATGCTTAATCATTGTTTCTGCCTGCACTGACATGACTAAAATATTTTCCAATGATAAAGATAAAAAGCTTACAGCTCCCAGACAACATAATATCTATTTTGTCCTCTGAATGACCCAAATAATAAATTTGCAGAGATAGAGTGAGAAAGAGAAGTATATAAATATTTTAGCCAGTATCTAATGGCTCTTTGCAGTGCTGTTGATAGCAAATCTATAGAAAAAAGCGTGTGGCATCCCTTTTTAATATAAGAATTTAATCTAAATATAAAGCAGCAAGATTCATTTTATCATAGATTATCTCATCTCATTATGTGCCTTTTACAAGACACCTGGATGTTGAAACCAGCCTGGTCATAAGTACATTCTGCAAAACCTTCTGGTAATTGATTCATCTTTTCAAAATGTCTAACAGTGCTTTCTCTCTCTTCCTGCCTTAGACCTACACAAATGTTTTAGAATGGATATAACTTTTCATTCCCACGCACAAAAGGTGAAAATACATAAGAGAGGAGAAAAAAAAGGAAACACACACTGTTAATGTTATATTTCATGAAACACTGGAAATTTATTTGACACTGAAGCACTCTCTGAGAGCTTGCAAGCTAACTCCTCATTCCTGCAGGCCTGGAGCCCATGGACTCTGTGAGAGCCTGGAGTCTGCCTGAACACAACATGTGCATGGGACTTTCTGTTCCCTTTCTGTTATTCATTGCTACATCTATGGGAAGTCAAAGAGATCCAGAATCCCATTGGCACAAGAGCACTGAATTTCCTAATTTAACCTGTGCTTTAATCTATATAGTACCTCATTAGTCAGGCTTTATGGGTGTAATCCAGAGCCCATTGATCTCAGTGGAAAATTGCCCACCAATTCCACTGGGCTTTTGATCACTACCTGTGCACATGATGATAATTTCACCTCTAAATCTTGTGCAAACCAAGTTTGTGACCAGGCTAATTTTTCAAGGTTATACATAACCAAAAGTCAAGTAAAAAACATGTATCCCCTGTGTACCTGAGACAAAATCCTGCCAAATCCAGCACAAAGTGGGAAGAAAACCAGGAAAAGCAGGATGTGAATCTTCCCCCTGCCCTGCCCCACTTCTCAGTCCGGAGGAGCACTGTGCCATGGAAGTTCACAGACTTAGCTTCAACACCTGGCTGTGTTTTCTAGCTCCAAACTTGGCCTGGCCTCAGAAGTGTTTTTCCTCAGAACCATGGGTGCCTCCCACAGAGAGCTGAAGGGGATGGAAAGCTTAAGCAGTCCCACAGGGAACTTAAATCCTGATTCAGGACTAACAAAAATTGATTCTTTGCAGCTGTGGAACAATTTTCTCTCCTGAACTGAGGGAAGAAAAACTCAAGGAGTTCCAATATATTTCTAGGAGCCAAAGTTTTTATTGTACTTGGAAATTTTTATTTGATCAGCAGCCTTGAGATAGGAAGGGGATTATTCACCTCCCTTCCTTGTTTTGAGAACTAGCATAAATAATCCATTTAGCAATAATGCTGTGCCTCCCAGTGTTCTTGTTTATTGTTAGACTTCTCCAGCTTTCAGTGGGCTAGTGCACTCTGATTCTTGGCTGGATTTATGATGCAAATGTCAGACAAGAACTCTGTCCCTCTGTTTTCAAGCCAAATCTCTTTATTTTGTCATTGGATTTGAATTATAAATTTATGGAATCATTGGGAAATATTTGAAAATAATAAAAATCTCTTGACAGTTAAAACCAGGTTGTAGGTTAACTCCAACCTGAAAGTTAACTGTAAGTCCACAGGAATGCCATTCATGAATTGTTACTTTCACTGAATTTTCTCTAAGGATCATCATGTGAGTTTTTGGCATACATTTCAAACACACAGTCATTCTTTCCTCACTCTGTCTTTTCACTTATTTTGCTCATATATTGTATCTTTCTTGAGAAGAATCTGGGAAGTTTTAAGGATTTTTTGTAGATAACAAGGCCCTCTGACAGGAATAAGTACATTGAAACAAAGAACTCTAGTGGAAAAGACTGCAGGAACCAGAAGAAAAAAGCCTGTCTACATCAATAAGACCTTTAGGAATAAATAGAGAATAAGCTTGTCCCAAAAACTTTCACACACTGCTCAGTGCAGTCCAACTCACCTGATCAAAATTAATATGTCAGACACTGAACAGATTAAAAACTGATAGATAAGTCTTTGAATGCAGCTATTGCTGGGGATTCAACAGTATCTGTGTGATTTCAGGACTACGGTGAAATACAGACTTCTAGTACAGTGTGACAGCTGAAGAGGAGGTGCCATCCTTGGAAGCAGTTTATTAGCTTAAATGATTGAACCAAACCATTTCATTTAAGCTACTACTTGCTGTTGTTTAAATGTAAATTCAATGCTTTTTAAGTTAAAGATATTAAGTAGGGTTGTATTGTTTCTATACTCACACTGAGGTAAGACCTCTCCCACAGTTATTGTCCCAGGTCATAACAGACCAATAAATGTCTTTTGAAGGTAGAGAGCCTTTAGATAAGATCTACAAAAATGACATAAGATTTAGAACATGTACTTGGCAGTCAGAACTGTGAGAATCTAGACCTGTTGAGTTCAATCAGTGACAGTTCAGTAGGACCCTCATGGTAATTGGGGTAGGGGTATCTGCAGTCCAAGCGCAGGAGGTGCATAGACAAAACCACATTGGAGGAGATAGATCTGTGCAGTGGTAATGCAGATATCTGCAGTAGTAATGTAGGAGATCAATTTGTTCAGCTTCTCCAGCAAAGGAGAGCACAAGCTTGATAGAAGGAGCTGTATGGTCTAACAATAAAGATGGAAAGGAATTGGTTGTTAAAAAGAACACTGTAGGCGTTGCAACTAACAGACCAGAAATGGGATATTGGAGGGTAGCCCACTGAAATAATTTACCAAATCTTGATGTGAATTTTCCCTTATTTCAGGTCTTTTTGTTTTGTTTTTTACCTCCCACTCACCCCCTGGCCAACCAATTTGGATATTTTTAACAACTATCTTCTCCATCACAAGAAGTTTAAAAAAGCACAGTATTCAAGACATCACACTGTGGGAGTGTAACAGACATTCTGGATTTATTGTTTGTGAAAACGTACTAGTCATGTTTCTTGCATTTCTGTTTTCATGAGCCTTTGATTTAATGACCATTTTAATGTCTGTGAGAAATTAACATTTGTGCCTAAAATGCATATGTACAGATAGGAAACAAATTCATAGTTTTAATTTTTATATGTCAGTTTGAGATTTCACAGGTAGAATATCAGCTTGTATGTGGGCAGGGTGTTCCCAAGTACCATTAATTTCAATGAGGGTTGTAACTGTTCGGTGTTGCTAAATTTGAAGTGAGGGTGGATTTAGCTTTTGTATCATGAGAAATGAATCATTGCACCTGAATAATAATGAATAATAATGTTGTACAAGAGAGTGAATACAGCAGTTACAAGAAAAGAAGGGGACAGGCTCAGGGCATATGTGTGACCCCTTACTTTTAGAAGGAATTGCCCACTTGCTATATGTACATCTCAGCAAAAAGATTAGAACTCAAGAAAGGTATCTCAGCAACAAAATATAAAATTGTCTTTGACTTAAGAAATGTCAGTTTTTGAATGTTACGCAAAGTAAAAATACATTTTAGTATGAGGTAGGATAAATTGAGTCATTGGAAGACTTTTTGTGAAACACTACAGAGTTTGGAGATAAAATACTATTTTTTGTACTAATCCTATACTTTGTACTGCTGTATTTTCTAGTTTGTCATTTATGTGACAGAAAGATTATGATATATCTCTGGAGAAGACTGTTCAAATGATATTTCAAGATGGAGAAAAAGTGGGAAAGTGAAATCCTCTCAGTAAAGATTGAATTAATATTTTCTACCTGATTTTGTAAAATTACAGGGGTTTAAAAATAAAAATCAAGGTTTGTGTCCAAAGTCAAATTGCTATAATCATGTGCACCTAAATCTGTTCCCAGTTACCATGATGAAATCTATATTCAGAATTACATAACAACATCTGAATGGGTCCTTTCTATAAGTAAAAGTGTTCCTGAATACTTCTGAAAATGAAAACTTGAAATCTTTATTTTATTTCAGCCATCGTCTATCAATCTTTTGACTTTTAAGAATCACCAAAAAATGAAGAGATGGAATTATACATGTGACATTTAAATTCACACTCAGGCACTTATTAGGAACAGGTATAATCTTTGTAAATAATGCCTGGGGACAGATAACTACCAGTTACAGTGCTTTCCTTTCCCAGGAATTTAGTCACTGACATTAGTCAGAGATTTATAAAGGAATAAACAGTTCTGTATCAATAGATTTTGTAGCATTATATACAAAAGTTTAATTTCAGAATAAAGGGAGCTTTAGACTGAATTGTGCTGCTACGTGCTTTGCACAAAATCTTTACATATGTTGCTCATTTCAATCCTGAGGCAAATGACAAATGATCTTCAAGCACTAGATCACTTTTCTGTTTTCTTTTCAAGTACAGACTGAAAGTTTCTGAGGACCTCAGGTGATTTGGTCTCTACAGATCTCCACTTAGTATTATTTTTATCATGGAGATCCAAATCCTGTGCTGTGGTATTTATAGCACTCCCACACATGTATGTGTGTAGTTACAGTTAGACAATTGGTCCTGACTTCCATTGAAAAGGAACTGGGAATGGTTTGAGAAACTGCTTCCAGAGTGAGCTCAGCAGAGTTGTATTCGAGGCTCCAGAGTGCATGGTTTGTACTGCCCTCTGTATTCCACAGCTTAGAGGAGTCTAGATAAACTCAGGAGCTTCTTTCAAGAATGGGATTTGAACCTATGTCTCCTTTGAGGCCAAAGCTCACTGCTGGAGGACAATATGGTGTTATAAAACTGTATTAGTTACTAGGTGACACTACAGCTGCACATTTCAGTGCAGGAAATGGCATTCATACTCAGGGCTAAGACAGGAAAAGGTCAAGAGCTGTGTAATGTCCCTACCCTAAAAGAGATTAGCAATGTCACCAAGAAGCTTCCTTCCTTAACTGTGCTATACCCTTACCACGTGGAAAAGTGACTCCAGGCTTCTCAGAGAATGTTTCTCCCTCCCTTCCTCTCTCTGTGTGCTGAGATGAACTTCAGTGAACACTGCACTTGAAAAGTCTGAAAAAAAGGCCTCCTCTCATATTGCATTCCTTATAAACAGTTTAAACAAAGCCAGAACACCTTAAGGCACCTGGTAGGTAACAATAATTTGAGGTGAATATCTGAGTATTTTTTTTTACTAAAATCTATTTCCTTCCTTCC
>LTAT01000006.1:55075874-55095971 GCA_003286495.1 Chlorodrepanis virens | reverse complement strand
ATTTAAGGGATTTTTATGTGGACTACCATTACAGCACTGAAGTAACATGAAAAGATGAGGTAGTGTATAGGAATACTTAGCCTTACTACAAAGGCTTACCATGTCACACAAATAATTGACACACCTTACATGTCCTAAAGAGGAAGTTAATAGGATGAAGCAGTGCAGCTAAGCAAAACTACGTAATAATATAATTACACCACTGCTTTTCCCTTTCATCATACCTGTTTGCCATGGTTATTAACTTGTTCCTTATATAGCTAGGCTTTGTTTTACAAGAAAATAAAGGAAGTGGGAAAACAGATTTTATAACGAACAAATGTATATTTTTATACGTTTCTCATAATATATACTGGAGAGATACATAAGGTCTGTGATTTAACCATACCTGCAGAAATGTCAACACAGTGCAAGCATGTGGAACAGAGCTTTATGAACGTTTTTCCACTGTAGCAAGAAGTTTATCAGTTTAAAATGCAAACTGAAGTGACATCTGTTGACATTCAGTTTTGTCCATAATAGAATTACTTAGTCAATGCCATTTTCAATGTTAATTTCTAAGCAGATGAATATTTTCAATGAGAATGACATCCAGATAGAATAGCAATGAAACAGGTAATCTAATACATTTGAAGAACTATTCTATTAAAGTAATGGCCCCAAGGCAATGAGAGATGAAGAGCACAGGTTAGGAAGAAAAGATAGCACGATTCCATAGAAATGCATAATTTTCCTTTCCAGAAGGAAAAATAAAAAAGGAATTATATTGACAAGGTGCAGGAAAGAAAGCCACACACCACAATACTATGCAGGCTGAAGTTTAAAAAGAACCAAAAAAGGCATAACTAACCACACAAAAATTTATAAATAAAACAAAAATATTGAAATATGCCATGGGAAACACCTATGTACAACTTGTATTAAATGCATGGCCAGACTGTTAAGTGCAGTTTTCCCATTTTGAACTGTGGCAAAGGATGAGCTACAGGGATTAAGTGATCTTTTATTACTTTTGCCAAAGTGAGGAATTAAAAGGGCAATGTATTCTTTCTTCAGAAGCATCCAGACTCTAAAATTAGAAAAGATGCCTATGCAGAATGTTAGTGATATGCTGTGTCAGAGCAATCACAAGAAAAACTATTTCACTAACAGCAGAGGCTGTTTTCTCTTTTGCCCTTGCAGCATTCATCACAATAGCTTCCAGCTGTTTTCCTTGGGATACATCCCTATGGCTCTGGGGCATACAACCTCTAGAGTACAAAGTGTAGTAATTTTTAATTTCAATCTCCAACACCTGCATGAGGGAGGGAGCTCTGGTCCTTGCTATCATTTAGTCATTGGCCTTCCTGAAAATAGGGTTGAGCTCTAATACATCCCTGGGCAGCTAGAAGACATTAGGGGCTAGTAAGTCTTATGATATATGCACACTATTGATTTACCATGCTAGCTTTTAGAATCCGAATACCAATTGCATTTACCCAGGGGTACATGTTAAGCAGGTCCATATGGAAATATTTTCTGTGCATCAAAACCATGCACTCAGAGTGTTTGCATTGCATACTTTGTCTAAATCACTCAGATTATTCTCAGAACTTGTATATAAATAAACAGATACAAAGACATATTGGACTTAAAAGCTTTAAATAAAAATCAAGTGTTCATAACTCTTTGCCTTTGTTAAATTCTCAAAGTGAAATTTCATTTGGTAATAAAAAATAGGTTTAGCAGAAAAGGGAGCAGAAGATCTGATCTGGAGACAAGATAAATACCTCCTTTGTGCTGCTCTTGAAAAGACAGGCCTCTCATCATGCAGACACTTTACCTTGTGAGGAAAGATTTGCAGGAACATGAAATCTAGAAGTTTCTGTTGGGTTTGTACACATTATGCCATCCCAGTAGAGCTGTTCTGTTAATTATTACAGCCAAGGCACGCAGCTCACTATTTCCTAAAGTGCATTTTAATTTCCGTTGAATGGATTTGCACTTTCTGATGTGGCCCTGCTGTCCCATCCTTTCAGATGAATGCATTTTACTTATGTAAAAGCTTTGCTTTAATTTCCAAATGTGTCTTACAACAGCAGAAAATTACATTAAGGTGTTCTCCTCTGGAACACTGAAGCCATAAAGGCATCAGGAGTATGTCTGAAGATAATAGCTTTTAGTGAAAAGGCTCTCCAACATGTGGGCACTGATCCAGCTGAAGAAAGGACACACCCTGTTACGTGTAATGCTGCTTCTGTGGTATCAAGGATTTTCTTAGACTGTAAAACATATAGCCCAGCAGAGAATACCCAACAAAGCATCTAACATTAGAAAAAAATATTTTTTTAATATGATCAGATTAGTTAAACAGATTTTTCTGCAAGGGAAAAACTATTAAAAGACATATTTTTTTATGACTGACAACAAGAAGAATGAGTGTTTCATATAAAATGTATTTTCCTTTTGGGACATAATTTATTCCTGATATTCCTCCTCAGCAGATCTGTTTCTGAGGAGGCCAAATATAAATAGTTTCCTTTAAAAACAAAATGGTGACTGAGTTAGTATGCTTCTGTGTAACAGCAAGTATTTCTGACAGGTGAAAAGGCCATTAGACATGAATTGATTTTCAGAGGTACACTGAACTCTAAGTCGACAGGAGCTGTGTGTGCTCAGCACCTCTGAACATCAGGGTCATTCTCACAAGGTGCTGAATGACCTCAACCCACAGAAAAGTTTTCTACACATTTCAGGAACTGGCCTTTAGAAATGAGACAAGAAATCTGTAAGCCCAAATACACACCGTGGAAATGCTGAAATGCAGTCCCTGAGCTGTCATGTTGTCCACCTTAAACAGCATTGAACTTGGCACCATGAGATCCTGAGAAAGCCACTCAACTTCCCAGTACCTTTCCACTTCTATTCCTTGTTTGTCTTGTCCTTCTAACCAGTACCAAGACCTGACTTATCTTCTGCTCCTGAATACACTAACACTAATTTGGTTTAGTATCTGTTGTAAACCCTTGTTGCTACGAAATGGCTGTTTCTAAACATGAAAATAAAGAAATATAACTGCTTAGAAAAGGTGCTTTAGCTTGGCTATGCTGTGCTGTATCTGCCTGGAAATCCATGACTGAGAATAGGCGACAAGAAATGTGTTGTGCTCTTAACCCTCTATATTCTTCTAGAGTAAAAATTAATTCTGAAACTATGATCCACTCAAAACATTTACATCTAAGTAATGTATGAAAAAGCCAATACAAAGTAGGAAAACAGCAATTTAAGAGAGGACGGGTAAGTACTAACACAGAAGAGACACCAAGAATTATATACTGAAGAATGTATAGTTGATGTGCACTTTCTTGTAATGTTTTAGATCTTGTCTTTGTGCAGAATCAGGTTAGATCTGCTTTTCAAAGATCAGTGAACACTTGAGTCCAAATATATATGAATTTTGGGGAATATAATACTGAGGCATGATTTCAGAACTTTGCAATGTGAGTGCCTCTCATTTTGTCACGATTGCCTTTTCTTTCATCCTTTATATACATCTTATATTTCACAGATGCTACATCCAGTTAATTTTATAATAGGAAAAAAACCCACATGGAATTAATATAAATATACTGGATATATTTATAGGTCATGTTTTCCATTTAAAAACGGTCTAGAAATTGACTCTGTTCTGGATGATTGCAAAGATTGCCTGGTTAAGTCCTCCATTTGTGCTTAATTTCCTGACTGTATAAAGGGAGGCTAACAGCATTTGATTAAAAAAACAAAAACAAAAACAAAAACAAAAACAAACCAAAACCCCAAAATCTGAAAACCGAAAACCAAACCAAACCAAAAAAAACCCCCAAATCTTCTCAGTCCACAAATTATGGTGGGGTAGATTTAATTATTATAGACACCTTGGGCATTTTTAGGTAAGAGGTGGCTGAAACAGTAAGATATACTGCTTATTTACATGTCTGCATCTACAAGGATTTTTGTGTGCAGTTATCCAGTGATGTTCATTGACTTTTTTATGTTCTGATAACATAAATGTAGCTGGAAAACAGCAGTGTTTAGGATTATGATTGCAATAGTATGGATTTTGTTGGCACAGTTTATTAGATTTTACTCTTTTCCATCAGATGTGCAATATATACATTTCTGGTAAGGTATTTAATAAAATATCAGTGATTGATATGGCAAAATGATGAATTTTTCCTAGATTTATGTTTCCTGAATTATAAGGGAAAAAATTTGGTACTATCCTTGTGTTTTGGCTCTTGCAACATTCCTCAGTAGTCTAGACTAGAAGTATGTCTTCTCCCAAGTACTGATATTTGGAAATTGTCCTAAAGTGAAACTCTTTTATCAAATTCTTTTTACCACAGCCCCCAGACAGGAAATACCAACGTGAAAAACCTTGATCTGAAAACTTTGAATAGCTTGACTAAATTCATACTTTGATTCTTTGAAAAGGACCCTTGAGAGCTGAAATGTGTGCAGTGAGTATTTAAGACCTATAGTTCACAAAATGAAACTTGACTCTAGACAGGTCTTATTAATTGGGAGAAGTTATGATGATAAGCATTGCTTTACTTTTCTTTCTTCCTAGCAATAGAGTTTACTAAGATTACATTGTGCTCTATCTTAACTGCCAGAGTTAAAAGACTTCATGTGACCAAAGCTGTCACTTTGTATAGCCATAATGAAACTGTGCTAAAAAATTTCTGTAAGTCTTGAAGTTTTCTCACAACTTTCACCCAGTATAATGGGCCACATAAGGCAGTAAAGACTTGAGATCAGCCCAGCCACCTGCACCCAAGTTCCTGTTAACCCCTGCAGAGCTTTTACAATGAAATGAGGCCTCATTCATTGCGGGAAGGTCACAGCAATGTTTTGTTATGGTCGGCTATGATGCTTGTGTTTCAGCCACAAGCTGCATTTCTGTGGAATTGAACTTCGAAAACAGTAAACCTTATACTTCAAAGACTTGATACAAAAAATGATCAATTTTTTTTTTTTTAATATTTTTATACTTATTTATTGACTTGGTTCATTATCCTGCATACTATTTTGAATTAATACTTGTATAGAACACGACTTTCTGAAAAGCAGAGGAGACCCTCTAAGTTTTAGAAGATCTGTTTATTGTGAGCTGTTTTCTTCCCACAATCTAAATCTCCCTTGGTTTCCTATGTCCATTTCCTTAGATGTTTGCTGCATCAGATTCTGAGAAGCTGATTTTTTTTCAATCAGTTCCTCAAAGGAATGGATAGGTAGTTAATGGGTCTCAGCAATGGCCATAAACAAAAAATTCCACTCCAACAAAATGAGGGTGGCAGAGCACTGGAAGAGGCTGCCCAGGGAGTTTTGGAGTCTCCTTCTCTGGAGACATTCAAAACCCACTTGGATGAGTTCCTGTGTAACCTTCTCTAGGTGATCCTGCCTTGGTAGGAGGACTGGACAGGGTTAGCTCCAGAGGTCCCCTCCAACCTTAATGATGAGTCTGTGAAAAACAATAAATTTAGGAAAAAAATGTCTCATAGTCTGTCCTTCACAATGCATAAGTTTCCTTTTTCCTGGTTGGATTTTAAAGAAATGGTGCTTTTGTGTGCACTGTGTTTTCCTTAGTATTGATGTACTGGTCAAAAGTTTTAATTATGATAAGATGCCAGAAACTAAGTCTCAAAGACAAGTATTTCCTCATCCTCATCAAAAGAAGTGGCTAGACACACTTCACAGTGACTAAAGAGAAAAGGCCCTTTTAGAGGAAACAGGTTACTTGTTATATTGGAGCTGTGAGAAAGCTTGTTTAATAAAATCCTCAAAATAAACAAAATAAATAAATAAATAGATTACCATTAGACCTTAATTTATTTGGAAATAGTAAACATACTATGTAGGCAAAAAAGCTTAATTTTTGGAAATAATTAGAGCAGTAATGAAGCTAATTATCTGTGATAGGCATCAGAGTATATTTCACAAGCTTTCATTGCCTTTCTCCCTTTCATCACCTCCCTAGAAACTGACTCATCAAATACACATGGGGTCATACAAATAGTAAAGTCAGAGCCCATACCTTTGTTTCAGGCAAAAAAAAAAGTATATTTGTGCAGGTCCTAATCTTGTTTATTTAAACAAATGTAATTTTGTACCAAGAAGATAAGGGACCTTGACAAAATGAGAAAAACACCTACTGCCTGCTTGATGCCCTCCCTGGCTGAACTGGAGTATGGATTTGACAAATACTTCTAGTTGGAAAATTTCTGCTCTCCAGAATGATTGGGCAAAAAAGGAATGCATTATAGATGGGGTGGGACAAACTATCCTCCTTTCTGATTATTGACAGCTGTGCAGGACCTAAAAGGGACCCCAGGAGCTAAAATATAAGTACAAGCAACTGTGAGCTGCTGACCTGAGTGTGAGTATGGCAAAGATATTTAAAATATCCAGGTTTCTCCTTTCCAGCCTTAGGTCAGAGATAGGAACCATTGGAACTTAAGCTTTTTATATTTCACCTTGATTCTTCTGAAGTTCAGAACTCACTAAAATGAAAAGGAGGTATTTTATTAGAGCTTTTCTTCCATGTATCTGCCTTCCTGCATTGATCGTGCCTCTTTTACAGAACTCCAGAGCAGGAGTACCTGGGAAGAGAAATGTTTCTTTTGAGGTAAATTAGATAGGGGGAAACAGAAAGACATGCTTATTAAATCAGGTTTCATTTGAAACTGGGTAAAAATTTGAAAGTACAGGAAGAAGTTATTACAATGTTTCAGGTAAAAACCTATATATGAAGAAAATGCACAGGTCTGTACCTCTACTGCAGGGAAATAATTCAAAGAGAGATCTACTTCAAGGTGGTTGGCTAATTAAGAGAAGATGACTAGAGAATCCTTTTACCAGAAGAAACATCACACAAATAAAGTGACTACTAGAATTTGTGACTATTCATGATGGTTGACCTATAGGGCCTTGGTGCCCACTTAGGGTGGATAATCTCTGTTAGCCTTGGCAGGTAGGTGGAACCAGACACATTCTCATCATTCTGTGGATCCAGAGTGAGTCCCCTTAAATACTTTATCAATGTTTCTCCTTAGCCATCAAGTAATAATCTAGTTTCAAATAAAAAGAAATAATATTAATAATAATAACAACAAATATTTTCTTTTCTTTTTATTAGTGTGTCCTTTAGAAACTGCTTTGGGTTTTACTCTGCATTTATTCAAGTCCCCTGACTTGAATATGCATACTTGAAGCTTGCATTATGACAGAGTATAGATCTAGAGGAAGCAATGGCCACCATAAGAAAGCAGATGTTTTGCTTTTGTCTGGAAGGAAATAGATAAAAATTGTGTCACAGTCCCTTTGGTTGTCACTGCATCCATGATACTTCAGTGTATGTTCTGGTGCCATAAAAACTTCAGTCAGGATAAATTTATGAGATATCTTATTCAAATCACTCCGTATTAGCCTTCTGTCTCAATTTAACTAGTTAGAGATATGACCTCTCTTAAACATGGGCAAAATTCACTTATATCAGCAGAAATAACACAAAATATTTCATCATGCTATAATCAAACTCTTATAATGTTCAGCTTGTGTTTCTGTATCTTTTGGTGTACATGAAATTTTATTTTCCTTCTCTTCTGTTTCCCTGACAATGCTGTTCTATGTAGTTGTTGCCTTTAAGGGGTTTAATTTAGGTGGTAAATACCTCTATAGCCCAGATATATCACAATAAAGTCCTTAAGTAGGGTGCTATATCCTATCCTAATTACAGGAGACACGTATGTCATAACATATATAACATACATTGTGCAGGAATGATTGTAGTAAATCTAGTAAGATGCAATTCTACACATTTAACCTTTACCATAAATCTATATAATGCTGTAGCACAAATTATTGTGAATTAGGATGGCAGGTTCTTCTAATGACACCAGAAGCCAGAGAAGCAATTTCCAGAATATCACTTTGAACCTTAACCACATAGCATGTGCTATCCTACATTTTCAAGGGTGCATTTGAGGTTTCATCTGGTGAAGGAGTAGGAGGACTGGAAGGGAAAACAATATCTATAATTTCTAACAGGATTTTGTATATTTGCATAATAGCAATTTAATCCTAGATTAAATTCAATAAATGTACCACACTGTTTCAGTGCATTCCATTACATCAGGATATGTACAATTAATTTCTACCTTGCATCTTGCATAAAAGGAGAGACTGGTTTTACTAGTTCATGCAACAGTAATATCCCTAATATTCTTCACTGATTTGAAGGAAGAATGCTTCAGAAACGAGGAGGAAAATACAACTAATGTAAAAGTTATTCACACAAGACTATAATTTGTTCATATAATAATAAAGTAATGCTTTTGATCGATTTATCAGCACACTGTTATCTGACACTTGGATACTAGGATAGTGTGACCTTAGGGGCTAGCAATGACACTGCTTTTTGTACATGACAGTCTTCCCCATGGCTCTCTGAGCCTGTGTGAAACATTTTCATTTACATAAGTGGGCACAGTGATGGCAATATGATAAAATGAAGCTTGATAGTCTTTAGGACTCTGAAGCCTTACCTGCCATCTGAAAGAGAAAGTACCTGCTCTGCCTGCAAAGAGCTTGCCTCCGGGACTCCAGGCTTGCCCTTTTACAGCTGTGACATGACAGTTTTACCAAAATGAACACTGGGAAAAAAAAGAAAAAAAAGGAAAGAAAGAAGAATTTAAAATTATTATTATTATTATTACTACAAATTTATATATTATAACATCAAAATCCATTCCTTAAAGCTTAAAAAAGGGCTTATCTGATTAAGTAAATATATTTGTTTTTCTTTCTTGAAAAAAACTTTCCTATGGTGAAAAACTTGGAAAAATCAAGCTCATAATTAGAATTTTAACATTTTTATTGGAATTACATATTTTATTTTCCTTACTATTAAGTGAGTGCCTAGAATTTACTCTGTGATTGGATTTTTCAAAGCAGTAAATAGAAATTTGAAAGTACAGTTGAAATAGTTTTTTGATAGGTATTATAGGCATCTATGATGAGAATATAAATACCTTGAAATATTTCAAAGAGGAAAATGTCTTAAAATCAACAAGTTTTACTTGTCTAACCTAAACAAAGGCTTTTGACAATCTTACCAGATACTTAATCATATCCTTCAACACTCAAAAGCATTAGAAAATGAGATTTTCAGATGTAAGAATATTTTAAGTGGAACTTAGAATCCAAAGGTACTTTATTTCTATCTATTGGAGGTAAAGCACCTGGTAAGTCAGTAGTGCTATATCTTTTAAGCTAGTGCTTGAAAATTCTCATGCACTTCATTGCGGGAACAGAATTTTCACTAAAAGTCATCTTAAAAATTTCTGGTTTTAAAAACTATTACATTTCTAAAGCATTCAGAATTGTAATTTTGTTTGAAGGAACAATTTTAATGACATTTAGACACTGTACCAACAACTATTCTGAATACTTTTATCTAAAATTCAAATTTTTTATATATACTTTCAAGGTTAGTGTAGAAAGTAGATCTATGCTGCTTTCTTTGTATCTTGCTAAATACTCTTTTTAGTTCAGTTTTTGAGTTTTGAATCTAGACAGATTCTCAATCTAAGAAAACTCTCACTGTTGCCAAAATATTTGGTTCTTTGGAATCTGAATTTTGAACACAACTCAACATTTTTCTAGAAGTTTGCAAAACATAGAATTCATTAATTTATTGTACCTGACATTTCTGGCTATATTTCTAATTTCCTCTTCCATTTCTTCGACACTTCTTTTTCTTATAACCCTTTCAAGAAATACTTGCATTTCAAACTCTCTTTGTTATACCTTGCCACCGAATTCCAGCTTTGTATTTCATATAAAAGGTTCCGTTCTTTTTATTTTCACATTAGCTCTTAGTTAATCCTATTATTTCTCTTCCTATAATTACACCTTCCTATTTTACCACAACCTCCTTTTACCACAACTCCTCTGTATGACAGTTCAGAGCATAAACATCCCTAGTGACAGCCCTTGTCTCCTGCAGGAGAGGAATGTGAAGTAAATGAGCTCAGGATAGCTGTCCCCAGGGACAGGTCCTACACCACAACATGTGTAGTGGGTCAGAGAGAGGCAAAGTCTTGTGTTTGACACCCAGACTGGTGACTCATGGCTTTTTAGGGGGTGGCACAACATTGGATTTAGTGACTCTTCTATGATAAAAAGTAGGCAGCGAGTAATTTCAGAGAAGAAAATGTCTACTGCATACTGTGGGGAGAAGGTGTTTCCTGACTTGAGAGATCAACCACAAGATCTGATGCCTATTCTGTGACATTTTTGAGAGTGTCTAATTTCAGACATCATCAGAAACAAACCTGATCGTCATCTCAGAAGTTGTGCTCTGTAGCTCATGCTCTCACTGAGCACTGAAAGACAGGGGCAGTAACAGCTGTGCCTCTGGGGCTATTGAAGGCCCAGTGTGTATGCCTCATCCAGCCAGCTCCTGGCAAGCCTGGCAAGCATCAAACCACTGTCTTGTTCTGTAGGGAAACAACTTCTGTAGCACAGATGTAGCTGTGTCATCTGCTACAGCTCCTGGTCAGAAGATGACTCAAATGTCATAAATACTTTTCCCACCAAGGCGTGGTGTGTAGTGTCCAATGGGCAGGGTAGATAATATCACTGAAAAAGAGGAGTTCCCTTGTCTCAAAGGCTGTCTCTTATGCACAGATGTGAGCAAAACTGATGCTGGTGGAAATAGGTAGAAATAAGAATGACTGAGCTCTGGTTTCACAGATTGAATTGGTGAATATTTGTAACAACATTTTTCTATTCCCGATTCTTCCACGTGGGATAGAAAAATGTCCCATGTCTGATCTGTTTATACCCACTTCTTTTTCTTTTCCTGGAGAACATTCAATTCTTATTGTGCTGTAAGATTATACTTCAGCAATGCATAGCTCTGAGAAGCAATATTCAACCAACAAAGTCTCCCGGTGACATCCACCTTTGATAGAGTTACACAAGCATGGGTTTGAGATACATGAGGCATAGTGGCCTGGATTTCTTCCCAAGTAATTACATTTATGCTACTGAAGTGTGACTGGTTGTACAGAATGTACCTACTTAGGGGAAACTGATGAAACATATTTTGTTTTAAAGGATTTCTTGGAAAGTAAATTGGTTATAAATAGTATGGGCTACACTGTCCATGTAAATCAAAGCAGTTGTAGTGAATTAAGAAACTGCTTCTACAAATGCATTTGTTAACAGCAATACTGGTCTGACTGATTATAACAATTTTATGGCAAAACCACATCCAGTTATAATTCCCATTGACAGAAGTCTGGATTGATTTATCAGGTTCAGTCCTGAAAAAGGTACAAATCTAGCTGCTTTTCAGAGGAGGCATATCTGCCTTCCTATAGCTTGGTCTTGGCTTGCAGCAGTGGTAGAATTGCTGAAAACTATTCAAAGAAAAATATTGTTTCTTTGTCAAACTCAAATTTTATCTAGCAAGTATTGACCATAATTCTTTGATGTGGCAAAGGCAAAACTTCTCTAACATCTTGCTTCATTTAGACTATGCTTCACTCTAACTGTGCACTGATTACTTTTGTCAACCATTTTTTTCAATTTTTTTATTTTTTAGGCTAAATCAGATAAATAAACTCCTCATATTTTTTCAATTAGCAAAGAAATATTTTAAGCATATCCTGCAAACTACTATTGCTTTTTTAATCCTAAGGTTTTAAGGGGATTCATGCCCAAGAGCTGATGGTGAATTAAGTTAATATAGACCTATATATTAGTATATTAATATTACTTTGTTTGAGGTAGATAGACCAGGTAAGCTGAGTGGAGCTCATAATGCTGGCATATAAAAATATATAAAAACATGCTTCCACCTGTAATGTAAAGAAGGAGCCTAAAGATATCTAAAAAATAAGAGTCTTCTGCTTTCTTTCTAGATTTCTGCCAGTAGTTGAATATTGAACCGGAGATGAATTCTGATCACTGGACAAAATAATGAGTCTCAATTTGAATGTTAAAAACTACCACTGAGCCTATGAATTAAAAAATCTGTCACTGGAGAAAACTGAAATAAATTACTTCTCACTTGAAGTAGATATACTTCTGGCATTTTTAAATAGAAGAAATCTCTATAAAAATGCAATATTCATTGCTGATCCTAAAACTGGCACATGAGGGTTCCAACTGTAGGTTCTCTACGCATTTAACAAACATTAATTTAGGGGTATACATTTTAGGATCAGAAAATAAATCAGTCCTCATTGAGGCTAGTGTGCTATCCTGAGGTTTTCCATTATATTGCTTGTAAAACTCTGAAGTGTCTACCTTAGTGACAAAATGGACAGAATATCTTTAAACTTTTTGTAATTTTTTCTAGCAATTAGAACTTGGTGCACGCACCCCCAGATTAATAATCATACTGTGCAAGAGACATGATGAGTTTAAACTCTTTGTAAAGGTCCTTGATGGAGAATTTGAAGATGAGTCTTTGAGAAAACCAAGACAAAAATAGGAAATGGAAATGGAAGCTTTTTTGTACCTTTTATGGGCATTGGTTTCAAAGTAAAGTTAAAGAGACCTGAGAACAGTAACTTGGCCTCCGCTTTCCCTTGAGGATCATCAGAACCTTGATCCACTTAGAGAATGAAAACCTCTTCAGCATGGCTGACCCTTTCCCTGAGCAGGTCAGCCATCCATGGAGCTGAGTGCAATACTTTGCAGGAATTATTAAGAATAGATATAACTAATAATGGTTAGTTAAATTATTTTTCCTCTACATCTAATGAGCTATCAGGTCAAAAATGTTGAGTTCAGGCTAGAAGAAGAAGAAGAACTAGTTGGACTGAAGGGACTTTACAATGAAAAAGGACTTTGCTTTATGATGATAATTGCTGGCTATGTGCCCATCATGACACTTGCTGCTTCATAGCTCCTCTTTGCCTTTTCAGATTTGGAGATTTGACACTAACTTTTGATTGAAGAATGAACTTTAATAAAACTGAACAAGCACAGTGGTGATTGGCTCAGAGCTCTCTTCAATATGCAACAATCCAGCACCACACATTGTCTTTCCTACCCTGAAAGAATAATGAAAGATGGACCCCAAAGTCATGGATTTAATGAACTCAGCTGATTTTATAGGCGTGGTCCATAGATTACAGGAATGTCTGTGTGTATATCTGAAAGGACAGGAGAGGTGGTGGTACAATGGTCAGTGTGGGGGCTGGCACGATGTAAATTGCATGGAATAAGGGTGGATACTGCCCTGGTTTCAGCTGGAATAGACTTAATTTTCTTCATTAGTATAGGGCCATATTTTAGATTCAGTATGAGAATGATGTTGGTTGTTACTGAGCAAGGCTTACCCAAATCAAGGACTTTTGCTGTCTCATGCTCTGCCAGACAGCAGGTCCACAAGGAACTGCAAGGAATCATGGCCAGGAGGGCTGATCCAAACTGACCAAAAGAATATCCCACACCATAGAATATTGTGCCCAGTATGTAAAATGGGGTGAGTTGACCAGGATGGGCCAGTTGCTGCACAGGGATTGAATGGGCATTTGTCAGGGGCTGGTGAATACTTGCATTCTGCATCAATTGTTTCTTTGGCCTTTATTTCTTCCTCTCTTCTCTTCCTTTTTCATTATTATTTTTTTAATCAATCAATTTTTTTTAAATCAATCAACTCTTATTATGTCAGCCCATGGTTTTTACATTTTTCCTGGTTCTTCCTCCCATCCCATTGCAGAGATGTGCAGGCAGTAAGTAATCAGCTGTGTGGAACTTCTGATGATGACCACGACAGCAATATTTCTCACACAGTGTTATTTGGCATATTTCAAAAGTTACTGAATATGGATTGGAAAATTGGTAGGAATAATGGTTGTTCCTACTTATTCTGTGGTGTGACTGCTGTAAAGTTATGAAATAACTGTCAAATCAGCAAACTTTGTTGGGTTATGTAAATGCTGAGGAAAATATTAAATCTCTTCATATGAATCTTTCTTGGTCTTGGGCAGAAAAATCTTAGGCCAGTTCAGCTGAAATTAAATAAAAGTATTTCCTCTAACACTCCTTCACAATATCATAAAAATAAATTTGACAGTATAAGATAGTTCTTTAAATCAATTCATTTGAGAATCTTGGGGCAAAAGCTGACTGAAAAATTTGTAATTTTCTCAATGTAGCAGTGCATAAACTACTTCAAATATTGACTCCAAAGAAAAAGAAATAAAAGACTACGAGATGCGGATCTGCTTGGAACACTTAATACTCTTAAAAAGGATACTAGCACTATAATGAATGGGAAAAGAATGGACTGATGAGCAAAAAAGTATGTATTCTAGGTGTTTGGAGATAAAGTGAAAAGAATTCAAACTGAGGTAGACCTTGCATAAAAGGATATAAAACAATAGTTTTTCAGGTATTCAGGTATTTTATAGACACATGGAGAAAAGAAAAAGGGAAAAAGTAACTAATTATGAAATAGAAAGCACAAGTTGTGCCAAAAGAAAAAAAATCTTTTTGTTTTGGATAGGATAGTGATCTAAACAGAGAAAATACAATAGAACTGGGCTGCCTAACCTCCATGAAGCATTTGATGTGGCCATATGCAAGAAATTTAGTCAAATGCATAGTGCAGAGGTGTAAAGCAAGTAGAAACAATTTTGGGATGATCTAGGATCATTAGGATGAATCTTAGGATGATCGATCTTAGAATGATCTTTAATTGCCTTGACAGACAAGGAAAAAGACAAGAAGTTGCGAGTCAATAGAAAAAATGGAGAACTGAATGGGCTTGTAGATTAGAAATACAGGAGTTAATCAAATACAGGAAATACAAATAAATGATTAATTTAGGCTTTGATTTGACTACTGCTGTTCCATTTACTTCTAAATGGAATCTGGATTCTGAAATCAAATTCTTGAATAACAAAATTATAGTGAGATTATTACTGTTAAAGAATAAGACAGAGATTTGCACCTCTGTGACACAGGAGATGGACAGTGTGAGTGAACAGTGTTCTGCTGCAGCAAAGCATGCCAGTGGGATGTTGGGTGGCATCAACCAGTGCATGACCAGCAGAGACAAAGAAAACACTGTCCCACTACGCTCAGCCCTTTTCTGGCCACACCTGGAACACTGTGTTAAGTTTTACTTTACAAAAACTGCTATGCAAAAAATATGTGGGCAGGCTTAGAGAACTGTGCTTGTTCAGTGTTGAGAAAGGAAGGCATAGGGGAGACCTTATCATCATGTTCCACCATTTGTAGGGCAGCTACCAGGAAGAGGGAGACTCCCTTGTTTACAAGAAATCAGGTGGAACAGATAAGGGGCAATGGATACAAGTTACTTCTGGGGAGTCTCTGATTGGACAGAAAAGAAAAAAAAAAAATTTCAGTGAAAACAGTCAGCTATTGGAATAATCTTCCCAGGGAAGTGGTGGATTCCCCAATGTTGTACACTTTTAATATTCAGTAGGACAGGCTACTGGGCCATCTTGTGTGGACCATGCTTTTGCCTAGAAAGATAGTACTGGATGATCCTTGAGGCCCCTTCCAACTTGGTGTTCTATGATTCTATGTTTTACAGTATTAATAGAAAATGTGATGTAAATGGCTTGTACATATACCTTGGAATGTAATCTCAACAGGTTGTGTTAATGCCATTATATACTGACCCTACAGAGAGAGGAAAGTCTATTTTAATTTTTCTTAGGCATTTGACAAAGATGAACATAGAAAGTGTATGCAGGTACATTTTGCCTGGCACTCCTGAATTCTGTGAGATGTGATCTTTGAGTTTACTGCAATCAATTGGAAAGTAATTGTCTCACTACAGCTGAGAAATTGACTTAGGATGTTTCTTGAGTATTTTAGCTGAAGAGGGGAAATATTCTTGATTTCCCCCCCTTCAGTTATAACATGTGAATTAAAATCCATAAGCTTCAGTGTATCTGAAAAATTTAAGCACTGAGATACAATAAATACATCCATTTATAATTTTCAAGGAACAGATGTAGAATGTTAATAGCACTACAGCTGAGGCATGAAGTCCTACTTTTGATACAGCACTTAGTAAATTTATTGCAACCATTTGGCCTACCAGCATTGATGCAGTCTATGTAGATTATGCATTATAGTTTTCTATTTATTTATTATAATTTGCATCAATTATTTTCTTCATTGCTTGGAAATATGCAGCTTTACCTTCAGCTTAGATATATGCTATCCTACACAGAATGCTGGGAAATTGATAGGGAGTATTAACTCTTTTCAAAGACCAGACAGCCCTGCTGAAATATGTTATATTTATTCACAGTTTGGGTGCCAGACTCTCTGTCGTGTCACCTGAACCTTGACCTAGAATGACCAAACTCTAGTCATGCAAGAAAGTCTTTTATCATCCCAGTTTCTTCAGTCCTTTCAACAAATGTTGTCAATTATGTCATTTAAATATGTTGGGCATGGTGAAAAATTGCCTGCTAAGACTAGTCTCTAAGGTGAGATATAGTCATCTTGAACTCAGAAGACAGAAAATAAGACTCCCTGTCCCAATCTCCTTTAATTTACAATGTTCTTTATTTCCCCCCTCCTGCCTCCAGAAGGGCTTTCAGCATTATCAGGACATGCACACTTCTGCTAGTGAAAGGTCACTGATTAATTCACTCTACAACACAGTGCTTTGTGAACTTTTCAGATGTAAATTCTATTGTTCTGCTTGTTGGAGAACATGTAACTGGAAAACATAAGCCTGTTCCAAGCTAAACCATGAATGCAAAAGGACAAAAAAGGATTCTTTAAAGAAGCATTACTAATTAGGTGAAAGAAATTAATCTGCAAAGGGCCTGGGTCTGCAAAGTTGCTTTGGTTGTAACACTCTGAAGGGCTTCTCCTCAGTGGTTCTTGGTGAAGCCTGTTTCCCTAAGTATAAGCATTGCAACTTGTGCTCAGAATCAGGATTATTTAAGTTTCATGAAAGGAAAACCAAGAAAAAAGGAGAAAAATGTCTGCTGAAGAAAATAAAGAATAGGAATCGTATTAATTTCATGGGAGCTGACTTTAATCGCTTCACCTTGGGGTTGGGGTGGGGAGATTGCAACACTGATGGTTTTTATTTAAAGGGTAATACACTGATAATATAAATGTATTTCATGGCATTTGCTGAAGTTTCAAATCTGAAGAGATGCATGAAGGGCTTTTTTGTGCTTGTCATATCGCACCAGACCCAAATGATTTTACATTTCCCTGGATCAATGTAGTTTCTCTTTCCTGAAGTTCTTGAATATTTCTGGGTACAGCCTTTCAGTTTAAAGCCAGGACAAGGACATTTTAAATTCTAGTAAATACCTCCATAGGTAACTGCTAGATCAGATATTAGCAGATTTCAAAAATAGCACCAAAATTACATTTTCCTTAACAAGAAGTAAACAGGCACCTGATGAATCAATAAAACACTTCTCTATATTTTCCTTCCTCTGTTTCCTTTCTACTCAATGTCCTACTGGATTTGTATCAGCATAATTTCAGAATTACAAAACGTCTTTCCTTACCACAACTTCTCTTTGCCTTTGATTTTCACTTTCTTCTTTTAATTCCTTTTGTCTTTATGAGCATTGACATCCTGTTTCCTTGATAAGGTTTCAAGAGAAGGTCTTCTGCAAAGTGTCCCTAGATTATAGTCAGGGCTATGTTTTTTACCATGTTTAGATAACTAAAGGAATAAGACAATTAAAAAACTCTATTAAAGAAAAAAAAAGACATTTTCATTTCTTTTGTCTCAATTGAAGTCTAATCAGATTAATAAAACCCATGAAGATACACACAGGTTCTGTTCTCAAGCACTTTGGCATACAGGTTCTGTTCTCGAGCACTTTGTGCCAAGGGCTATATGTGGGACTAATACAGAAAACCCATCGTAATTGCACAATCTCAAGGATAGGTAGAGTTTTGCTAATTTGGTGTGCACAATGCCTCTTCTGCTTTTCTGTACCATACAAGACAGGACTTAAATTCATGCAAGAGGAGTTCTCATAGATTTCTTTGAAAACTGCATTTAAGAACACACCCTGGTGAACATATTCTGCCCCAATCATCAGGCGGAAAATAACTTCTGTGCCCAGGGCACACCTGATTCAACATGGAAAATGAAAGGAGGAATTTGCAAAGGATTAGAGCTGTTTCATGTTATCTACTCAGACAAGATGGAAACAACTTTCAATATGTGAATGTACAATGGAATGTCTTAGGCAGTTCAATGTGCTTTCTAAAAACAGTTAAAAACAGATGGTTATCTTTTCCGCAATTGAAACTCAGAGATTTCATTAGTTTTAATTAATGTCTCTTGAAATGATACCTTTACTATCATGGAAAATCACTGAAGATTTTTCATGAAATTGAGGTGATGTTTCCTTCTTTTGTAGCAAGCATGTTTTCATCTTAGCATAGACGAAATTATAAAATGTAGAAAAATTGAGTAATTTCTGTCTTGTAGGAGCCTTTACTTCAGCCATTTCTCTGTTATGTTCCATTGACTTCAAAATATGTTTTTAAAAAAACTGCAATTTAATATCCAGCACCTGCAAAATATTGTGAAGTATTAGGAACAGTTGTAATGAAAACTGACTGCAAGTGTCATAACAACAGGTGACATTATTCATAACCTACAGTTATAACAAGGTTGTGATGTAAACTCAGTGATCATAGATGAAATAAGCCAGCTACAAATGTGAAAATATCCTGAACTTTAGAAGCAATACAACCAAATATAATAAATCTTGCCTGCAAATGTAATAAGGCCCTTAACTGAAATGTAATAAAATCTATCAACAGCTGCAATGTATATGGAACATATTATATAGCTTTACCATGAATTATACCCCCTGCTGTTTATGGACTCCACAATGTCATGCTTTGTCTTCTTCCAGAAAATCAAGTGCTACGGGACTAAGTGTTTTCCAATTTATATTAAGTATGACAGTGTGCTAATGCAAAAATGTTGAGGGTGAAAATGAAATTTTGAATCCAGATGTGCTCCTTCATCATCCGTTAGCATAAGAGAAAGGATGTGGTCAACCACATGTGGCTCAAACACTTCCTCAGCTGGACAAGGTAGGAACTGAAATGGATGTTCTGGGTAACTAATATGTTCCTCTGCTCCTAACAATGTAAATATGTACACAAAGAAAGAAGGAATTTTGTTGAGTGATGCAGCAGGGGGAAAGTTCAATCTCCCTGATCTTTACATGCCTTTCTTTTTTGGCTTCTGAAATTTTATTTGAGGATAATGTATATCATTTCCTAGGAAGTGCTGAGTTGTGACTTCTTTATTGGACTCCTATTCCAAGAAATGAGAAGGAAGGTCTGATGTGATGTGTCTCACTGGCTGCCATCTGTTTGTGGTAATCCTATGCACCTCTTAAAGCTCCTGAAATGACAAGGAAACCGAGCACTGCAGCTCAGGAGGAACCTAGGCAGTTCTAAGATGAAATATCAAAGGAAAGATCTTGATGGTTTCTTTGTGTGCAGAGGTGAACTGATCTTCAGTGGGCTAAATCCTTTGTTATGGAGGACTTGCTTCTGAGAGTTATGATGATTTTATAGTGACCCATTCCCAACACAAATGTTTCCATTGCAAAAGTAATGCACAAAAATGAACTCTTACATGGGTTCAAAAGCTGTTATATTGTGCCATCTGAAGCCACGCCACTGTCCCTGGTTTTCTTTCTGTCACAGTGCATTATGGATACAAATGTGGTGTCATATTATAGCAAGTTGTTGGATAGTCTCCTGACACTTCCAGCAGCACACAGCTCACTATTAATATCTCAGTAAATAAGCCTAACAATATTGTGTCTTTAAAAAGTTATTAGAGACCACTTTTGGAGGAACTTAACAATGAATTAAAGTATCTTGCATTCCCAGGCAGGAATTAAAACCTGCACTCTATCTTTAAAGGTTTTTGTAGAGAATACTGCTGCAACTCTGTGAGTACAGAGGGACAAATAATGTTATTTGGTAAAATTTGAACTGTGAACTTCTACTGGGCTTTTTTTTTTTTTTTTTTTTTTTAAAAAAAAA
>LTAT01000006.1:55065055-55075861 GCA_003286495.1 Chlorodrepanis virens | reverse complement strand
TTTTTTTTTTTTTTTTTTTTTTAAACAAAACAATTATGGGCCTAAATCCCACTAGGCATTTCTGTACACTTATTAATATGTAAGTCTTTGTATATTTATGTAAGTTTATGTAAGTCCTATTGGATCTCAGAAGGTAGAATTTGAAATTAGAGAAATAAAGCACACTTATGGTAAGTTACTGCAGAGAAGAAACAGTAAATATTACTGTCAGAAATGTAAACACCACAAAACAATAGGAAAATTAAGAAAACTCCTTTGTTCTGTATTTTTTAAACAAAAATATTTAAAATATTTTCAGTTGTTTTAAGTTGACAGTGTCACTTAAAGGCTGCCATTACCAAAGGTCTTGCTTTCAGCTGAAGATCCATCTGGATTTAATAACCGTTCTATTTTTTATTGTATTTTGATTTCCAATTTGGAGTTGTGGGAGACAAATGACTGCTTTACTAAATTAAGCCCATGTCCATTTATTTCACAAATGGTATTCCAAAATAACTTTAAATCATTTGTAAGGAAGTCACATACAGTACACTGGTCAGGTAGTCAGTATTTCAATTAAATTTGCTGAATTTTTTTAACATCGTTCCTAACTTTTAACATATTTTTAATACTTAAACATTTATGTGGTAGGAGATAGATGTGAGAAGACAGGTGTGCTATTTTGTCTGAAACAAACAGAAACAGCCTTGCACTAAGACTGGTGGAGACATGAGCTCAAATTCAAAGGTCAGGGCTATCTCTACTGTTCTAAGAACCTTGCTTCGTTGCTCAACATTTTCATGTCCTGTGCAAACTGTCATGACTGCAGCCATGCTTTACTTTTCTACTTAGTACTTGACTAACTGTGCTAGTTTTGGCTGTGGTAGAGTTGATTTTCATCACAGTGGCTGGCGTGTGGCTGTGATTTTGGTGACCACAGGGTTGATACTATAGAAATGTTTCTGGTTTTGCTGAGCAGGGCTTGCACAGAGCCAAGGCCTTGCTTTTTGTACTGCCACACTGATGGGGTGACTGAAGGTACATGTGAGGTTGGGAAAGGACACAGTCAGAAGACAAGTCACAGTCAGGCAACCCAAACTGACCCAAGGACTATTCCAGACATTATACTCAGTATATTAAGTGGGGGGAAGAAGGAGGAAGGGGAGGATGTTTGGAATGATGGCATTGGTCTTCCCAAGTAATGTTATATGTGATGGAGCCCTGCTTTCCTGGGCATGGCTGAGCACCTGCCTGCCCATGGGTTCATTTTTTTTTCAATTATTGTCTACTAATTTTTTTACTTTTCTTGAGTGCATGCTTTTGCTTTCCCTTTGAACTGCCTTTATCTCAGCCTACAAGTTTTCCATCTTTTACCCTTCCCTTTGCCTCCCTGATCTCACTGATGGGGGAGTTAGTGAGTGGCTGCTTAGAGCTTAGTGGCTGGCTGGAGTTAAACTGCAAGACTGAAAAAGAACTTGGTACTCTAAAAGAATAGAGATCTAAAATTTTGGGGAATCTTTTGGGGATATAATCCAGGAATATTAATAAGTTTGCAGATCCATTTATTAATGCACAGAGAGTAAAGACCAAATGAAAACAAAATTCACCAAACTCTTTAGACTAGTGTCTACTGATTTCACAAAAACACCCATAAGTGCATTGAAAAAGCTAAAAAGGGCATCCAGAAATGTTCATTTCAGCATTACATGTTCAAATAGTAAAACTTATTTGGGTTAGTTTGGCAATAACTACCCACTGTAGTGGTAGCAATGGCAGACCTTAAACAGTGGCAGACCTTAAACAGTGTAGAGCATGGGTGGGAAAGGGGGCTGCCTCTAGTGATGGTCTGATACCAAATATTCCCTCTTGGAACAGAACGGGAGCTCCAAAGGCACTGCAGTTCCAGGAATACATTTATTTTCTTCCCGTCCAAAGGAAAAGAAAAAGCACAGCTGCACCACAGTGCAATGCAGTCCAGAAGTTCAGGGGCATCCTCATGAGAGGTTGCTTTTTCCTAGAGCTCTTTGGGGAGGTGTAACTACTCACCACTCCTGACTCCCAGCTGACACAAAACATAGTGGAGCATTAAATGAAATGCACAGCATGGACATTTCAAACCTTCCTTGTGCCAGAAAATGGAACACCTGCACTGGACAATAGGAAATGGATGATTACAGTCAAGCAAATTTGTCAATTTTTAAGAATAATGCTCTGCACCAGATCCTACAAACGAAAGCCATAAATGAAAGACTATGGCAGTGAAAATCCCTCCAAACCCTATGTGTGTGTAACAACTTAGTTATACTCTTTGGTCACCTGTTTTTTTGATTAATATGTTGAGGGTTTTTAAAGAGGTGAAAATATGAAAGAATTTGAAAACCTATACCATTTAGAGCTCCTCCTAAAGACAAATGATACTTAAATACATCCAAAAGAGAGATATTATGAAAATTCCCTTATGACTGAGTTCCTCTCTCCACTGCCAATAGTAATTGTTGAAGTATTAGCATTCAACGTTTAAATTTAAACCAGGAATCTCCTATAATTTATAACAACAAAGAATATTCTTAAAATGAAACTTGGTTATTATCCTTGTCAAAGAGTAACACCTAAAATGTTAATTTTACCCCGCAAGATAGCTAAAAGGGATGATAATGACAAGTGAAAAATGAATTACTGTTGTAAGCATGGAGTTTTATTTATATCTTAATTGAAATTTGCTGGGAACCAATTTCAGAACAACATGTCATTCTATTAGGTTCTTCTTTGTTTCTTATTCTTAAGGTTAAAATGTCTGTATGTCTTTAGTGTGGTGATATACTGAAATTCTTCAGCACAGGAAGAGATTTTTTGATACATTCCTGTTTTGCAGTTGTAAGGAAAAATAGAAACTAACTGGAAAGCTGTTATTGTTACTATATTAAACAGAAATGTCCTGTGATTTAGAGAAATTTTAAAGTATTTCTAATTTGTTGTATATGTAAGTATTTATATTTGTCACATCCCTTTGGAACCTAATAGGGAATTAATTTTACATTTTATTCTTTGGGATCATAGTAGTGACTTCTTCTTCTTTTAACAGGTGTCACAATAGCACAGATAGAAGTCATGATGTGGAAAACCAAAGATTTCACTAAATTTCTTATAATACTGTTGTTAGTGTATGATTGTATTCCATCTCTCAGGTAAATAGGAGACTTACACATAAATACTCAGATCATGATGGCAGGTGATTTCTTCTTTCCCTTGCTCTGACAGTGGCTCATAAAATGCACCAAGATACTCTTGTCTCACATGAATTAATCCTATTTTTATATATATATATGTGTGTGTGTGTGTGTGTGTATATATATATATATATATATATAATATGTATGTATATTTTTATGTAAATATGCATAGCAATACACACCACTGCATATATATCCAAGTACATTTACATATCGTTGCTATGGCAGAGTCATGTTAATATCTGAGAAATAAAGAAATAAATACCACCAGAGGGCTCACAAGCTATTTTATTTTTGATGTCAACAACTGTCTAAACCAATGAACACTGAGACTTGCACTCTGCCAATAATTAAATGTCCCACATTTTTAATATTTCTGTGAAGACATCTTGGTGTCCAAATACCAAGGTGAGGGTGCATTATCCCTTCCGACATCAGAATCTCATTTCAATATTGCTTTAATTTTTCTGCTTGGTAAAAGAGTTCACTCTAAGCCCAGAGAGTTTGCTTCTCTCTAGAAAAGCAATTGCTGTCTTGAGCTTAGATGTGCCTGAAGTGCAATACCCTTGACATTGGTTGGTACCCAAAGATCATGTGCATGCATGCAAGGGGATATAGTTCTGCAATCTATGCAAAAACGAATGTGGGGGTAAGTACATAAAAGAACCTTCTAGAAAAGCTATTGAGAAGACATACCACCTCCTCTTTTGTGAACTGCATATGTATTTTCTTGCCCAGGTCAGCCACCTCTGCCTTAATAAATAATTCTGATTCCAAGGTTCTTCCGTGGCAGACACACTGCTGACCCTTTAAATGCCTCTTGGGGCCTCCTGGGTTGAAGCAGGCTGGCAGCAAACAATATAGTTTGCATTTGCTGACCATTTGCTAAAAAGTAGGAACAAGGAAGGCTGTACCTGAGAAAATGACACTGTTATAAAGTCCTTAGATGGTCAGTTTGAGGAAAAAAATCCTAAGGAAAAACAAATCCAAAATCAGATAGGCTGACATAACTAACTGCACATATACAGGACCAACAGCAATCATAAAGCCTTTTCTGCAGGGCTAACGTGGGAAAGTCTGAGAGATTCATCTTCTTGTATTGAAACCTAGCCCGAAATCATCTCCAGTCCTTTTATTCCCTCCCCAAAACCACCAGCATCACTCTCTCAGTAGCTCTTATTCTCCCTTCCTTCTTGGTTTTATTCGTTCCTTGTGATCTCTACCAAAGCTGGCTTTGCTCTTAAACCTCCCTTTGATTTCTCTGCTTCTCTAATTCCTTTCCTTCCCTCTTTGTTTTCATTCCCTTTGCTTGATGCCAGAGCCTGTATTTTCAATTCTTCCCACCCTTGTGCTCTC
Organism: Chlorodrepanis virens; assembly: GCA_003286495.1. Taxonomy (NCBI): domain Eukaryota; kingdom Metazoa; phylum Chordata; class Aves; order Passeriformes; family Fringillidae; genus Chlorodrepanis; species Chlorodrepanis virens. The sequence continues at coordinate 55,071,296 of LTAT01000006.1, read as the reverse complement.
AGCTCCTCACTCCCCTCTCAGCGCGCTCCACCTGACTAATCCCCAGTACTGGCTCCTTCCCAAAAGCACTACTTCCATTTTTGTTCTCATGCTGTCAAACACATCTGGAATAAACTCACTTCCTCAACTTAAGCATAATTCTCTTATCTGAGCTTGTCTAAAGATTTTTACTTCTCTTTCTGAGCAAACTCAAGCTTCAAATTGCCTATCATTGCTCTCTGCTTTATAGTTCACTCTAAAATTTTCTGACCTCAGCACTCTGCCACTTTCTGCAACATGCCTCTCACAATCTTTTCCACCTCCTCCATCTGTAAGGGGTGTAAACCACTTGCAAGGTTTGACTGAGCAGCATCCTTCATCACCATTAGTGAATTTCTGTTTTTAGTGACCAAATACAGCGATCAGACTTTAGAAATTATAATCAACAAAGACAAATGAATATTAACACAAGAATGACATTTATCTTCCTTTTCATAAGTTTGATTTACCATGAAGAAAAAATAATTTTCTAAATAAATATTCCTATTCAGTTATCTTAAACATTCTGTTTCCATCTGCTTTTCTTTTATTGCAGACATAACAAGAAGGTGCTTAAAACTTGCTTTTATTAAGAATATTCAATTGAAACCACTTCAAAGCAAGACTTAGTAAAATATAAAGTAGGTGATGACCATTGATTATAATTTCATTTGTGTTGAAAGACTTAATTGTTATACATCTTGAATGGACAGTATTCAACTCAAGAAAAACATTTTATTTTATTTATTTTTCTTTTAAAATCTCATTGGCTTTATCTCAGATTTCGTGGTTTCTGCAGATGCTTTTGTTCACAAGGTAATAATTTTCACAAGAACAGAATTGATGAAGTGTTTTTCTAAAAGTCCATGATATTTGTAGGCATAAGACTTTGGTACTGTGGGTTGTGTCTACTCAACTGCTACCATTGTTACCCATGAAAATTAAAACACTAATTGAGTGAAGAATAATATTTGATTGGGAGAAAAAATATTGAATGTATTTACAACTGAACAGCAATTTGAAGCAGTAAATGGAGGTTTTGTCTGCCTCAACTTCAATGGAAGATATTTTTATTTCCTTTCCTTTCGTAGTGACTCTAGTTTAAATTTTCACTATGTTTATGCAATCTAAATTTTCTGTGGGGCTTCTGTCTACCTTCTTTTCTTATTTTGTACCAGTTAATTTTCAGATTTTATTCTGAATAAAACGGCAGTCTTTGTTTACATTAATGTGGTGTATATTATATAAAAGTATCATCTATGAACAGAAAATATGGAAAAACTGGATCTTGGGGAGAGAAAGACTTTTCTCTATGATTGTGCTTTAACCTCAGCCAGCGGCCAAGGCCCACACAGCCTCTCACCAGCAGGAGGGAGGGAAGAACCAGAAGAGTAAAAGCTAGAAAGCTCCTGGATGGAGATAAAGACAGCTTAATAGGGAATGAAAAAGCAGTGGACACAAGAAGGCAAAAGTAAGAATTAATTCACTGCTCCCTGCAGGCCGGCAGGTTTTCAGCCATCCCCAGGAAAGCAGGGCTCCATTACCCATACCACTCACTTAGGAAAACAAATGCCATCACTCCAAATTCCCCGCTCTTCCTCTTTCTTATCCCACTTTATACACTGAGCCTGATGTCACATGGTCTGGAACACCCCTTTGGCCAGTTTGGGTCACCTGTCCTGGCTGTGTCGCCTCCCAGCCTCCCATGCCCCCCCAGCTTCCTCACCAGTGTGGCAGTGCAAAAAGCAGGGAAGGCCTTGGCTCTGTGTGAGTCCTGCTCAGCAAGAACAAAAACATCTCTGTTTTATCAACCCTATGTTCATCTCAAATTCAAGACATAGCCCCATACCAGCCACCGTGGAGAAAATTAGTCCAGCCAAAATCAGCACATCTACGTTTGGAATTAGACCAATTAATCTGCTATCCATGTTGAAATTAAATTATATTAGATGTGAAAAAAATACTGATTAGTAGATGCTATGTATGTGGAAACCTTCTTGACCAGGACATCTTTGCTGCAAACATCATCCAGCAATCGGTTTGTTGTTCTTTTAATCATTTACTAACATGCATGCACATTTAGCGTTTCCTCAAAAATCCACTTGGCATATGCAAGATGGACACACAATCCAGTAAAGCAGAGTTGTGGAGGAGAAAATACATGTTCTTCATGTATTTTGTAAAATAGTATGTAAAAAAGTATAAAAAAGATAGTATGAAAAAAATTCTTCATGTAAAAAAGCGGCAATACATGTTCTTCATTGGTTGACAGTGAAGTAAAAGTAAAGGGTGTGAGAGTAATTTGCTGGTCTGATCCCTCAGCTTAGATTCTTAATCCTTTGCCTTTGTTTTTGACAGATTCTGAGCTCCCTGGAGCTTAGTGTATTAAAAATACCCTGGTCCTGAGTCAGTCAGTTGTTTAACATAATGAACATATGCACAATTGTAATGACAGTCAGTTCAAAGCTTTAGCTCCTTTGCCTATACTACATCTCAGCTGAGTTGGATAGCCCACTGAACTTCCAGTATGACCCGTAATATTGGGCATTTGCTTTTTAGGACTGCCAGAAATGCTAAGACACACTTTTATCACAATACTATGACCTCTTAAATCAGCTCCCATTGCTCTGATAGATCAAAATTCCAAGGGTAAACATCAGTATAGATGAGTACAGAAACTGGAGAAGGAAATAAAACTGGATAGAGAAGACTAAGATGCATAGAACATGACAATGGTCAGTGACACATTTACCAGAGGGCGTCTTTTTTTCCCTCTTGCGTTAGTGCTGCTCCTTGGGGTATGACCTCTGTGTCACTTGTCTGGGAGGCAACCATAACCCTGGGCAGCCTCTTGTCACTTTAACCATCTGCATCCAGCTCAATAGCTATCGACTGATAAGCAGTGCTGCTTTTTAAACCTTAACTAAAGCACTTCCAAAGCTCACGCTTCTACAAAAATTTTTTCTCTGTATTATATTAGCATATGTAAAGCTAATCCTTAGGAACTGGATTTTTAAATAAATGCATTAGAAGCCATTTTGTTAGTGAATAAATTAGAAAAAGTATGACTGAAGCAGTCAAAATCTTTCAGAGGTATAGGAATTTTCACTGCCATCTGTGTATTTTTAAGGTGACAACAAAAAATATTTCTCATAATCTTTTCCAAATTTTTTTTATCTTTGTGTCACTAGGATGGTTACTTTTCTTTACACGAAGAATTCACGCTTTAATTAGTAACCAGTCTTACAGAGAATTTTGAAACTGGCAAATGCTGGAAACAGTGTAAGTTGACATTGTAAGATTCAAAAGTTTACCTTAATTCAGACTTTACATCAAAGTAGTCATATTTTCCCCTTCCTTTGTAAATTTAACTATGGAATGGTCTCATCCTGGCTGCTTCTTTCAAGAATCATATGAGATTTTTTGCATCCTGGGGGACACTGACTCTACCACTGAGAAAACAGATTCCAAGTCTTTCATTTAAGACACAACGTTCAATTTAGTCTTCATTTTTAAGTTTCAACACATGACACTAACAATGTTTTTATCAACCCTTTTTTCAGCAGAAAAGTTTAGAATGATTTTATTTCGATGATAGCATATGAAGAAGATTAACAAAATATCTGAAATTGGGATAATAATGAAGAGGAATGTTTTTGCATCTCGGGCTCTGAGGTAAAATCTCTTTTATGCTGCATTCTATTGTTAATTCAAAATTATTAGTGATCTTCTGTTTGTCCTTGGTTTTTAAAACAGAAAATACAAAATTATTGTTTATATGACCATATCTCATAAAAAACCTAAAGAAGTACCTGTGAATGTAATTCCCTAGTATATTGTTTATTTGTATGATTCAGTTAAAATTTCATAGCTTGCAAAACACCTCATGAAGCAGTTCAATTTTTCTTTTTATACTTATATATCTACTAATCTCTTCCAATTAATCTCACTTTTGAAAGTGAATTTGCATCGCTATTTGTGATTTCTGTTGTTTGTGAAAACTACTTTGGTCATCCCTGCACAATGGAAAAATTGGCTGATCAGCAAGAATTCCAAAGCTTTAGAATTTTCTCTGAATGGTTTGGGTTATGACAAGGTTTCAGTATTTAGTCTGTAAATTCCCTGGTTTGCATGGAGAGTTTCACACTTGTGTAGTGTGTAAATCCAGTATGACCTATTGAATATTTTAGTCAAGATTGTGGGGAAAATAGTAATATTAATTGCTACTTTCAGGCATAACCAAAGGACACGAGAATAGTTGCCCCACTAGGCTGGAGCAGCACTGGGGAGAGCCTGTGAGTCTGGCAGCTCTCTGCAGTGCAGTCTGCCCTTCCTGCCCCAGGATGCACAGCTGGTGGGTTCAGGTCTATAGAGGATCTTCTGTCGTTTGCTTTAGTTTTTCTCTGTCATCGATCTGGTTTGAACTCCTTCCCCAACGTGCAGTGGAAGCAGCTTCTACAAGTCCACCACTGGCTGCGCAAGCAAGTACATTCCTTTAGCTATTCTAAATCAATCAGTTAGTTTGAATGTTCCATTCTAATACTATGGCTGTGAGCAGTTGCCTTATTTTTTATTAATTTTCTACTCATTTAATTTCTACTCCTTTAATGTCTGATTGCACCATGGACAGGGACACCTTCCACTAGACCATGTCTGATGACACCTGGTCTAGTGGAAGGTGTCCCAGTCCATTGCAGGGGGGTTGGAACTAAATGATCTGTAAGGTCCCTTCCAACAGCCATTCTGATTCTCTGATTATATGACATGATGCTGATTGAGGGAAACAACAATGGAGCACTTGCAGAGCCCAACAATGCCTTGTCCTCCAGAGTGGCTCAATACCTCATTCTCCTGCATGAACTTAACTGTTTGTGATGAATAGTTCAAATAAAACTTCAGTGGTTAGTTCATATAAGAATAAGTAGTTTGAGTTTTCTTAAGCTTGGGTTGAATGGAGTTAACCAAGAGGCTGGTACACCAGTTGGTTCCACAAATATTGTTAGTTCAGATAATCTCAGTCATCAGTGATACCTTTCAGTGCTTGCCTACAGAGCAAGAAGTCTGTGTCTTCTAGAAGTGCATGCTAGGTGTGGTTTTATTTGTCTTTTAAAATATCACTGTCCCTAGTAGTATCTCAATCTGTTTGTAAGTCACGGAGTGAGCATAAAATGAGACAGGTAAGGCTTGATAAGGGGATATGTGGGAGAAGGTGTCCTATCTACCATACCTACCCTGCTGCATGGAAGGGCTAAGGTCACGAGGAGAGAAGGAGAATCTGCACAACAGGCTTGTACCCAGGAAGAAGGGTTTTTAGGGACTAATTCTTACCATGGACTGTGACATGGAGACAGTGCTCTGTAAGGCTGTACTGGGGTGTGGGCTATAAAGCCCAAGTCAGGCTGTATAGTTAGCATGCCCACATGACCTATAAAGACTTGGCTTTATACCAATTTCAACTAAAATATAATAGAATATGAGCAAACCTTTATTTCCTTCCTCTTATATTTATGCCATAGAAGAAGAAAAGTACTTTAGCAGCTGGTAATTGACTGGAAATAGTTAAAAGAATGGGATAAAGTTAAAAATCCTTGCAAATGCTTCACTTCACACTATTCAAAAATAATCTGAGATCAAAGTACATAAGCATAAACTAGAATGACAAGAAATGCTTTTTGGTATTGCTTTAGCTACCCATACTCTCTATTCTATTTTGTGTTCTGGCTCTTAACCCTCTTTACTCAGCCAAGGAGGGGTAGAGTGGAAATAAGAACTTCTTTCTCTTTGCACAGTGGCACACAGACAGCACACAATAGCAGTTCCTGTGCTGCCTTCAGTGAGGGGAGCTTGGGAACCACTCACTCATCCACTGATGAACAGGGTTCAGGGAAAAGCTGAGTCTGCAGCACTGACAGCCTCACCTGGGGGACCAGGACGGGCCAAAGGCATGGTGCCACGGTGTCAGAGAAAAGTGCACAAAGCCTCTCCCCACACTCAGAGACCATGTGGGAAGGAAGGTCTGGGGCTGCCTGAGGCACCATCTCTCCAGCATTCCTCCTGGGGCAGTGTCTACTCACCACCTGCTAGCCAGGACTTGCAGACAAATGGCACAATCTACCCTTCCTTTCATCTTTAGGATTCTAACAGCATTATGCAAATCCCAGCTATGTCCCTGGCAACCCAATCCAAAGGCAATTTTGTATGCTTTTTTTTTTTTTTTTTTTTT
>LTAT01000006.1:55048337-55065045 GCA_003286495.1 Chlorodrepanis virens | reverse complement strand
TTTTTTTTTTTTTTTTTTTTGTCCTTGTGACAGATTTCATCCCCAAAGAGATGAGTCCAGTAGAGGACAGAAGTGAAGGCTGCTAGAGTACAGTGTGTCTGGTTTTGAATGCAATGAGTTGATAGCTGCAGCCTAAGGCACTGGTGTGATTTTGTTTAAACAAACATAAGCCAATTAAAAATACAAAGAGATTCAAGGAAAAGATGCTCTTACTTGAAAGCCTCATGGGAGAATAATTTAAAGAACAGATCAATAGCAGTGAGAGAGATTTGCTCCCATAAGACCGAAAGCCAGCATGTAACAAATCTCGAGAAAGGCATTTCATAGGATTGTATTTTGTGAGTGACTGTGGCATAAAAGAATGGTGCTTTAGCATAATTACAGTTAAATATTTACACAGTCATAGCTGTTTCCGGGAAAGCAAATATCCTTGCAAAGATTATTTTCTCCTATTCAATATATCACTGAAAGTGCTTGCTGTGCATGTGTTTACTGCAAATACAATAATTATATAAATGCAGCTTCAAGCAAAAGTCTAGTGGAGAATGATACCTTAAAAACAACAAATCAAAAAGTAAGAACAATAAATACTACAAATTAAAATATTCTCTCCCTCATTTTTCAAGTAATGGCTTTTTACTTGTCACCTCTTTCTTGCTCATTTGCACATACCAAAAATTCTTAAAAGTTGAAACAAGTAAAAGCCCATTTTTATAAATGCCCTGAAATATTTAGCTACATGGTTTTTGGGTTTTTTTAAACTTACGAGTTTCATAATACCATGTATTTTGATCTTCCAAATATAGAAACAGTACAGGATATTCCAGCTAATTTTCTCTTTAGCCATCTAGTTCAGGAGTCTTATTTAGGAGTATATTTCCCTTGCTTTTTAACTATTATAGGTGTACAAGGGGAAATTATAGGGACCAAAAATATATGTGCATTTACGTGTCTTCTGGAGGATGATTGAGAACAGCAGCTCAGTTTAGAAGCTATTTGTCCCTGGAGAAATATGTGTCATGCTCTACTAAATGTTTAGGAACAGCAGAGGGATGCGTGTCCTATACTGGATCCTTACAGTCAATAATGTAAAATTTCCTATAAATTTCCTATAACCTTAGACCTTAGAGAAAAGAGCAGCTGAAAAATATTTTTTCCAAAGGACAAAGATTTTCTCCCAAACATGAGGAATCTTGAGAGATTGCTTCTGAGCTGACAAGTCATACATTTTTCAGAGCAGATAGAATAACTGAAGAGAATACAAGAATCCTTCATTGAGGTTGGAATGAGAGACTGTTTCTGTGGTACGATGACTTTAAAAATAGCATGTGCACCAGGTCCTTGGTGTGCTCCTGTGTGGTTCCACTGCTTTATGCTGTCTTTGTTAAATCAGTGGTGAACAGCATTTTACATCAGATGAAGAAATGACCCATTGTTTCACACTGCTCAGAGGGTAAAGTGGCAGCAAGATTAGTAAGGCAGAGCAGCTGCTATAGGAGAAGTCCAATAAGTTAATTGTATTGCTGTGTTCACCAGAACCATATGGGCTCCAGAAAGCAGGTTTCTACTGGGCACGTGATTAAAATGCTCATTGGTAACTTAAATATCTTAATGGAACTGTTTGAGTCCCAGCTCACTTATCCCACTCCCAGAGACTCCAAATTAACTTAGTTGTGATATATTTGCTGATTTCCAAAGCAACAGTTGCCAAGACCATATTGTAGCAAGGACTGTTTTGTTTTTTTTTCGAGTACAGCTTGTTCCATCAGTAGGCTCGGACTTGAGGATGTCATTTGATGTCAGGAGATGAATAATATTACAATGCTACCTGCCAGTAACTTGTACAACTCCCAGGGTATTTGGTGATTAGTATGTTTTAATATGCCATAACATAATTCTAAATATGTGAACATATATATTCATACAACACATGCATAAACTTATTTCCTAAATGCAATGTGTATTGCAAAACATCGGGAAAACTTTTTTCATTCCCTCTGAAGCATTCAGTGAAAGATCTAAACATAAGTTTCTAATGAAAGCTGAAAATGAAGGTTTTCCTCAGGTGTTTTCTGATTGCCTTTCAGATTATTGATGTTTGTGGTCAGGATTTCTCTAATGACTCATGACACAGGTGCAAATGTCATTAGGAAAAGCTTCTAGTTGATAATGAAAACATGAAAAGTTTTCAATATCCATTTTTAACCACCTAAAGAACAAAAGTAAGTGAAAAAGTACAGAAAGGTAGTATCCACATCAAGCATGCCATTCTCTTTGATGAAAATAAGTAGTGGAACCAGGATGAATAATAAAAATAAAAATATTTCATATCTTTGTCAAATATGAATAAAATTACTAAAATAAGAGAACAAAGTTTAGCAGAATGATGAAATTTAACTAATAAATAAGATGCTATTGAAAATAGTTTTTACATCATAATTACTGGGAACATGAATTTTCCCATGAGTCTTGCTAAACTTAGAGGAAGCCACTGAATTCTTCATTGTCTTTTGAACAGATCTTAGGTAAGGCCACACATTTCTGACACTTTGACTTCTCACTTACAACAACACAGGTCAAATTGCCCTTAGAAAAAGACATACTTCTCATTTTCAAAACTGATAAGTCAAACACATATTTCAATAGTATTCCTCAAAAGAGGATGCCCAAAATAAGAAAATTTGGACCAAAATACAGGATTTCCAGGGCATTATTTTTGTCCATTTAATCAATTTAAATAGAATGAAAAAGCCCTACCAAACAACAGTAAAACTAATAAAATTGCTGAGTTCCAGAGTTTCCCTCTTGAAATTCAAGACTAATGTGTTTATTTCAATACATACCAATGTGTATAGAGAAAGATTTTTTTATGCAAAATAAAGGCAAACTAAACTTATTTCTACTATGCATCAGTACTTAATCATTCACTATGGAAAAACGTTTTTATCCAAGGTGTATTTTGTGGAAGACTTGTATAGATGAGTTACTAAAGAAAGTATATGCTGCAACAGGGAATTTATATCCATATTTGCATATTTTTATTAATTTGCTGAGAGAAACAATTATTATAATCATTGCTTTATAAAATAAAGCAGTGTTTAACAGCCACATAAATGTCTGAAAGTTCTTTTGCTTAGATTGCCCATTGGCTTTGCCTTATGCCTCAGTCAATAATTGTTGATAAAGGGATAAAGTAATAGTCTGAATAATTGTGTAATGGGATCTTCAGAGAATGATTTGTCTTTTGTTGTTGCTTAGAGACAAAATTACATATCAGAATGCTTCAGTTTCTATCAAGGTCCACTGAAATTTATTGCATGGAACCAGCACATTTTTTGGGCAACATCTTGACCTTTCTGAGTCTTATTTTTTCAAGCTTAGAAATAGTGCCTATTATTGTTCATATTCTTACATATGATTTTAATTTACATTTCTGGAGTGATTTAAATATACTCAGGGCCAGGGAGGGAATTGCAACTTGAGATAAAAGTGGCAAAAAAAAAATACTTTTTAAATGGTCAAAAAGCCTGAGTACAATAAAAAATGCAAACAACAACCTAAGAAAATAAATAAATTCCACCCTTGGATATCTTTCATGCATGAAACCCAGGAGATGTTTTTGTGTACACAGGAGGTACATTTATTTTTCATTTGTAGTTCACTTTTCAGTTAGATTCAGGATGTAATGGGAATGGGAATGGCTGTGGGGAATGTGTGTGGGTGAGTACCTCTTCCAAGTATTTCCTCCTGAAGTGCCTACCCAAATCAAGACAATGTGTTGTCCCCCCTACTGCACCTCTCCTATTGTGAGGGTTGAAGAGTCCATGCCCTCCACAATCCTCTCCCCAGTAACACTTCTATGTCTTGCTCTGGATGTTAATATACTGTGAATGTTGCTCCATACGTTTTCCCACATTTCTCTTTCACTGCAGGTTAAAGGTGCGCCCAGGTTTGGCCTTTTGAAGAAAGTCATGACTTCACTATCTATTCATGGGGACACTTAAATTAAAAATTGATTCTTCCAAGGAATGACAGCCTAAGAGGAGGCAACCTGAGGAGCAGATACCCGGGAAGTAAAGCAACAAAGTATGCTGTGTGCATCATATAGGCTTTGCTGTCTCAGCAATATAGAGACGTAACTGCTGAAATGAAGTCTGGCATTGTTTTTCTCATGGCTGAGTGAGTGGCAGACCCTGGGGAGAATGTATTAGAGTCCTCATCTTGTAACTTAACTTCTCCTTTTGTTATTCTGCATAATTGCTGTCACCCAGGTAAAGCTGGGTTGTTTCTTCCATGGTAAATTCTCTCCCGCACAACCCTTTGACCTTCAGGCAGCAAGAGCAGCAGGGCTTCTCATCGCATGATTTGACTGCAGAAAACAACTATTGCAGAGGAAGTGATTTGAAATAAACAATGTCTCTGAATTAGAAAATAAACAACTGGGTTTTTAGAACAAACTGGTTCTCTTGGGATTACTTGGAATTAATGAAAGACACAACATTTGAAGAACGAAGGTGCTTAATCATGTGAAGTATTAAGCAGAAATTTGAGTACAGCTGGGAAAATCGCTTAATTCTGAGTAGAATTCTGATAAATGTAAAAGCAGCTCATGTTTTATCAACAGACATTAGTATGAATTATGAGCTCATATTGATTCTCCAATTCTTTGACATTAAAAAGTCCAGGATATTTTTAAGATGCTGAAAGCAGTGTGATAATTACCCTTCACAATGTAAGTATGGAAAAGAATATGTCTGTTTTGTCATTATGAGCCTGATAAAAGAGTGCTTTTTTTGACTGTTGTTCTAATAGCTCTTACCTCAGCCTAGAGTTTGAGGAAACTTTCTTGGCAAAAATTCCTAGAAGTCATAATCTTTTTCCTCAGCTTTTCTGGGGAAAAAAAAAAACCCAATCTGATTTTCACTAAGGAGATATTTTCTCTTTAAAGTCTTCACAGAAAACACCAATATATAATCACTCACTGTGGTGCCAATCTGTTAGTTTGATTTGATTACTTGCTATTAATTTGATTACTTAATCTATTGGTATATTTATTCAATTTTAGTAGATACCTTAATTTAATTACTGCATTGCTATGGTTTTAATTAGCAAAGTAAAAGTGTAGTGTATTAGCTCAGTAATTGTCACATATTTCTTGTCTTTGCTGAAGTGTCTGTCTGACACCTATTTTTTTTTAAGAAATCCATAAATGGGAAAAAACCCTTTTGTTTTTTTTTTTTCCTGTGTTGGTAAAAAAATGATGAAAGTACTTGTAATTGGGAAGATTTGCAAGTCTTTTTGGATCTCGTTGCATGACTAAATTTAAATCATTGCATAATGTCTTTTTTTTCAGGAGACACATGGGAAATGTTTCAAGCAGAAGCATATGTAACTACCAGAAAAAGAAACAAAATATAGCTTATTCTTCGAAAGGCTTAAAAATTCGGAAGTACTTTTGTGCCATTTGAAGCCATTTTGTGCCAAGTACTGAAGGATTTGTGTGCCATAAATCTCATGTTTTGCCAGAGTTCCATCTTTCATAGTCATAGATTTCTGTTTTCCAATGTCTTCCACTGCAGCTGTAACTTAGGAATGTGCCTTTAAGTCATGCAATCTTAAGGACAACAATGATGCTGATACCTGCTAAACTCTCCAAGTGAAGACTTCTGGTATTTTGCTTTTGGTTTGTGTGTCCTCACAGGTCATGATTGTTCAGGAAGAACTCAAATATTTTGAGTAGGTAGCTAGAAAGCAAGGAATTTCCCCTCTATTCCACACACCCTAAACCTTTTGTGCTAATCCTTATCAGTGGTCTTAAAAATGGTGAGAATAGAAGCACATTTCTTAGAAAAGCTGAGAAATGTAATATGTACCAACATTTTACTTTTATTGAGAAATGTGAATTAAAAGTCAAATTAAGGACATTGTATCTGACCAGAAAATGGGATGACCCTACACTTGTGGTCACTCTTCCATTCCCTTCCTACCTCAGACCACTTTTCCTTGTTTTTGACTGCAGTTTGATCAGTCTTACACATATGAGATGTAGGATGTGGTCCAGGCCCTGACATGGCAAGCAGAAATCCCCTCAGAGATTTCTGACCAGGACTGTCAGTCCAATGCAGGAATAAAGCACCCCTGACATACTGTGCATATTTTTGTCTGCAGTGTAGGCAAAATCTGTAAGGGAAATGATTAAATGTGCCCTGAAGTCCAACTGAATAAGCAAGCTGTAATAAACTTGCTATTCCTTTGCAAGCTTGGATAGTCTTGTGCTTCTATGCCTGAAATAAAGTACTTTAAACTTTGTTTCCTGAGGCATATTTTTTTTTAACTCTGCATTTGCATAAAGTACAAACTATCCATTTCCAAACAGTTTAAGTAAATGACAAAGTCTTGATTGTCAGAAAGATCAGAATGCTCGATGGTATAAACAGGAACATAAAGACCAATATATATTTATTTAGAAAGTACAAGAGAGTGAGTGACTAAGGATTTTATTAGATCTAATTTTTTAAAAATATCGTAATTGTTGATGGCTCTTTTAGGTCATTGATCTTTTGTAAATTCAACCGTTTTATTCTGAGAGTTATGGAACAATCGGAAGAATATTTTTTTCCTTTTTCCTTTTCATTGTTTCCTTTTCCCTCCCACTTTTCCTTTCCCTTTCCTGTTTGACTTTTTCCCCTTTTCTTTTTTTTTTTTGTTTTCAGTTTTACTGAACAAATGGCCCTCACAAAACACAAAACACGCAAAACCTGACTCCTGCATGGAGTAGACTAGATCAAAAACAATCTGCATTAGTTAAAGTTTTGGGTGCATCCTTTGAAGGCTGAGTTATTGTGGATGGTACCACTGAGGAAAAGGGACAATTAGCTTGGATGATCAGTGGGTGGTGACTATTGCCATTGCTGCAGAGTTTGGATTTACAGACAAGGATCAAACACTTCACACCCTTCACCACAGAAATGAACCGTGTAGAGGACTCAGTGGTCTAAAACAAAGCACAAGCCTACATTTTTCTATCTGTCAAAAGATTTCAGAACTAATTCATTGTTACAGCTCCCTGGAGTGAGAGTCTGCTTGTCCATCTGATTTTTCCTGACTGAATGCTTTAGACATCCTCTGAGGAAAAAACTGTTGTAGTCTTGTTTCCAAAGCATAATAGTTAAGACACGAAGTGTGAAACCATTTGGAATCCTTCTTCCCTGCTGTCATATTTTATCCCTACTAGGATGTTATGTTCATGAGCAACTCTTGATTGCAAGCCTTGGAGATAATATTATTTCTAGGCATTGTCTGGTACCCATCTGAAAGGTCTCTGGATTTCAGAAATCAGCTATACAATACTTTGCTTTTCAGATATTTCAAATAAAATGAATAAAAAGACTTACCAAAATGTAATTTTGATGCCAGACTACTCTGGCATCAGTAGGAGTATTATTTTGAGGAAGGTTCTGTGAAGTCGATGGCATTGCTTCACCATCTCAACAGATATATAGCTGAAACTAGAATTTAATTTTTAGGGTGTGACACTGTGGAAACCAGAAGCGTCTGCTGGTTCTTGCTGTACAGATCTGGTAATTGCAAATAGATTGGTGACTAAAATACTGAATCTAGACCTGTTCTTAATAAAAAGCAGCATAAATAACATTCCTTTAGAATAGCCATGAAATATGGATTTCTAGTAAATCTGTGAAGGAAAAGTGAATGGAAAGAGGATATTTTAAATTCTGTCTGTATATATTTTCAATATTTTGATTGTAGCAAGAACTTTTTTGAAAGGAGCAAATGTTAAATAAGTTTTCATATTCAGAGATATTTGTTCTTCCATCACTATAGAAAAAGTTAAAAGTATAAATAATCTATGGTCATCAGCTGAAGGCACTTTATTTTATTAATTATAAAGAAAATTCAGCTTGCTCAGCTGGCAGATTTTTGCAAGTTCTCCTCACTCTCCTCAAAATGTCCTTCATATCTGCTTTCCATTTTGTGCAGGTTATATTGGATATTACCATGAAACACAGCCTATGGGAAATCAGCTAGCCTAGTGCAAAGTGCAAACAGATTATTGCAAAAAATATCACACATAAGATACCCAGTGCTGTGATTCATAGGAGCTTAAAATCACTTTCCTTTTTGCTGTTATTACAGTCTTCCTGACTGATTTGCATTTTGATGAATCACCACTGCTGTGTTTTAAGTGATGTGGGAACATATATGATTAAAGTGCCTCTTTCAGCAGCAATGGTCCACCAGAGTTTTATAAACCAATATAACAATTATTAGCTGAATGAAGCCAGATGGCATCAACTTTTTCTGTGTCAAGTTTCTGTTGGAATAAACTTTTCTTTGTACCTCTGGCTTTTGAGCCACACATTGGGGAAAAGAAAAAAAAATATTAAAAAGGCCTTTTCCCCCTTGGGTTCTTTTTGCTATTTTGTTGGTTGGGTCTTAGTTTGTTTTAAACTTTGTTTTCATCAGCCCAAGAAAATGTGTGACCTTGCAGATAGATGCAGCTCCCATTCCTATGGTTACCCCAGATAATACCCAGATTTAAGAATACCCTTTTATTTTATGTTTCAGAAAGGGAGAAATGAAAGGTAGTGGGCAAAAAATATGTGAAACACACTGGGAACACTTCAGCTGAGACGAACATCCCTGCTTGTAGATAAAGGTGACATTTTTCTTGTCAATAAATCACCAGCTTAATCCTTAGCTTGCTTTAATCAATGCTGGAAGATTTCCACTAGGGCACAACAGACATGTTGATTCAAAGCTTGTTAAAAAAATTACTTGTTAATTTGACAGCAATTAAATTGCAATGTGAACAATAATTTCTCTTCTGTAAATATAATTTTATTTTGTAATGTAAATGGAAGAGGAACAACTGAGGGTAAAGACTGACACACCAATGCATCTTAAGACCGAGAGAATGGCTTTTTGGCAGTTCTATCTGTCGGGGGGTAACAAAGTGTAACATTATGCTTTGCAACCTTGTTAAGCAGAAAGTTGTGATGGAAACAGCATGGTTCCTTTAGAAAGAACTGTGCTTTGAAATCAAAGCAAGGGATGCTGAGCACATGCAACATGATCTGAAAAGAATTGCGAGAAATATCAATATTCCATTTTCATGTTTTGCCAGTGCTAAGGAGTTTGCATGTTTCAATACTCAATATGTGAAAAAATAACTGATTGAAGACAAACTCTCTTTTTAAAACTGTAGTTAAGAAGGTATAAAAGCAGGACAGAAAGGTAGAAAGTGGTTTTTTGATTATTAGAAAATTTCTTAGATCTTAAAAAAGGAGGAAAATAATGTCTTTTTCCATTGCACAATAAAAATATGTTCTTGTACCATTTCCTCAGTGAAGCCAGACTTCACAGTACAATTCTGCCTTTACCATATTTTATTTGGCTAAATCACTTTCCTGGAATGAGGGAAAGTGAAATTGTAAATTCCTTCTGAATCTTGGTCTGGCTTATGTCACGAAAAGTGCCTTAACTGACTAGCTAGATTTCATTGTTATCAGCTGACTATTTGGAAGTTATATTTCATTTTGTCCATCCATTCTGTTATAGACCTAAATTTTTTCCTAGATTAGCTTTTCTTGACATACATAATTCCACATAATGCACTGGAGATAGTAGTTGGCATTCACCAATGCAGTAGTGGTTTATAAAAGCCCTGAATGCATCTAAAATTTAGGATCTCCTGCAATTATCAGTCAGAAAGATTTTTCATTGATGATCTTGGGGGAGTAGCTAAAAATTAAGATCAGATAAAAATCTTTTATGTAGCAGCTGAAAATTTACCTATTGTTACATTAAATCGTTTGGACGACATTTTACTAAATCATTCAGATGTCCTGAAAGGGAAATTTATGTATTTTCCTCCTAGTATTTGAATGTGTTTTTCTCTTTTCTTATCAACTCTATAAATTATTTATTTCATTTGTGAATATCCTTTGTCATGTTTAGGTATATCAACATTAACACTCCATTAACACTAAGAGTGAGGGAAGGCATTTTTATCAGAGCTAATCTTATACATTTCAGATTTGGCTGATTTTCTTTACTATAAAACAGATTACAGTTTTTTCTAATGACCTATAAGTCCCAAGTGTTCCACACTCAAAGCTTGTCTTCTGTCTTCCCTATGGACTGCAATACTGGTATAAGCCATGAAGAAATAATATTTGGATCTCTCTCTTTATAGATATCAAAGTACTTTACCATAGAATTATCCTTTATTTCTTTTTCTAAACCAAAACAACCTAAAGAGGGGAGGGAGTTAAAAATGAGCAGCATGGTGATTTGTAGAAATACAAGTTTTAAAATCCAGATTGGAGAATTCTTTGGTCTAAGAAAAAACCTTAGATCATGCTACCTTTTATCTAAAAATAAGAGAGGTGAACTTCATTTCAAGACAGACCAACAGAGCTGGTTAAAGGGCATGGGAAGAAATGAAAAAAACTGAAGAACAGCAATACCATGACTGACTACAGAAAAGGAAGGGAAAGGACATTTTTCTTCCAGCTGCAAACTCCTTGCTGGCTGTGACTTTCAATGGCACTTACCCATGACCCCATCAGCTTTTAACTTTTGCTTTTTTATTTTAAAATGAACAGATAAGTAACAAATATTACTCAGTTCTTGATTTGGCTTTTTCAATAAGAAGTGGGAGTTAAACACTGCCGCTGCTGTAAGTGCTATTGAAAAGCATCAGCTTCAGTAATAAAACAAATCAGGTGGGAGCAGACGAGCATGGAAAAAAGGCCTCAAAACCTTATTTTTTTATTAACCTTTTGTTGACATTAATACTCTGCAGTAGGAGATTCACACAATGCATGAATAGAAATACATTTAAGAATGAAGCATGCTTGCTTACACAGGAAAAGGTTAGAACTTAGTTAAGAACTAGAGGTCTCTCACAGGATTTATCTTCAAATAAAAGCTGCAGTCAAGCCTCTACAAATTTCCTTGACAAAACTATGGACTAGATCCAAGAAGAGATGCAGGCATCTGTGATGCTTAAAACTAAACTTGCCATTCTGAAAGCCTCTGCTCTGCTGACTCCTGATGTTGATGTTACCCACGCTCCCCATATTCTGTAAGTTTTTAGCTGACATTGTCCCATATTCAGTCACAAGCACTTCTTTTACATGTATATCTATACCTCTGCTTGACAGTGGAAGCATGAAACTCAAGCACTTCTCTCAATTTAAGGTCCTCATTGAGGCAAGAAGGAATTTTTGCTCCATCTTGATTTTTGAGATACATTCACAACATTTATTCAATGACTGCTAAAAGCAAAATGAAATTTTCTGGGAATAGTTGATGAAGCTCAAAGCTAAAAAATTCATGTGGTTCAGTAAATAGGAACTTATAAAATCAGGTGTTAATTATTGCCTACTTATAAACCAATGGTTTATTCTGTATAGAATAAACAGTGGTGGCAAGTACCTAAGTACAGCATGCCTGACAGCGTTTCAGTGTCTCTTCATTAGGAAAGGAGACTGAGTAAGGAAGATACTGGACTCCTCAGGCTGGAAAAGGAGTAAGCAAGGTTAAATTCTTTAGAATGACTATTTGGTTACGTCATGCTTGTGTTCCAAATTATAGATTACATTGCATGTTTCACATTATTTTCTAAAGAAATCTCAAGCCAGGTAATCTTACCAGCAAGGCAAAAAGGAATTAAAGGGGAAAAATAAGGCATCATAGGAAACCCAATGACAACTGATTATATATTACTAAAGAGTCAGCAGTTTATGTAAATATTCTTCTCACAGCTTAACTGCTTCTCTTCTTGTTGCAACAATGCCACATGTTAATCCTAAACAGATAAGCCCACATCTCCTGTTAGTAACTATGGTATTAACTGCAAAGCAGAGAGAGTTGTAGTGTGGGATGATCTAATTCGGATAATTATTAACTACTGAAATTTGTTCAAGTGTCTTTGAATGCCCAATTTAATATAACTAATATTACATATTAAAATTATTATTTTGTGCGTGAGAAACATGCCAATCTGGAACAAGAGAGTTTGGTCTACATAGATACTACAATACTGATAGAGATTTATTTAATTGCCTGGTAGAAGAGCAAACAAATGTGACAGCTGAATGGTGTCCCAGTCAAGCTGCCTGTTGTTGATGAAACCAGCCTGAACTCAGGGGTGAGGTCTGTGCATTCACTTCTTACAAGCCATAGGAAAATGACCCAATTTTTTATTCTGACAACTGTTTAGTTTTAGTGTATGCATAGTTCAATTTTCTATCCCCATTCCTCTCATGTATACTCTTCCAGAGAAAATATCTTTTATGTTGACTTATTGCATGTCAATAAACAGTCCTAGAAGGTTTTATATCATACCTAGACTGGGTGTCAGTTGAACAACATTTAAGCTTGATTTGCTATAACTGTCTTGGAAAACAAAGACACTTCAATTAGGTCACATAATTCTTAGACAGCCCTTTGCTTGCTGGTGTGTGCTTTTCTTACTTGTTGTTTCTTTAAAGCAAACAAAACCTTTCACCCATCTGATTCAAGTCAAGCAAGTCAAATAGAATAAGCTCAAGGGTTACAGAGGAGCAGGTCTGTACTTATGACCTGACAGGCTGCAGATCAGTATTTATAGCAAGAAAGATTGGGAAAATCCTGCGACAGCTACCTTGAACATATCAGCTTGAGGAATGATAGACATTTCTTAGGAATTATTTTATTTTTATTTTTATATATTTTCATGGAGCTAAGCCAGTTTCTAATTAAGATTCTTAGTCATATATCTCCATCCAATAATTTATAAGTTCCTTTTTGACAATAACAATGTGTGTTATTTATCTAACTGTTCATCACTGCACATATTGCAGATGACATGAATTTTTAAGATTACTTTATCCAAGAAGAATTAAAAAGCAATTTATTGTTAATATTCACCAGTCTACAAGTACATATAAAGCAAACACAGTGTTTTCATGCATACTCTGTAATTTGTTACATTCCTTTTTTTTCATTATTGCAGTACCTACTGTTACTTATTTATTCAACAGCACTTCTCCTTTATATTTCAGAAACTTGTTCTGAAGTGCCAAAGAAAGCTAACAGTAGTTATTTTAAACTTTGATGACATTTCTACCATTCCTTTTTATTTTACTTTATTATCTTATTGGTGCCATGAAACAGCCATGGTATGAGCATATACAGAAGAACACTGGCCAGGGAAGCAGCCCTCTTATTCAGGCCAGGATGCAGATTTAGACTCACACGTGTTAGCTGGAAGCTTGCAAATATTTCTCACTGTTTCTTGGCTTAAGTGGTGGGAAATCTCTGGAGATTAGTGTTTCCTATGAAGTGACTGCCAGTTTGGGCTGAAATCCTGTTAGTATGATTCTTCTCACATGATTACTGTCATGTTCAAAGAAGTGAAGGGAAGCACAGATCCTTTCCAGTCATAGCCATGGAGATACATTAGTTCAACAACTCCTTGCTGACATTTGGAACAGTTGTGGGGGAGGTTCCATTTGCCCAATCTCTAATTTAGGCTTAAAGAAATCAATTGGAAATATACTTGATCTTTAGAAACACCGAAATTGCTAAACCATACTTTTTTTCCTCCTACCTCATTATGTGTGGAAAAAAGAAAGAAAGAATAACTCTTATTAATTTTAGTTGCTATATGGTAAAGACAATATTGTATTTGCTACCATTTGGGCCAATTAGACATCACTCTTCTTTCTGAGCAAATGTTGGCTGCCTAGGTGCAAAATATGTTTGCCGTATTGCCGACTGCACAGCTGGGAACAGAATGGGCAGCAAGATTAATGAGATTTAGAGCTTGTTTATACTACCTAACTACTCTAACTCACATTCTATAATAAAAGAAAGAGGTGTTGAAAGACTAAAGCTAGTTCCTTCTGCCTGAAGTGTCCTGAGGTTCATATAGCACTTCAGTTGAGAACAAAACCAAATGTTACTAAACAGGATCAGAGGCTGTTGACAAAGCCTATATTTTTCTATTCAATATACTTTTTTTTTTATTTCTATTCCCCCCACTTCTTTTACAAATTTTAGGTTCCCTTTTACTGCAAGTAAATTAGAGAGGTGATTTTTCTTTCACAGTCCATGAGACTATAACAGCGGCTTCAGTTTTATAGGTCCATGTCCCTGAAGAGACCTGATATTTTTGTGGCTTAACAGTGGTGTTTGGATAGCATGAAACAGCACACTATCACTAGGATCACACTGACTTTTCCTTAAGGA
This sequence comes from Chlorodrepanis virens, assembly GCA_003286495.1. Lineage (NCBI taxonomy): Eukaryota > Metazoa > Chordata > Aves > Passeriformes > Fringillidae > Chlorodrepanis > Chlorodrepanis virens. Next base: position 55,050,783 of record LTAT01000006.1, on the reverse strand, counting down.
AATATAACCAAAGTCCTGTCTGGTGTACTCATAGTTGCTTTATTATATATATATTTTTTTAAATGAGATGACTAACCTTAGAGTTTAAACCTCAACTGAATTGTTTAAAATTTTTTAGGCCTTTGTTTTCTTTTAACAAATAATATTTGTATATTATATATTTAAGTAATTATATGTATGCAAATCCTTTTAAAGCAAAAAATATTCTTTAACAGCACTTATGAGATATTTTAAAACATCCACTTTCAAAAATCTCCACTTCTCTTACTTTAAGAAGCCGCTCTTTTTAAGGGTGAGTGTAAGGAAGTCTTGACTCCTGATTAAATATTTACATGTGTCTGGCCAGTCAGTAATGTTTTATAATAGCTTTTAAGTGTTGCTTCTGAAATTGAAATTCAGCAATCAAGGATTTTTGCATTAGACCTGTAGGTATTCATGGAAAAAAATCATAAATTCATACTAAATGAGATCTACTGTATAGACTTATGACACTTTCAAGTAGACTAGAGAGAGAGGGGTAGAGGGGCTCGCAGGAGAGAGTCTTGGCCTTTGACATATTTATGTTTCAAGTCTGAAATGAAACACAAAATGAAGCAAATATTCTCATCTCTGTGTAGATCCTTCAGAGTGGGTAATTGCATCATCAAAGCATATAAATCTTTGCACAAGATTTAGACATAGAAAAAATTACTTACTGCAGCTAGCACAATTTTTTTCTCTTTTTAGCAATATATTTTTAGTTTAGAATTGAAAAAGCACATCAACAGTTTTTCCTCAGTGAATTCATGTTGTGATAAGCATGAAATAGTCACAGTGTCTCTTCTTTTCCTTAGAGATAATCATATGGCATCAGCTCAGAGCTAAAAGCATTTATCTTTAAATCTATAAAAGGTTCAGAAACAATACATTTAATGAATGTATTAGCCCTCAAGTCTCAACATCCCTTAGTGGGAACTTGCCTTCCAAGGACTTAATGTTCTTTCTTAATTCCCTTCTGAGTGAATGTAAATTGCAGAAACTAATCACTCAGAGCAGTTTCCACTGCACCTTGCAATGACCAGCTCCCTAAAGAACCATTGCCATGGTGCTCAACTGAGGATGGCACTGGTAAAAATTCTTGCACATTCCTGGCATTCACTCTTTGGGTGCCATGGTGGATTGCTCAGGGGAACACTGCTTTAGAATGAGCCATCAATCATGCGACTGTTTCACAGTCTCTCAGTTTACCAGTGAGTTAAGCAAGTACATGGTGTAATGACAGATGAATTATTCAGTGTATTTCTTTTTCAAGACAATCAGTTAATACATATGACAAACAAGGCCTTTTGGAAACTCTTGAACCAAGAGTTGTCAGAGGAGCTATTGTTGAACTTTAGTGGTGTACATATATGTGCATATATATACATAAGTGCAGAAATAGCATCTTTTCCCTCCTAAAAATAGTTGTTCCATGGGGATGTTGCATAGGTATATTCAGAGTTGTGTTTATCTAATGGAAAATGAGTTTTCAGTGTCCCTTGACTATGACCCAGAAATTCTTTCCTTGCTGATGTATTAGCAGGAGTATCATCCCAGTTTTATCCGTGAGTCAGACAGCTGTCATGTATGTGACTAAACATTAAATATGAGGGAAAAAAACAGCTTGACCTTTGTAATCACATGGAGTTTGTTTGGTCAAGCAATCGAAGAAGGTATGAAAATGTCCATGTAAACAGAAACAAGGCACTACAGGAGGGTTTTTTTTGAATTCATAAGCAATTTTTTACTCTTAAAGTGTGAAATTGCATATGTCATAAATTTATTTGTATTTGTATTCATTGTTGACAAAATGGTGAATGTTTATGTAAAATAACTCCCTAAATTATTAAATTTGTTATGGATCTTCTCTAATGCTTTTATCACTGAAATAAAAAATCAAACATTTATTGCAGTGAAACTTAACTGGAAAAAAATAAAGAAATTCCTTCTAGGAATAACATTCCATTCCTTGAATTCCTGTAGTGATTAGTATTGTTTCAACAGCTGATCAAGCACAGAGACAGATGGGATTAAAATGCCCAACATATAACCAGGAATGTATGTTGCATATTTTAGAATACAAATTTCAGGGATGATGATGACTCATGTGGAGTTCCTAATAGCTCAGCCCTGCAATTCTCAAAACAAGTTTTATCAACAGGAAGGGTTAAGAGAGTTGCATGCTCCAATGAGCCATCTTGATGTCTACGTTTCCTGCATCATTATTTTTTCTACAAATGACTGTCTGAGTCCTACCAAGAAACCTTCATTGTTGTTAATGATGAGAAAAAGCCTGAACACTCCCCCAATACCTAAATATGTTCTTAAACTGTTATTCTGTGGTGATAATAATGAGACAATGTTACTTTAGGGAATGAAAGCTTATTTTCATGTCTTCTTAAATGCATGTAAATGATAAAAAGACAAC
>LTAT01000006.1:55026473-55048327 GCA_003286495.1 Chlorodrepanis virens | reverse complement strand
TTTCCTGCATCATTATTTTTATTACAAATGACTGTCTGAGTCTACCAAGAAACCTTCATTGTTGTTAATGATGAGAAAAAGCCTGAACACTCCCCCAATACCTAAATATGTTCTTAAACTGTTATTCTGTGGTGATAATAATGAGACAAGGGTGATAATAATGAGACAATGTTACTTTAGAGAATGAAAGCTTATTTTCATGTCTTCTTAAATGCATGTAAATGATAAAAAGACAACAGCATCCCTAGGAACTTTGAGAAAATTATTTATTTTTGTGATTTCCTCTGTTACTTTTTCCCCTACTTGGTTACTTCCTCATTCTTTCATGTAAATTGGCATAATAATTCTGTGACTGGGCGTGGTGTCAGAAGGTTGCTTTGGTTCAACCTCTAGCTCAAAGCAGGGTCAATTATGGGATCAAACATGATTGCTCAGGACTTTATCCATCTGGATCATGAGAACTCTCAAGGGTGAAGATGTTACCAACTCTCTGAGAAACCTTCTTTCCTGCTGGACTACCCTTATGAGGAAAATGCTTTCTCTGATACCGAGTCAGAACTTTTTGTTTTCAGTTTATTATCCTGCTCCTGACAGACACCACCATGAAGGTTCTGGCTATATCTTAAATAAGCTCCTCAGAAGTATTTAAAGGCAGCTATTAGACCCCCATTAAGGTTTCCAAGACAAAAGAAGGAAGGAAAATATCATCTTCATAATCTATTGATTTGTTGCTCAGTCCATGATTAAAATAACACAGCTATATAAAATTCATGGAAAGTAACATGGTCTTTAGCTATGTCATTAATGATTTCATTCATTGCTTCCATGATGAGAGGGAACATTCTGAACACACGTCACATTCTTATTTTTCCTAAGATTATTTGAGAGGGACTCCAACAATCATTTAGGAATACTGGAGAACATAAGAATTAGAGATGAAAAAGAAGTGTTTGGGGTAGTCCAGTGGGACACAACTGAGAGTGCTGTGATACAGTATACAAAGGAAAAATTTAGGTTGACAATTAGCTGAATTTCTTGAATAATTTAAATCTAGTCCAGATACATCAGTCAAAAACATCCTGTAGGCCTGCAGGAAAATGAACATAACTAAATAAAGGGGGTTCGAATATATTTTTTATGATTTTATTACCATCCCGAGATATATGGATATATTCAGATATGGTGAAGGTATCAAAATACAGATGTTAAAAAAGTAGTTCCCTACAGAAGAATTAGTCAAATATCCTAAATATCCTTTGTACCATGGAGGCTTTCTCAAGTACCAAAAAAATCATCTGGAGAATTCTGAAATCTTGTGTAGACTAGTTACTTGTATAGACACTCTTGGCAGCATTTTTTTAAATATGCCTTTGGCAGTAAAGACTTGTCACTTGAGTAAATTAGCATAGTTTTTAATCAAATTCATTCTTTCAGTAAGTAGAGTGGATAAAATATATTTTAAAAACCAAATACTATTATTTCAGAAAAAGCTAGTTTTTGTTTGAAGATACTTCAGTCATTAGTGTTGAAGTACAACAATATGTTATTACCTACAAGCTTAATGTTTGCAGGCTGTGGGATTTTTTCATTCAGTTCCTGGGTGCATTGCCAGATACAGGTGAACACTTGTATTTTTTTTTTCCGCTGGGGCCTGTATTTTATTAAGTTGACATGAATTCTGTTGACCTGAATAGCTTTTAGACCATGTCCTAGAAAATCTAGGAAACAGATCTTGATATTGTAGGATTTCTTTACTATTTAGGCAGTAGAATAGATAGCCACTAAAATATTTTTTCTCTATGAAGTACCTAAAAAGGGCAATGATTCAGTCATTGGTGTTTTACTGATAATGGAAACAAGCCTATATGATTATGTATTATGCATATTTATTATTATTTTTTTATTGATTTTAAAAAGAACAGAGAAAAAGTGAAAGGTATCAACATTTATAGTATTATGGAAATTTTAATGAGATAATTCTGCAGTTTTAAAAGAAAACATATTTATTATAAGCACAAGAGACTCCATTATTTTTCTAATTTAATAATTATCTACTTTCACATAAATATGTAAGAAATTTATTTTATAAATTAATACACATACTAGTAATGCTGACTCAAAAGGTCTTCACTCTTCACAACACATGTGATTAGCTCCTTCTTGGGAAAGCTTTATTTTCTAGACTGCTCAATGCACTCTACAGGTGTAGGTCCATCGTCTTTCTGCATGCAAAACCTTTCATACTACACTTTGATTGCTGAGAAACTGAGAAAACTGTACCTCATGTCACTTGACAACAACGCTCCCTTTCACTTTCTGGCCAATTTGGAGGATCAAGTGAGAAAAAGAATTTTTGTAAGAGAAAAAATGTGCTAAAGGATACAAGAGGTTGGAAAGGAAGAGGTGGAAAGATAAAAATGGAAATAATTTTCTATTATCTTCTTACCTTCTCAAAATATTCTGAGATTCTTTGCTGTTATTGGACTTTATCCTTGGTGAGTAACAACTTCTTCATGTTTGTAAAGGCATGCCCATGTTGGCTCCCTTCATTGCTTTTTTCTAAGGTCATCACTGAAGAAGGCAGAAGGAGAAGCTTGAAAAACAAAGTTGTTTTATGTAAAACAATGTTCTGGGGGACTAATGCAGAGAAAGGGAAGATATCATTTATGCAAGTCTGTTTACAAAATAGGATTTTAGGACTTTTTAGGGATACCGGGAAGAGATGACATTTTGTTACTCCAACAGAGCTTCTTTCTCTCATCAGATTTCACCAACTTTCTATTTTTTTTTAATATCTTGTGAAATGTCTACTCTCAAAATAATTATATATTTTTAAAAGAATTGCCTGAAGCTCTCTTGTACATTTAAAATTCTTTCTGTGCTTCTTGGACATAGTTTGGAAAATCAGTCTACAGCATTCCAAACAGCAGTTCCAAGCATTACAAAGAAAAAGCTTATTTCAGAGGTTCTTTTAATTATGCTTTTTAGTCAGCTCATATGTTTACTGCAGTGCTTGTTGTTTCATTTTTTGGACTTGCATTAAGGATGATTTCTAAACAGAACAAAATAAAGTGCATGTAATGTCAGAGCACGTGTGTTCATGCAATCCACTGAATTTAGAAATTAACGCTGCCTTTCATTTCTCCTGTATAAAAGGATAATAATATAGATTTAGTATAGTCATATATCTCCAATGTTTTATATAGTTCTGGTGTTCAGACTTCAAAAGGCTGCTGCAGATTTGGAAATACTTCAGAAAATCCTTAAAGAAAAACTTTGTCTTCTCTAAAGATGTCTAACATTAAAACCCAGAAATTCATAAAACTACCCTTTACCCAAAATGTTTGATAAGAGATATTGATATAGAGAATATTCTGGGCTAATTTAGTTCAGTTCCCATCTACGAAGTCATAGTATGGTTTAAATTGTACAGTTGCTATTTTTTCCCCCTCATAATTGTCTGACTCATTGTGCAGGCTAAGTAGTGCTAACTTCACACACACAGGAAAATGTTGCTTTATCCATATTGTGGCTTTGCAATGTGGTTATTACACATACTATTTAAATTCCATACTCAAAGTTTAATTAACGGCCATTAATGGCTAACAGCTATTTCTGTTTAACTCATCACAACAATGTATGAGTACTTGACAAAGTTACGTGATTTTTAAAACCCTGTACAACTAGAGTTGGATTGTACAACCCCCTTTTCAATACATGAATGAAACTCTAAATATATATTAGGATTCAAGTGTCCTAAACCATGTCCAGTAACATGTTTTTAGGATGTTGGTATTCACATGTAACATCATATATTCAAATTACTATTCTTACTCTCTTTGTGCTGGAAAATACTGAACATTTCTTCATTTGGGCCACGGAGTTTCAGAAAATGAGGAGAGTACAATTAACAAGAATTTCTGAAACAATTCCTCTTTTGGAGATATAGAAAACTCAGTTGGACTTGGGGCTGAGTAACTTGCTCTAGATGATCTTGGTTGAGAAGGATGATTAGACCAGAGGATCTCCAGAGATTCCTGCCAATCCCAATATTTTGTGATCCTATATTGTGATCCTTTGTGATCCTGTGTGATCCATCTTCGTTATAAATCTCTCCTTTCGACTCTCAGACACTTTCCTCATCTAGTGATACACCATAATCCAGCAAACTCCTACAGAGTGAAGCAAGAAGCCAGACTTTTTACCAAGCTAAAAATCATTAATTTTCTCACAGTCTTTTTCAGGAAAGCCTGAACTTTTCTTAAAATTTTGATCTAAAGTCAAACATATGCTAGGCAAAAGGGGTAACTTTTGGCAAGGACAGAAGTAAACGTAAGCAGGCTCTTATGAGTGAAAAAGTTAATGTTGCCTTAAAGGTACCAGAGTTCCAGCACTCTGTACAGCAAGAATGGTTGACAGCATTTACATGAGGACAAAATTTCTGTCCATAGAGACCCTTTAATGAAGAAAAAGCACAGTGAGAGCTAGGAGAGAGAAATTGGAAGATGAAAAAGCTCAAGGTGGAGATAAAGCGCACATTTCACTAAATGTAACTTTTAAAAGATATGCTTGCATTTTCTTGTATTTTTAAGTCAGGTTTAGATGTATTAAATACATTTGCTCTAAGCTGACCAGAGACTTCATGAAGTGAAAGCAATGGCCTGGACTGTGTACGTGGTCAAATTAAATTACTGTCATGGTCTTGCCTGGCCTTAAATTCTGTGATTATGAAGATGTCTCTCTAGAGAATTTCCAAGTCATGACTTAAACCTGCAATTAATACCACTTAAAGGAAAACTGTTAGATTAAGTTTGATTTCCTTAAGACTCAAGAGAGATAAGTGGTAAAACACTGACAGCAGCACCACTCTTAAGAAAAAGTCCCGGGCATGAACTCAGGTTCTTGGACAACCTCCAAACACCACTCAGAGAAGACGACCCTGACTATTGCTGTTGGTTTCAACTTTCTGAAGTTCTACTCAGTTTATATTAGTGAGAAGTTTAGTCTTGTTATAGATAATTCAGGATGATGACTTAAATATCAGTATGATAGGATAACATTTGTCACCAGTGTAGTTTTTTCCCATCCTGAGTACCTGCAATTCCTTTTAAAATAAAAATAAAAGAAATAAAAAGGGCAGTTTTAGGTGAAAAAGGCTGGGAATTTTGTGTTGTATCAGCATAGATGCTGTTTGCCAGGATAAGTATCTACTTAGTGATTTGGTTTTGTTCTTTGATTTTCCTTTTGATTTGATATTATTGCCCACTAACCAATAGTTAAGTAAATTACTTCTGAGTGTACTCTTACTCTACCTTCACTGTACATCTGAAGAATATTTATTTTGAATAAAAATCGTCTGCACTTAGTTTCTCATTAGGAGAGACAAAGTCCAGGAGAGCTAATCAATCAAAGAAAACTTTTCATCCTAGCAAGGATCATAGTGCAAACTTTGATTTTGTGTTCTTCACTGAAATTTCTGATTTTGTCCACCACTGCTAGTTTCTGAGATATTTTCTTTCACTTCCTGTTTCCCCTCATTTTGTTCCATGGTTTTAATTAATTTCTATATTTGATATTATACAGCTGCAGGGCATTCTTCTCTTTTATGCTTTTAGATGCATTTAATACAATATTAATCTGCATCATCCATATATTACTCTATCTTTGCTGCTTGGTAGCTTGTTTACCCCTGAGAATATATTAACTAATCTGACAACTATTTCCTTCTGACATTAAGCATACTGATGTATTTTTCCCTTTTCAATCTCAATTTATTTTTAATTATAAACCTTAATTAGATCATGGCTCCTACTGCTTAGGTACTTTTTCATTTGCTGCATCTCTAATTGCATTCTGTTTTAGTTAAATTGAGTGATTTTTTTTTTCTCTTTTGGCTTCTTTAAAAAACATTACCTCATAAAGCTCAGAATAATCTCAAAAGAGAGACTAGTAAATCATGGTTTTGCTGATTAAGTATTTTGTTTTAACCTCAAAATGTATTATATTAAAATACATGCATCTCAAGAATAACCTGATCACAGCTCTTCATCCAAACACTTTGCCAGCTCTGATGAGGAATAAGGCATTTGGACATTGTTCTTGCCACATGAATCAGATGTGGATTGTGTGCTTGTTAAATTAGAAATAGAGCAGATGACAAAAGGAACTTCAGCATCTCTTTATTTCTTGGCTCCATCTTGGATAGATAATGCTTATTATTATGAGGTGCTGAAGCATGTCCAAAGAAGGCAAATGAAGCTAGCCAGGGCTCTGGAGCATATCTGATAAGGAACAGCTGAGAGACCTGGGGTTGTTGAGCCTGGAGTAAAGGAGGCTCAGAGGAGCCTTTTCACTCAATTGCTGCACGAATGGAAGTTGTAGCCAGGTGTGGGTCGGCCTCTTCTCCCAGGTAACTTGTAAAAGGACAGTAGGAAACAGTTTTAAGTTGCTCCAGGAGAGGTTTAGATTGGATGATAGAAAACAATTCTTCAGCAAAAGGGTTGTGAAGGACTGGAACAGGCTGCCCAGGGAAATTTTGAACTACTGATGCAGGAATACAGCTAGAAAGCCGAGCTGGGAGCACTGTCCAGCTCGTGACAGAAGTGGATATGTTAGCATTAGTAGGCTGCCAGCCTTGGCACCAGAAAGCAGAACCCTGAGGAAGGAATGCAGAAGTTAGCCATGTGCTTGGTATGACGTGCTTGGTAAGCAGAATTTATGTAAGATAACACATCCCTGTGCTAGTCTGTATGAGCTTTGAATTGAACAATGTTACATAAATGTTATAGTTGTGCTATTTTTAGCAACTGATGAAAAGCTCTCTAAGCAGGGCTTTGCGAATCTATAAACGGCTTCACGTGGGCAAACCATGGAGTCCACGCCTCTTTCTTCAATCGCTGTCCCACCATCCCTGAAGGTATATAAAAATATGTAGATTGAAGGACATAGTTTAGTGGTGGATTTGGCAGTGCTAGGTTAATGGCTGGACTGGATCTTACAGGTCTTTTCTAATATACACTATTCTATGGTTGTTTGATTCAATTTCTTCCTCATGGCTAGTGTCCAAAGCTGTGCAAGCTGTGTGATTGCAGTGGTAAGGGACCATTCTTGGCTTGTGTTGGCTATAGGTCATGTCCAGGTGCTGAAACCAGAGCAGAGAGCTACAGAGGTCTCTGTGAGGAGACACAGACAGCTCCAGCTGGCTCAAATCAGCTACAACAGATCCTTCACGGGGCACGGCTGGCCTTGTCAGCCAGCCCAGGGGTGCCTCTGGGGTAACATGTTTAAGAAAAGTGAACACACTGCATGGCAGTGAGGAGTGAGGAGCACGATGTGAGGAACAGCCCTGTGAGCAGAGGTCAGAAGGAGGAGAGGAGCGAGAGATTCTCCTGCAGCCCGCAAAAGGACTATAATGGAGCAGGTTCCCCCACTGCAGTCCAAGACCCCATGCCAGAGCAGGAGGATATTTCCTAAGGGACTGTGTCTCATGGGAGATATCCCATGACAGAGCAGGGAAAAAGACTGAGGCGGAGGAACAGTAGAAAGAAAAAATTACAGGCTAACTGAGGTCTTCCACTCTCATCTTCCTTGTGCTGTTTGGGGCAGGAAGGGAGGTGGAATCAGGAGTGCATTTGAGTCATGGTAACAGAATGGGTGTGGGAAATACATTTTATGTTTTCTCTTGTTTCCCACTACCAAATCTATTTTAATTAGCAATAAATTAAAATAATTTTTCCCAGGTTGAGTCTGTTTTACTTGTGATTGAAATAGATGAGTGAGCTCTTTATCCTGTTCCACGAGCTTTTCCGCTTTTTGTTCTCCCCCTGTCCTTTTGAGGAGTGGGGCTAAGAGAGCAGCTGGGTGGGTATCTGGCAGCCTGCAAGGCCAGCCCATTTCTGGATATCTGCTCTCACCTAGAGACTGAAGATCAGTGTATTTGTGTTAAAATATGTACTGAAATATAGGAATCAAAATATTAAACCCATAATAAATATGTTTCTGATCCGTTCCTGTCATTACCCTAAGTTTAATCCTTTTTACATATTGAAAGGAGAAATCTTTGTATAATACCTTTTATTTGTGAGAATCACAACTCTACTGGGTTTAATTTTGCTTAAACAATTTTGCATAGTAAAACTTAACTTATGCAAACAAATAATAACAATAAAATTGATGCATCACCATCATATCTGGAAAACAGAGATTTAATTCAGAGTTCTTCAGGCAGAAAAATTGAGACAGCATTTATGGACACACTGAAAAAGGAGTTTTTGAAAATACATGGTTGAGTCTATGGTCTATGGTCTATTTGAGAAAGTGAGCTTCATATGAAAAAAATGAAAATTTCTCAGTAGGGTCAGTAACACAGCCCAGCATTTTCAGGCTTTGTGATCTAAATTCTTACTGCTGCCCTCCAGTTTAAAATACATTTTCCTTGGGGCCGCAATGGTAGAAAGGAATGAACACAGAGTTTTGCTAATTTTGTAGAATATTTTGAACACCTTCTGAAGATTTCAAGTGTTCAAGATATTCTATCTTTTCCAGCATCTCTGTTCTCTTCAGTTCTTTATTGAAAGAATAAATGCTAGAAAGTTCTGTACAGTCTTCTTCGCCTGAATGCCTCATTTGGTTTTATCTCGTTCTGGTTTCATTCTGTTCTTTCTCTGTTTTATTGTCTGATTTTTTTTAACAAGTATTTTACAACAAGCAAGAAGGTTTTTATTTGAAGGTTGCTCTATTTGATTATTGTACTTTACAGTGATGCAGTTGATGATTTTAAGCATTTGTGATGAAAAAATTTTGCGCACTTGAGCCTGTAGAAACCACAAAAGGAGATTAGTCCTTCAAATAAAGGCATTAAAATTATATTAGAAGGGTTATGAGTATTACCCAGCTAAAACCAATCTTAGTACTACCTTCCCTGCTTTTTTTAGCTATTACCTCAGGCTACAGAGTAGATAAAATCTTGTTAGTACATGGATGAGCCTATTAAAAAGCTATACTGTGTTGAGTCATCTATTATAAAATGTATGTACATAAAACTATTTGACAGATTGAAAATGCTTTTATGAAAAAAATCATGGTAAGAAAACAGTCTGATATTTTATTACAGAAATAAAATTGGCCAGAAGGATTCCAACAATTAAAACATTCATGTCTGAAGTAATTCTGTTAAGCAGAACAAAAGAATGGATTCATGATCCCTTTTAATTAGTGGTTTCTTATTGCAAGTTATACAGGCTTTTGTTCAAGTAATTTTAAATTCATATTTCTCTCTTTGCTCTTGCAGATTTGTTTTAAAAAGACTATGTAATAGGGACTTTGGATTTCTGCACTATTCACATGCTTGTGACAATTTTGTCTTAGGAAAGGGTAGCTCATTATATGAGTACAAAATCTCATCCTGCCTCCACCAGGCTATTTTCAAAGAAAAGGAAATTCTGAATGGCTCCCTGAAACAGGCTTGGAGGTGTGGCTGTCCATAAAATGAATTTTCCAAGCCTGAACATCTGGCAGGACTGTGGCTGGATTACCCTCCTGCTTTAGGGAAAGGAACTAGTGGTCAGTTACAAGAATACACATTAAGATAAAGCCATGTCACTGAAAGTAATTGTCTCACTTGCAAACCATTCTTTACTGGCTTAGAATTATGAACTCAGCTTTTCCTGGTAACTGAACTGAAATCAGCACAGCTAGATGGGTCACAACTAGTCTAAAGTGTAAAAATGAGGCTGCAGAAGTCCCCTGGGTCTAGGCTGTGAGTCATGACAATGGAAACATTTCTTAAAGTCCTTCTTTAGCCTGTGGTCCTCCATTTTCACAATAGTGTCATTTTTAAAGCACATTTTATCTGAGAATGCAAAAAACACAAAGCTTGCCCACAATATACATTCAGTATACATTCGTAGTTCTACTGACTCAGTTGGACTGGACATACAGAAGTCCAAGTTTGCATGGAAATGCAATGGAAAAGCTTAAATCTACAGTTGATCTCCTAAATCTTAGCATCTCATTCTTTCCTTCAGTTTTTCTTTCTTATCTCCCCACAAATATGTGCTTATCAAGCAAAACTGTTCTGCTCCATATCATGGAACTTCCTTTTTAATTTACTCTGACATAGGCAATGTACCTACAAAGTTATTAAAGTAAGCAGTCTGTGCTAATGGAAATCTTACTTCACCACGTAACATCACTGAATGGTGATGCTTATGGATCAAAAAGAAAAAAACCAAACATATTTTTGAAAACCTGCAGGTGTTTTTAAGTCTGTCTTTAGAATTCTCTCCCTTGAGCCTGTGTATGTTTGAAAGCTGACTGCTGTGTATAAGAATTGTTCCAGTGCTTTCATGTCTCAATATTTCAGTGGTTTAACACTATCAATTGACATGATATGATAGATTGTTAGATTCTATTAAGTACTTAATATATACTTCCAAATTGCCTCAGTACTGCTGTAATGACTCCTCCCACTTAAAAACCTGAAAGGGAATTAAGTGACTGTAATGATATTGAAGTAAATGATAGGATATGGGTTCCTGTAGAGTAAAAACACAAAAAGAAGAAAGAAAACCTCAGAAGTTTTGAACTAAAACTAAAGTGCTACAATACTTGTTACAGGTAGACTTTTTTTGGCTACTATAGTAGAAACTGCAGAACTGACAATAGAAAAGCTTCAGGACTTCCATTATTCTTTGTGTTTACTTGTCTTCTGCTTACAAGAATGCTGATAGAAAAGGTTTAAGCTGTTACTACTGTAAAATCTGTAGAGTTAGAGGGACAGACTCCTAATATGGCATATTGTAAGAAGGGAATCAGCAAGCACGATGACCATATTAGATCTTTGCTCATATAAGTCACCGTTTTTTATAACCCTTCTTTCAAATGGATAATTTGTCATATTTTTTCTGACTTTGTGTCTGCCACTTCTCCAAAATCCAATATCCATAGAATATCATTCTCTGAAGACCTCTGCCATAAATAATTAAATCTAGGCACAGGAGGATACCTTTAAAAAGCATGAAAGAGAAAAAGGCACGTTTCTTTTTGTTAAATCATTATTTCTAATTTCTACTGTGATCTCATTGAGGAGCATCCAACAGGGATGTCCGATCAGGAAACCATCTGAACAAAACCAGAATGATAACACCTTTGCTATAAACTCAGATCTGAACTGGATATTGTTACAGCCATGTAGAAAAAAGCTGAATGTCGCTTATACCCAGCGTGCCTGCAATTGCTATTCTGCCTGTTTCTTGGATTGTCAGAAAAACATGAATGTGTCAGTCACTGATTGAGATGACAGTTCTGTGGACAGATGGGGAAGGAACTGTCCAAGGCTTGGTTTTGTTTCTTTTGTGTATTTTATTGAGGAGCAAAAGTCCACATATAAACACAAACCCATCTGGAGTACAACACAGAGGAAAATGTATTAGAGTTGGTCATTGTTCTTTCTATTACAATAAAATGTTAATTTAAAAAAATCCTCATTTTCTTATTTCTAGTGAAAATAGATAAAGAGGTTTTTTTTCTAGTTCCTGCAAAATCAGGAAACTTCCTACGGAAGTCCCCAATGACATGAGTCAGATTATTTTTTGCATGAGTTCATGTAATGAATAAATGCCATTTCACTCAACAGATTAATTAGAAGAAATTTGTGGTTGAGACAGAACAAAATATACAGAAATGTGATTACTTTGTTTTTCATGGTTTTTTTTTTCTTTCTTCCTGTCTAATTTCACTAGCAGCAATAGCAATTTTCCTGTTTCTTTAGAGGATCTCAAGTGATACTTTCATGTCAGATGGCACAGAGTTATTGAATTCCCTGAGTACAGTAAGCTTAACAAGAAAGAAATTGTATTACTCATCTGCCTACCTGAAACACAGGATTTTATTAATATCACTCTTATAAAATTGAACAGCTATTTAAAAAATAGACTGTGTCTACAGCTTTCAGCAAATATGAAAATAAAAAGAAAAAAGTTAACAAATTTTAAGTAGACACGTATATATAAGTACATAATGCACACATATTTAAATGAGTATAAATATTTACAGACTAAATGATGCCTTAGAGAGGCACTGCTGCAAAATCATAAGAATGATTAAAAACAAATTATATCCAAACTAACTTTCAAATTCCATTTGGGAAACTTTAGAAGAAAGAGGTAGTGAAGAAACAGATGCTACATTGTTTATCAGAAGCAAATTAACATGTATTTTTTCAGTCATCAGAGAGGTTTGTAGAAGCTGCTTCTGCTGATAGGAGTCCAGTTATAATTTGCTACTACAGAAAACCTTGATTATTCCACAGACAGAAATAATGATATTCTTTCCATGTGAATACATCTACTGGCAAAATGACCTCCATATCCTCAAACCTGCCTGGACAACATGAATTTCTTTCTACCTTTTCTCCTGGTAAGCAGGAATGTGGACATAAAATGTGAACAGTATTTTTGTATTACTGATTTCGCCTGTGCTTTGGTTCTCAAATCCAATTGGCATGACAGTTAAAATTAGCAGGACAAGGGCAACTGTCAAGGATGAGGTTGGCTGTGAGCAGAGGGGTTTCTGTGGCTTTGTTTGCCTGTCATTTCAGCTGCTATGTCAGCTTAAATACCATCAGTTTAAAAACGCAGAGCATAGCTTAAGGAGCAATGGGGTGGGGGACACATTTGAGCAATGATCAAACAAGAATAAAATCCAGAGAGACCACACTCTTGGGATGCTGTGGCACAAGAGTCTTTCACAAAATGTCAGTGCAGGCTGATTAAACACATGCTGCTTTCGAGGCAAAGCTAATCACCCTTTTTATTGGAAAAGTTCACATGCACTTGTGTTATCATTCTGAAATACTATGGTTAAGTGAAAAATATTACAGTGTCGTGATAAAATGGAATGTTGCATGAAGCTTAAATATTTTCTGTGCCTAGTATACCAGTATTTCACATTTTGCTTGATTTGCATTCTGTTGACAAGATTTAAAAGCCTTTTAAAATGGCTCTTTGCCCAGACACAGCTTGAAAGTCCAAACTCTCCCACAAAAGCAGGTGAAATTCATTTTGCCACACGTACAGTTCCATTCATAAATCTTTGTTCAGTATAGTTCATTTTTTTCCATTAATAATTGTCTTTGACTAAAAAGTTAATGATAATCACTTACCAAAGTTTTTTTCTACAATTCTAACTCACTTTTTCTCTCTCTAATCTATTTTATATTTATACATTCTTATAAAGAAATAAACGAAATATAACACAGTAAAAAAATCATTAAAAAAGAAACTGGAGTAAAAATAGTGTAACCTTTTTTCTGGAAATAGAGAAGCTTCATGGGTACTGTTGTACATTATAGATCCTAAGTTCACACTCCTTAATCAAGTGACTGTCCTGTAAGTAATTGATTAAGGATTGCAGAAATTGGCTGAAGTCCCTTGATTTCAACTATGACAAGAGGACAAAGGTCCATTTGTGTCTGAGGGAAAGGAGAGACAAGGAGCGCAACCAGGCAAAAAGAGGGTGGGTTGAGCTTTTCAAATAGGTGCAGAAGTCATGACAGGTGCTAAAGCAAACTGTGTGCCAATGAGAGGAATGAATGGTTAATGATTAAGGGGTAAAATCAGATAAAGCCCAAACTGAAGGGGATGAATTGTATTAGAAACTAGTTATGCAGAAAAGCACCCAAATAGGGAAGGCATAGAAAGACAGAGGCTATAAGCAGCCAGTAAAAAACCCCAGGACATCCCACTAACAATAACCTCAGACACAGGTGACAATCAAAACAGAAACATGATCAAATACAGAAAGAACTCTTAAAGCCATCTTTTTCTTCTGTGAAAATGGCATAATGACAGTGCAGGGGAGTAATCCGCTGTTTCTGGGCCAATGAATCTTAGCAGATCCTAAAAAGGATGGTTAAAGACAGATCCTGCAGATATTCTTCTGGGGGGGAAATGAGGGTGATGGGAGTGGGGTTGACTTTCTTATAATCTTTTCCCCTCCTAAATAACCAAAATAATTTATTGGAATGAAACTCTTCAGGTGAATCTAAGTCCAAGAAGGGATTAAAAATCTGAGATAGACAGGACATGGATTGCATAACCAAAGAGAGATCTGAATCCACCACAGTTGCAGAAGGAGAGCTGAGATAGCAATTGATTTAGTGAATTGCCCATTTAACTCATCTGCATGCCCAGTGCAGCCCATCCCTGCCACAGGAGCATGGCTGGCAATGCTGTCCTCTGGTGTCTGGTACCACTTCCCTGGATGTCTTACATCCCTTCTACATACCTAGCTCTGAATTACTTGCTAAGCCTATTCTGTGGGGCTTGGACTAGACAGCTCAGATTTTCAGTTCCTGGAATTCAGATTGTGGCTGTAAACCCTGTCAGGCTGAAGACATTTCAATGTAAATTACTGCATTCAAGAGGAATGCATTAGCCACGGAATGATTATATGAAATGAGATTGCAACAATGCCACAGCTGTGGTTTTAAACAAAAGCTCAAGTAATTGTGGTTGTTTTGTCCAGACCTTAATGAAATTAGCAGGTTATAGAAGTGCTTTTCACATGCCTGGGCTGAAAAGCATTATATTTATCTTTTAAGGTAAGAAAGAAAAACAGAGGTACATATTTTCAGATCCTCAAGGAAGTACTAGTGTAAACAGTGTCTTTATGAGATTTTCTCAGCTGTGGGGTCTTGTAGGACTTATTCAGCCTCTTTTAAAGATAAGAGAAAATTAGAAGTGGGGAGATGAGGTGAAGCCTATTTTGCTTGAGAACAGCAACGTATATTCCTGGAGTATAACAATTCATTAATTGGTGTTCATTGTATTAGACATTTTTAACCACTTTACCTCATTCTCACATTTCAAAAGAAAAAGTAAAACTATCTAGTGCCCCTTTTGAATTTGTAGTTACAGTATCCTTTCCCATGTGGTAGGTCAACAGGACTACATTGCCTTGTTTGGCGTGTCAGGGTCCCATTAACCTAATGTAATAGTTGGCACAGATTTCTGAGCAAGTTTCATCTATGAAGTCAGGAGGAGAATCTGAGTGGAATACAATACTCTGCTAAAACAATAATACTCTCATAATCTAACCCTCATTAACTTGTCAAGCCTAGTGACAGTCTTTAATAGCATTCATTCTTTTTATGTTTTACTTTAAGTGATTTCTTTGTAGCCATTTGAAAACCTAAAATAAGATTGTTACTCTATCTGCATTTAATAGGGAACCATTCTGTCCTTTTTCTTATTTTTTTTCCTTTTTCTTCTTCTTTTTTTTTTGTAACTGGAAAGCATGTTTATTTGTAAGACAACTTGCCACAGATCTCTTTAAGAAATGGGTGGAAGTACGTATATTTTATTTATGTTTATTTTCTATCTTGAATAAATGCTGAAATGCTACAAATTGTGTTACAAGAATACTATTAGAAATTTTGTTCAAAGTCTCATGTTTTTGTCACCAAAAGGCATATTGGGAATTGAGGGAAAGGATTGGATTTCCATGGCATGGCTGGGCCACCTGACATTGTCACTTAGCAAAACATATTAGAGAGGAGAAAAATATAGAAGTGTTTGGGGGGGGGTTGTGCCATCCTGTGCTCCTTGTCCCCTTCCCCTGGCTGCAGTGTGCACCCCCTGCTTTCTGGCCTGGTGAGGCTCATGCTAAGGCAGCTCTTGTCTCCCAGAGCAGGGCTGGATCCAACGCCCTCCCCTGAGTTCAGGGAGTTCTTGTAGCTCACCATGACTTCAGTGTAAGGTTGGGAAGATCAACATCTGACAAGAGTAAGCTTTGAATTCCTCATAGAGCTCTCCATTGTCAGGTTCCCTGAGGGCTGATATCCATAGCATGATGAGAATTTAATTCACCCACTGACTGATTCACCACACATCAGGTGTTCATACCGTTGTTCATACTTTTAAAAATCTGGGATGAAGACTTGTCAACAATTCTAAAAAGAAAAAAAAAGCTATCAAAAGAGGTTGAAACTTCACTTTAAAGGAATTAGGAGCATCAAACATTCTATAGCTTAGCTGTTGTTTCAGTTTTGAAAATGGTGTGAAAATACCACAATTTTGTTCCTGAAACTTGATTCTTTTGTACATTTAGTTACATACCTCAAAAAAATAAATACCTTTTCAAACTGATATTGCATTAGTTTCTTTTTCATTAGGTCTCTGTAACCACTTTCTACCCATTTGGGTCCCCCAAAACATAGCAATGAAAAAGTAATATACAATTCCTAATGATTTTCTGAAATACTGCACAGGTGCAAGCTGCAGCTGTTATGAGTAAACTAGATTTTGCTAAACTAATTCAAATCCCACTGGGGAAATAGAAGAACCACTGCATTCCCATAAAAAGAAAAATGTTTTCATTGTAGGATAATGAAGTTTCCATGTACATTCTACCTAGTCAAAAGGTGCTTTACAAAGAAAATTAAAGTTATCTTATAAAAACTGATGAAATATATGATCTCCTAGATTCTCACTTTGTTAAAAGTAAAATGGTATTAGTTATCCTCTTTTAAAATCCTCACTAGCATTTTCAAAATTAAATTAAATGGCTAAAATTATGTTAAGGATACTAAAAGAGATCTGAAATTAAAACAATAAGGCATTATCCAGACATATTTAAAATATATAACTCTTCATATGAGCAGGTATATTACAGTGAAAATTGCATTTCTCTGCACATTTCTAAATGTGTGTTTACATCTGTTCATATGCTATACGCACTATTTTGTGTTGCCAGGCTATTCAAGAAGGAAGTTGTCTGAAAGATTTGGATGTTATTTTTATTTTAAAACCTATATTGGGTACAATGATAGAGATTTCATGGAGGAAACATACACACCTTCACCTCCAGATCAACTGGCCAGTGGTGGATGGAGTTGGTGGAGTGGATTTCTCATCTTTGCCCCTCAGCACCTTCTCAGGCTTGAGGTAACACTGACCCCTGTAAGGTATGGAGACCTCAGCTGAGGTGGGGACATGTAAATGAGAGAGGACGTTGTTCTCTCTGTTGATTGGCACAATAAGATTACTTGCAGCCCTAAAGTGCATTTGCAGAGACATGAAAAGGTCTGAATAAGTTTCTGTACTAACATGTAAAACACAAATCTCAGAATAACAACACATTTTTCACTAGAAAAGAGGCTATTTTGAGGCAAAATTTCCTTCTCAAAATAAAACGTTAAGCCGCTCTGAAAATCTGGAATTCCTGAAACACAGTTTAGCTCTGGGACCACTGCTAAAAATCAGTGCTTGGGCACTGGTAACAGGATACACCCTCCATAAATGTCTGCAGGGCTGCCTTGATTGACATCAGCCAAGGAGCTGGGGGCTGCATTGTAAATCCTGCTGTGCAAGCTGGGAACCTGACAGCAGGTTCCTGCTTTGTACACGGGCATGCTGCTGGTCCTGGGCCTTTCCACTGACACCTTGTTATGGGAGAGAACATCTTGGAAAGAACACCTTGGAAACCATTTCATTGCTAGCCTTAGGGAGAGCCCATTCAAAGCAGAGCAAATTACTCTAATGATTTATTAGCTTACAGGTTATTAAAGGCTTATTTATACATTCCATAGGGAACTTTGCAGCTTCCTAATTTGTATGTATTATCTGTTTAAAAACTAAGAATCATCACAGACTTTTGATTTGCAATATGAAGAAGGCCTAAATTAATATTTTAGTTTCCTAATGATGCTAGCAGGAATGAATAACTCCCTTTTTTTTTCTTTTCTTTTTTCCCCAGCTAATATCCAGGATCAGAAGTGGATTACTTGTCTGAATTTGTCTTGGTACTTCTTTACACTCTTTATGCTTATTTTTAAACTAAGCGAATTAATTTAAAATAATTTTCCTTTGCTAGGACAGATTGATTTTTGTAAAAACATGAATGAACTGCTATTAGAGATTTTAAAAGTGGGATGTGGACCACCAAGTCATGTATAACATTTGCCCATTATACTATTGTGATATTTCCATCACAAAATCTGATTAAGATCTGATTGAACACTGTAAAAGTAATGTATTTTAAGTAATCTTATAATAGATTCTAGGACAAAAAGAGAAAAAAGTAATTTTTTTTTTTTTTTTTTTACTTCTTCAATGCCTGCAATATTTTGTAACTTTATTTTTGGACATAACCCATATTTTGCAGAAAAGGGTTTGAAATGGGATTCAGCTCTGTGGGAATTCATGCCCACTTGAATCAGACTGGAGAAGATTTCATCCTTATTGGAAAAACCACTCCACTTTGCTTAATAATCAGAGCTGTCAGTCATTTCTGTCATTCTGGGCAGTCATATCACCTCCAACTTTCTTATGAAGATGAGTCTAAGGTAGCACTCTGAAAATCTATGGAAAGAATTGATGTGCTGGTTGCAGCTCAGGTGTTCAATTTAATGTTAAACACCTGCAGCCTTTTGAATTTTGAAGTACGTTTTGTTGCATATTTCCAAATTCATTCCCATGTACATTTTGTCATGTTTCTAGCCAATGGAAGACAAATTGGTATATTTCTGAGGCTGCATGTGTCTGAAAGGCATGTCCTAGCTAGTCAGATTTTGGAAGGAGTTATTAACAAATGCTTGTGTGTGAAAGGCTAATAGAAAGGCAAACTGTTTGCAGTAATATTTCCTTTATGAAAAATTATTACATTATATATGTTTCAACATGTAAACCGTGAATAGAGCTAGCAATGAGGCCCATTAGCCTCAGTGTGTTTATTTTCTTACTGTAAACTAAATATCCTCAGAAATATCTGCTGGGATGAGTCAGTAATTTACAAATTGGAAATCTTGCAGAAGTGCTCCAGCAGATCTTTATGATTATGCACACATGTCTTTAGGAACAGCATACTTTCTGCATGCTTTTAAGGATCAGGAGAATAGATTAAGGATATCAAAGCAAAATACAGACCCTCTGCAACAGATCATTTTAAATTCTGAACAGTTTGGAGAGCATGTAACCACTACAGCCACTCCATATTTCTTTTGATAATTATGCCACACAGAATGTGTTGCTTTTCACCCCATCCTGTAAAACTCAGAAGTTTACAGTCTAGTGTGGACTAGCAGCATCAGAATGCTAGAGATGGACCAGTTCCAGCACTTATTGAATCATTAGCCTTGGGCAGAAAAAATTTAAGATATCCATACAGAAAAGAATTTATTCAAATAATATATGAGGTTTGACTTAGACTAGGGAATTATAATTGTCAAGATTGACAGGTGATACTGCCTTCCTTCACATCTCTGTGACTTTCCTTTATACATCACGTCAATCATTCCCCTTCTAAATTTATTTAAATAATGTGTTATTCCTCTTTAGAGATGTTAACCCATTAGCATCTACTGCCCTACCAGTGTCTAATCAGGACAGAAAATGAATTCTCTGTAGGAATTATGTCAGCAGTCATAACACAAAAGACCATGTGAATAAAATTAAGAATGCTTAACAAAGTTTATTTAATGAAAAATATGATTCTGAAAGTAAGCAAGGGGTCAAATTGGCTGCTTGCCAGTAATGCTATGGAAGTGAAATTAAAGCAGAAGTGCAAAGGTAAACTCAATACAGAAAAACTGTAGAAAAAGTTAAAAGCAGAATCATTTCCAAACCAATAAAGTACATCTTTCGAGTGTAGAATATTAATAATGAAATATTCTGTACTAAAATATCTATAAAATAATATATATTAAGGTCATTAGAGTAATAGAAGTCTTAAGAAAGCAGGTCATTTGCTTCATGTAGAAGATTAAGATGTTTTAAGAAATAAGAAAGCCAAAGAGTTTAGGAACACTTCTACATTTGGAAATAATTAATATGTCTATTGTTTAGGTGGATATATATCATCCATTTATAACTTAGAAAAAGATGTTAAGTAACATCTGGAGGTGATAAACATTTGAAATCATCAGGTTGGGAGAGTTGCACAGAAAAGAGCTGGTTGATGACATCTCTGGTTTGATAGTGTTGATTTGTAATAAATCTCAGGGATTGCAGAAAAAAATCCAGAAGACTGAAGGATAGTTTATATTGCACCTATACTCAGAAACACAAGTATGAGGAGCATGATATTTATAAGCCCAGAGCACTTACCTTTAATTATGAAAAGTTGGATGCACTTTCACTATTGGGGACACAAAGGAGAACAATTCGTGCTAACCAACATAAATTTGTGGGAAATATATATTGTTCGACAAACCTAATTTTATTGTTAGTTTATTTGGAGATTTTAACAGTGATCATCACAATTATGGTAGTATGTAGGAATAATAGACATGCAAGCTGAATCTCACTTTATTGAGGATAAATGGAGAATAAATACCAAACAGATAATAAATGCTCCACCCAGACCTTTTGGTGATTCAGATGTTTGGATGCTCATGGAATAAAACTCTCTTCACGAACACAGCATCTGACCAGTGGAAGCCAATGGATAGGAATGAAGAGAGAAAAAAAGAAAAAATGCTCACTTAATAACTGGGTGGTGGCAATACCTGCTCCCTCTTGCCTGGACTAAAACACAAAACTTTTCCAAACAGTATCAGAATGATAATATAAAAGCAAATCTTTTATTGAAAGCCTTCAAGGTGCACAGTAGGGGAATGTGCACACATGATACAATATTTCAATAACTTTATAAGGTTATCTGATTAGTACACCCATCAAATATTACCCAATTAGACGGGCAGTTGGTTAGGCAATCTTCCCCCAGGTTCTGCCCCACTGAAGCCCTCCCCACCCCGATCTTTTAGCCTTACGTTTTTTGTGTCTGTGATATATGGTGCAAAACAAAGTGTCCTTGCTAGACTATGGCAACACAAAACAGAATTTCAAGAATTTATTAGTAAGTATTTTTAAACTATGGAAGAGGGCAGAAAACATACAGGAAGTTATAACCATATATTAACAGTCTACAAAGTTTCAATTCTATGAAAAATATATGAAAGGCTAAAAGTCTTTAGGCATCACAAACCATCCTGTGTTGGTGGGATCCCTAATGGAAGAATGCTGAAAAATGGATTTACATAAGCATCATTGTGGCAAGAATAACTTTCTGGTAATCCTGGCCTTCAGGGAAAACAGTATTAATAGTAATATAATGTTTATAAATAAAAAAACCAAACACATTTAAAAACATATAATAGACTTTTTAAAAATATTTTCTCTCTAGCCATATCTGGCTAGAGAGAAAGCAGAAAAGTATGCAGAATCCTCTCCCTGACTTCTGTAAAAAGTCTTCATGTCATGTAATAAGGGTGAAAATTTGCTCACTCTGTTCTCCTCCTCTCATTACCCATTTTTCTACAGTGATCTCAGAAATATCATGGATTGTGTAATTTGCAAACCCATAATATGTGTGAGAGTGAGTTTCACACATAAAGGGACATGAAAAGCTTGAAAAGCTGTTTCACCTCATGATTTGCCTCTGCCTTTCATTGATTTCAGCTACCTGTCAGGCTCAGCTCTTATCTTTGACATTACTAAACTCTGCTGTGTTCAAAGTTGTAAATTATAATAAAACTCTTCTATTCATCATTTCAGTGCCATGTGCATAACAATTATTCTAACTGCACAATAAATGTCAGACCAAATTGTTCAGGGCCTTTTTTGTATATTTAAGTGTGACTGAGGAAACACTGAAAGAATTTTAGGAAATTGCTTAGAGGTTGAATTATTTTCTAACTTCATTACATACCACAACAGATTTTCAGGGATATATTCATTTTTTCTTCTTCTCACTATAAAGCTGAAAAGCTGTCTGGGATTTAAAACTTTTTTCTTTCCACTTTATTTGAACCCAAGTCAGTTTAAGTAGTTTGTCTTTAACAATTTTGGTTTTTT
>LTAT01000006.1:55005763-55017433 GCA_003286495.1 Chlorodrepanis virens | reverse complement strand
CACACACACACACACACACACACATCTACAGTATATAAAAAAAGCAGAGTTCTACTTTTCTGCCTGCTTGTGATGCAGACCATGTACAATGCCAGGTGCTGAAGCATTCAGTTGCCAAACCCCTTGGATCTCATTATAACTTTTTTCATATGAGCACACTCAGGAATTAACAACATAATTGAGACTGGTCAATCTTTTAAAAGTTTGTGTCCTTGAGATGTATGCCAAAATTCCCTTAGAACTTCCTGAGCTGGAGAAATGTCTTTAGTTTTCTGAACAAATTGGATTTGTATATTCAAATTCAGAAAACATAATAGTAATAAAGTCTGCTCCATTTAATTGAAAGAACACTTATAAATACATTTGTTTTAAATCAAATGGTGATGCTGATAATTTTGGTGCAGGAGAAAAAGAACTGGCAGAGACATCTGATTAATCTATTTTTGATCTGATAGAAGAGGGCTCTGACTTTATTCTACCAACACACTTGCAAAAATTCGGCTAATTAATAACACTGAAGCTTTTATGACTATACAAAAGCCTGGGTTTTGATCACTGAAAACTCTTAAAAGGATCTGTTTAAATGTTGCAGTGTAAGGTGGCCATTATTTCTTCTACAAAGTTCAAGAAAGGTCTGGCTAAAAGACCCAGACTCAGTCACCTCCTGGGTCTTCTCTGGAGCTGCTGCAGGGTGGTATTGCTGTCATAGTATATTGCTATAAAGAAATCTCAATTAATATCTTCATTTATTTTGAAGAACATAATGGATTGACTCTACAGGATATGTCTACATTAAGATTAGGAGTGCATTTTTTTAAAGAATCCTCCGGCTGTCACCATTCATTCTGCTTTTGTTCAGGGTAGGGAACAACAATCTTGTAAACTTGCTTTCTCATGATAAAAACTATGTGCAGTGCCTTCCAGGGACCCTAAACCAGAAATTTGGACTAAATCTAGAGCTCAGAGGTACTTGTGCTATTGTGGGTTTAATTTTGTAATTGTGAAATGTCAACATGAAATATTTTTGGATGTGAAATGTCTTGGAGGTTAATTTTATTTTGTTTTCTTTTAAGTGAAAGATCCAATTTTCAATGAAGAAAGAAGGATGCCAACAATTCTTGCTGAAAGTCAGATATTTTAGAATTTAATCATGTAATACTGAGCTTATGTGTTTCATCTTACCAGAAATTAAATTTAACATTTGAATTAAACTTGAAGATTAGAATTCAAGTAGAGATGCAGTGAGCACTATAGAAGGTTAAAACCTTGATTCCATGACACTATTGAATGCATAGAATTGGGAGTAAGAAAACAGGAAACATGGAAGAGTATAGAAGCCTCTAGCAATAAATTTATATAAAATTTATAATGTCCTATTAAAAAAAAAACAAACAAAACAAACAACAACCCAAACCCTTTTAATTTTCTATATAACTTTAACTGAGGGATTGGAAGCAAAAACGGTTGTTGAGAATTGAAATGTCATTCCACTTACCAGCTGAGGCTCAGCTAGCAGCTCCTTCAAATGGTCTCAGACAGCTGAAGTAAGGTATTTAAGAGGATGTTGAATTTCAACATATTTCCTATACCCAAAATTAAACATATCTTACTGTAGGTAAACAGATTAATAACTGCCCAAAAGCACAGAAAGGTCTGTCAAAAAATGGCAGCTTTATCAAGAGCTATATGGGGATTTGGGATGAGTTTTCTGATTTACTTAGTAACTGAAAATAGAAAATAGAAAATGAATGATCTAGAAAGTTCAAAAGTGAGAATACTTGCTTTAATCTTCTCCCATTGAAATCACTAAGTTGTTTGTTTGGTTTATTTTTCATGCAATTTCAGGGAGAAAAGATATGATTGTCACAACTTTCTATTTTAAAGGGTCTTTTAGAAATGCACCAGTGTGCAGAGGACTAAGATAAGACCTCTCCAGAAGTTAAATCCTGTTCATTTATTCAGTCTGTTAATGTTTAAATGGAATTTAATTGATTCATGGGCTTTGTGTTGATCATTTACAGGCATCTAAGGCCATAACTTCAGTGTGCTTTTAGATGTCAAGATTGCTTAGTGAACAATGTAAGTGCAGCAAAATGGCAGTCATTGAATGAATTTTCCCAAATAAATAATTTAATCAGACCTATTATATTTCAACAGAGAAATTCAATCTATTATTTTCCCTGTACTACAGAGATAATACTCTGTTTTAATCACTGTTGTTTTGGGGGTTTTTTAACTTATAATGGAGTGAAATTCTCCTTCAGTCTATGTATTAATTCTTTCTGAGCACATCCTAAAAGTTCAAGATTTATGAATAGCATTCCAAGATTAATGAAAGCATTCCCATTTAGAATAGAAATGCACATTCCTTACTTCCTTCCCACCCTTTTATCAGGTAGAAACTAGCAGTATTTACTTATGTTCTAGTGTAGTTCTTAAAAGAGTGACTTGAAGAAAAGAAGAGGGAAGTGTGTTTACAGCATAACTAATTATTCACTTTCCTGACTCTAGGTAAAAGGAATATAACATGTGACACAGCAGATTCTGCTCTTGCCATTGGAAATATAAATTAACTCTCCTGACTCTAGGAGATTTGTGTGTAGAACTGAACTGGTGTAACTGAGATCAGAGCCTGTTCCAAAGATCTTGAATAATTCCTGTAAGGCGAATGCCTTCAGCTGTCAATCTTCCAAACTGACCTGTCAGTGTCACATAATAATTAAACAGCAGCTGACATTAGTGCAAATTTATAATTGCTATAATCCTTATTGCTGACATGTCAATATTTAACTTACATTAACCTTTCCTTTGAGGCTTACAAATAGTGCATCTCTGGCTTCCTCAGTCTAATTTTTCACGTCATTGCCTAGCAAGGTACAAAGATTTATAATGTCACTTGGTGATGGATACAGACCATTCCTTTACTTAGCCTTGTAAAATGCACTAACTCTACAACACTGGTTCATTTATTATTTTTCTACCCTGCCTGATAACTACTTTTTAACCATTTAAACAATTAATGACATGAAGGTCAGGTCTCCAATATTTAGTGTAGGAATGTCACTTGTGAATTTTGGACTGCTTCTTTGGAGGGTGAGACCATCCTTACCATATAATGCAGGCTCAGTTTCTAGAACTTTTTCGGTTTGAAATGTAGCTAAAGAAAAGCAATAGCATTAAAACTTCAGGGAGAAATGTCACAAATTTTGAAATATTTGTGAAAAGTCAAAAAAGAAGCCACTATTTAAATAGTCCATCTTGAGAAAAAAAAATTTGAAAATTCTGGCCAGAATGGTTTGTTTTGGTTCATGGACTTTCTAGTTGACAAACCAAAAAGATGAAAAGAAGTTGTATACACTCTCATTCTGAATTGTTGTCCACCTTATGCTATGTTTGAAAGTGACAAATTGTATGTAAACTTTTTTTCAGAATATATAACTTTTTTTTTTTTTGCATTATTCTCTATACAATGAGGATTTTTATTCAGCTATTTATCATATGGAAGCCTTTAAAAACAATTATCATTAGATGCAGCATTACCTTTGGGCTCCAGATACTCACACTGATCACAAAATTAAATGAGAATTGGCTCCCAAACCCTTGTGACTGCTCTTCTGTTCATCACACCAAACTAAAGCAAGTTCTAGGAAGCTAACCCATATTTTCATTTCCAAAGGTCTCATGGTTATCTTGTCTTCCACTCTATAGGGTTCTGAGAATTATTTAACAAGTACCTGTATATTTATCTTTATATTCCTTACAGCAATGGACTAGTATAACTGTTTAGCATATCCTAAATATTGTCATCAAAAATTCTCACAGCAAAGTGAAGTAAAAGACTTTTTATTAACATCTGAGTGTTTTCTCTTCAGCCTTACCATCTTATATTTCCATTATGTGCCCAGTAATGGCAAATTATAGGTCAGGGCTCTTCCTTGAAAGGGTGAATTACAATTCTACCTGCTGTAGACTCTCTTTCATTATTTATTGAAGTTACAAATAACCTAAACTCATGTTTATAATTAAACAATATAATTTGTCACTTACTGTTACATCTCTGAGGGTTCTTGACTCTGCACTCCATGGGGAATAGCTGCTCAGGTCTTCAAGTTCTAAAGCTGCATGTGTGTAG
This sequence comes from Chlorodrepanis virens, assembly GCA_003286495.1. NCBI lineage: Eukaryota > Metazoa > Chordata > Aves > Passeriformes > Fringillidae > Chlorodrepanis > Chlorodrepanis virens. Next base: position 55,013,301 of record LTAT01000006.1, on the reverse strand, counting down.
TGAATTGATAAATGCCAGGCATCATGGGTAACAGGCACAATAGATGGTACTTAATTCAGTCAATTAAGAGGAAATGAGAAATGTGAGCATGAAATAAATGCATTAGACCAGATTCTGTATGAACAAAAACTCCTTTTGTGTCTGAACATTCTATAAAAGCTATGAATTGTCTTTAAAAATAAGTAATTTTTAAAAAGAAAATGTTTGAACTTTCTGGAGAATCCGTATGTCCTACAAGTTCAGTGAATGAATTTAATTATTGCTACAGTTACATCAACACATACTGTAATACAATATAACCAGCTGTGATTTGCTGTGGCACAGAAATTGCATAGATAAGTTTGATTTAAAAAAAGGCCCTTGCCAAATATTCTTGTTTTACAAACATACAAGGTATTTTGAAGTTCCAGAAAGATGCAGGCTGTCAACTTTGTTTAGTTATTATGATGACTCCTTAAAAGGTTTCAAATTGATCTGGGAACATTTTTCTCAAATGAATTTCCTGGATTTAAGAACTAAAACATTTTTAGAACAAGCAGAACCCATTTTTTTAACATGTAAATCCCTTCCAATATTATTTTTTAAATTGTTTTAAATACATAATAAATAAGTTGCTATGACTCTTTTCCGTAATATATCCATTTTAATGCCCTTATACTAAATGAATACATATTTGGATTTTTCATTCATTTTTCCACTAGATTTTTCAGTATTTCTTTTTCCTTTATCAAATATTTTTTTTGCTTAAATTAGTTTACTGCATATCACCTGGATATCTCTATTCCTAATAAATTATGTTGATATCTTGTAAAATTTCCTGTACCTTTCAATATTATTATGATCTTGATATTTTGATACTTTGATTTCAGAGTTCTTCCTTTTTTTTTTCATCCCAAGTGATGTTTACAACTCCAGGCAGATGGCATAAGTCATTGGAGAAGGAATTAAAAGATGGCACACATTTTAGGTAACATGTCAAAAAATGGCTCATCTATACAACACATGACATACTGTTAGAAAGAAAGTTACCAAACCCCCTTTCTTGACCAGTTTATAAAATCCAAATTATTTTCCTGTACAAATTGGGCAATATATGGAGGAAAAAAAAAGTAAATAGCATTAGATAAATGTGTGCAGTGGTTTTAAAAAAATAATGCTGAAATAAAAATGCATAAATTTTGTGGTAGAATCTCTCTCTCTTTCTACTAGGCCATCTCAAAGCCCCATCTGTCCTGGCCTTGAACACTTCCAAGGATGGGACATCCACAGCTTCTCTGGGCAACCTGTGCCAGTGTCTCACCACCCCCACAGGGAAGAATTTCTTCCTAATACCTAATTTAAATCCACCCTCTTTGAGTTTAAAGCCATGATCCCTTGCCCTATTCTATACCACTACAAAGTGCCATGCATGATACTCTCACTTTAACAGCTCTGTATTTTAGAGAAGGATACAGGGCCAGTCTCCCTTGTGTTTTTTTTTTTTTTTATTTTTATAGTTGTACATTTTTCATGGGGTGGGTAGCACCTCAGTCTTGGTTCAGGCTACTTTTCATAGTCTAATCAGTAAGAAATGATTTGGAGAAGTTCCAGTTACAGGTCTGCATCTCTAGAGGGAAAAGGTTGCCTGGAAGAAAGTTCTCCTTCTTTCTTTATCCATATATATATATATATATAGTGAAGAAAGTAATTTCCTCTTTTACTACATATAGACTCCTGGAAGTGGATGCTGCTTTGAATTTCCAAAGGGTGAAAGTATGGGTAAAAAGCTCAGACTAATTCCTCTGCAGCTACACTATTTTTTTCAGTGTGTAGACAGTTACCATTTTATTGTGCAGTATTTAGACTGCATGCTGAGACTCCTTCTGGATAACTAATTTTTAGATGTTAAAATGTTAAATGATACCAGTAAGAGATAAAATGAAAAAATCCATTAATTTCAAATTATTGAGAAGAATAGTTTACCAGGAAATATTTGCAGGGATTAGTTTATATTGATTAATATTTTATGAGATTTCTGATGTTTAAAGTTAACAATACTAACCAGATGTGGTAGAATTATTATGTCAGCCTTTTGTGTTGGATTTCAGTCCATTGAAGAAGTATATATGCACAAAATTTTTACAATTGTTTCTTGTCTCTTCAGTGCACTAGATCACTGCTATATTTTTTCACAGATTGCTGTAGTCTTTAGCCCATAAAGGACAATTCTAATCATCTGTGCTGTGCTTGACTGCATAATGAGCATCTGCTTAAAAAAGATCTTTATGTTTTCAATATTGTAAATTTTACCAGCCAAAACCAACCAAGCTTGAAGAAGGGGATTATTGTGTGACATCAACTCTCAATAGCCCTAACTGTACTTATGTGAAAAAAAAAATAAAATTCATCAGTGCCAGAGTTGTATTTCAAGATACTAGATTACGAAAATCTTTCAGGAAAAGTAAGGGAAATCTCATAATTGTGGACAAAGGATATGAAAACATGTCTGGATAAAGTTCAAGAGAATATATGGTTTAGTTCTTCTTTCCATGAGGGTGAAGCAACGAAATGAGCTATCTTTTTGAGTTTAATATTCTGTGACTATATATTTTATACTATCAAATGTGATGAATTTATTCTCTGCCAAAATCTTAAATGTGCCATATATTCAGTTAGGATAGAATAGCAGATTCTTGCAACATAAAATATTATTGTCCCTGCCAGCTCTTTTTTCTAATTTGGATAGCACTAGGTGTTCAACTTCAGCAGGAAAGAGGTAAACATGTGGCTCAAATTGTGAATACTACCAGGCAGAAGACAATTGGCTGTATGTGTTTGGGCAGAGTGCAGCTGCAGCTGGTATGGGTTTGCTCTACATTTTTATAATACCTGGACTAAACAAAAACATCACATTCTCAACCTATGAATTGAAAAAAAAAATATTTAAGAGAGAAGGTCAGTCATGTGTTATGCCTCCTTACCTAGACTGTCTAGACTGTTAAAACTGGAAGGGCAAGGTCCTGGAAAGGGGAGGTTCTTGACAGAAGAGAGATTCCCAAAAGGAAGAAGTGGTCTTGGGGAATATACTAGGGGAAAAGGAAGGAGGGAGAAGGGGGGGAGAAGAGAGGGAGAAGGGAGGGCAGGGAGGGAAGAAATTACAGGAAGTAGAAGACGAAGGCTGGAGAATAAAGCTGGGAAGTAGGGAAATGTTCCAGAGATGTGTGGACTCAAATGCTGGTGATTCCCAAGTATGGAGTGTACCAGTACAACATTCTCAGCTTCCCTGGGTGAGCATCCACCTCCCATCTGGGAGCTGGAAACCCACAGAACTCAGTGTGGTGGGGGAAGACAGTGAGCAGTATGCTAGTAACTGAGTCAGGTGAAAGGGAATATTTCAGGTTTTTAAATTCTGTTATGCAAATCCATTATGGGATAGCTCAATCTCACAGTCTTTTATTCAGATTTGGGAATCATTCAAATTGTTCTTACTAGAAAGTTATGTTTGCCTTACTATAAATTGCATCTGATTTTGACTTTTCTTCTTTAAATGTTTAGTGTGTTCTTAATGCTTAAAGTTATACTGTACTTTAAAAGAGTTTAAGAATTGCCTCAGTATCATGAAAGAAAAAGTGTAAATTTCTCAGTTGTAATAACAAAATCCTTTGATGTGCACTTATTTACTCTCTTACTCTCTTACACAGGATTGAGATTTTCATACATTTCACCAGTTATTACTGTATTCAAGATTGTGCTCATCCAGATGCTATATCCTCTTCAGTCTGTATTTACATCTGACATATAGCTATACTTTTATATTTAACTGTGTCCATATGGCTTACTTTATAGCCTATTATTTCTCAGACAGAAAAGGTCAGTGTAGTCCAAAATTAGTTAATTAAATTATTTATTTTTGAAGCCTTGTTTCAGAATCAAGAGGAGAAGAGATAAAATTGGATCTGAAATACCCTATGACACTCAATTTTTTGATCTTCCTTTCCCTGGAAAGGATTAAGACCTGTATATAGATACCTGAATAGGAAACGACCTCATTATTTTTTCATATTTTGTCTCATATAATTATGTCCTTCTTCAGACACACTTTTGATCCATGCATAAATCATATCTGAGTTCTCAGAGCAATCTGACCTTGGGAAAATTGGGCTCTTTCAGTTACAATCTCTATTTCAGAAAGTCAATAGGGTTTTGTAGAGATCCAGTTGCAAAAAAGGTTGGAAATAGGAAGACATTGTTTCTTTTGCAAAGTTTCATATTAAATTAATTTCTAAAGTCTAAGCATACCTAATTTTGTGGTGGAAAAATGAGCTACTAGCAAGACCTTTCAACAAATCCAAAAACTCTGTAAAAAAATCTACTCATCTCCGAGTAAAAAAAAATCAGAGGTAAATTCGTCATCTACATAAAACTGCTTGTGAGGTTATCCTATTTCCTCTCAGTCCCAAAAAGAAATGCACAAGATAGGGAGCAGGGAAGCAAATACAGCTTCCTGTAAAACCTCTTGAGCATTTATTGCAGAAACCTTAAGATAAGCAAAGCTGTAGGAGAAAGCTAAATCAGAAGCATTTGATGTTGATTTGATGATCATAGTTTGCCTAAACATGATAATTTATTATGTACTAAACCATTCTCTTGTATATTGAAAAGCATTTGAACTAAATAACAAATTTCTCTTTTGGATACCCATATGTGTAGGAAAGGACTAGTATGAGCTGAGTATTTTCCACTGAATCATAATGGTTAATTTGGGTACTGGTGAGATGAGATGCCATGGAAACTGAATACTTTCTAAGTCCACTCAGGGGACTCAGTCCCCCTTTTTTTGCACATTATGAATGTTTAATTCATAAATTAATGGCACTGGTCACTGATGAATGTTTCTTCCCTACATTCCCTTGATTTAGTGCAACCAAGCTGGCAAGCATACAGTATGAGAGACAATGCTGTTAGCATTTGTGTCTCATTTTATATCTCACAAGAGCTCCTGTGATAAGAACAGCTAGTTTCAGATTTTTAGATATCTATTCTCTTCACTTGAGAGAAGAGATATGCCCATATCATGTCATACAATCTGTGTGGAGATTTCTGAGGTTGGTAGGTCACCATCTCCAACTTTAGAACATTGCAACATTTTTCCACAACATATTCATCCTATGAATTAAACTGATCCAAGACTTTTTACAAATATTGGATATTTACATTTAATTCAAAAATCAAGATATATTTGTTGACTGCATAATGACACCAAAATACTTGTTTTTTCATCCATAGAAAATTAAATCCTGTCATGTATCTGTAAGAAGATTTCCAGTAAATATGAGAGCTAAGTCCATGAGATGGATATTAGTGAATCTTCATCTAATACTTTGTAAAGTTCTCATCACCCTTATTCAAGAAAAGTTAACTCTGAGGGTCTTAGGAAAAAAAAAGCTACAATGATCAAGAGGAGAAAAGCTCTACTGTGAGTAAGGTGAAGGGTAAAGGATGTGCTAAGTAATCTTACCTACATCAAAGGTGGGAGGTCTAGGATTCTTTAGGAGTTCTGCCCGTGTGAATATGGGGAACAAAGAGCCTTGAAACAGCTTCAACTCATTAAGGATGAAAATTAAAAAAGATGTAACTAAGATAAAAATTAATTCTTTGTAACTTCAGGTCTCTAACTTGGATCCTCTGAGACATCACTTACCAGGTAACTTATATTCTCACTGGAAAGTTCTCAGAATCCCACATGCACTGGAAAATTTGCATAGAGAGGATATTTCTTTTTCACAGCTGAAAATTCATAAGGGTATTTGTGTACCTGAATCTTACTCATCAGGGATCTGTATTCTGATAATTTTTTCATCAGCAAATAAGACTTAAACATGAGTTAAGCAAATAACTACCTTCATGGCTCTGTGACTGCATAATCAAAAAAAAAAGGTAATGAGAGGAAAATATTAACATAAAATACTAGCTGAAAGTATTGTTTTCTTTAAACACGTGCACAGAAATATGATTGACATTTAGGAGAAAATAAAGATTAGTGCTGAAAAGAGCCAAGAATTTACTGGTAACTACATCTGAAAAAACCCCAAAATCTTAATTGAATTATCTCTCCTACAATCATAGGTACAGAACTGATGGAGAAAAAAAGAGTGGTAAAAATAATGAATCTTTTGACTGTGTAGGAATACTTGTGCTACCTGGATACTTGAGGGATGCATAATATACATAATATACATAAATAAGAGATATATAAATACAAATACATTGGGATCAAATTTTGAACACAAGATTAATGAAAACACAATGATAAAAAATTAAACACAAAAAGTTAAATAGAAAACAGGCTTATAAAGGTGATGAAAAATTCTTTAGAAACATTTTTAGGATTTTGTGTGAGATACGAGCATAAAGCTATTTGTTGATTTGATTGACATGCCAGGGTAACTTTGTTTCTGCCAAAACAGAGGTTTTTAATTTTCTTCACTCTGTGACCTTTTAAAATTGCAGGAGTTCAATGGCAACCAGTTTGGAACATCCATCATACTGCAGCTGCTTCAATGTCTCTGAGTACAAGGGTGCTGAAATGGGAAAGAAATTAACAGTTCATTTGTGAAAAGTGTGCTTTCTTTCCTGAGTACCTGATAAGACTTCTCCCTCCATGTGTCTCTTGCAGATAAATCAGCATTCATAATTCACTGCGCAAAACTTGCATAAAATTGCAAAAGTATACAGTAAAATATCTCAAAACAATGAAGTATAGAAAATTATTTTGAGTTCCTGAAACAAAGGAAAAGTGAACAATCAACAGTATAGAAATGATATATGTATTTCAATGGCAGACAGGTCAATAAATAATATATACAGAATAAATTTTTCCAGTATATTATATTCAAGTAAGAAATTAAACATCAAAAATGAGAAAATTAATAATTAACATGGAAAAGAGTAACCATAGAATCTTTGCCACAGTTCAGTCATCCCAATTTAACTTATGCAATATTTAAAAGAAAAATAAATAGTATTCAGCTCAAAATACTGGTCACCTGCTGCTGTTTAAGTACTCATACTGTACAGGAAGAATTCAGCTCCATCCTTGGACTAAAATTCCATTTCATCATTTCAATTTGTCTGGGCTTTTACTAGTTCCTAAACACACTTAGTGGAAATAAGTCCAGAAAATAGCCTTTAAGTGCAGTAGATACAAATTATTCAAAACAACATGGATAAGTAATTTGTGGTTCCTCGTGTGTTCTTTATTTTGTCTGTGTCTGTCTAGTGCATGTAGTCTTTTAATTAGGGAGACAAATTTTTATAGGCTTGTTCACTTTTGGAAGTTACTCCAGTGAAGGTACTTTAGGTTCAAGTGCCTGATTTGTGCATGAGAAGTGTATCACATCATTATCAAGAAGTATACTCATTTACCAAATTTTTGGCATGCCTGACCTGATTCTGACACTGACTGTGACCTGACCTGTGCACACCACACACATGCTGGTATGTAGCACACAGCTTAGCATGGGCTGGTGGTGATGGTAGTGTACCCCTGCCACCTCAAT
>LTAT01000006.1:54991833-55005753 GCA_003286495.1 Chlorodrepanis virens | reverse complement strand
ATCATTATCAAGAAGTATACTCATTTACCAAATTTTTGGCATGCCTGACCTGATTCTGACACTGACTGTGACCTGACCTGTGCACACCACACCCACACACATGCTGGTATGTAGCACACAGCTTAGCATGGGCTGGTGGTGATGGTAGTGTACCCCTGCCACCTCAATGCGGCAGAAAGGAGAGAAGGAGGAGGTGGTTTCAGAGAGCTTTTAGTGGAAGGCATAGACACCCCAGGGAAGGGTGTTATGACAGAGCCAGAAGGATCCAGGAATGCAGTCTGCTCAACAGCGCTGGCTGTCTTCCGTGTCTGGGTAGGCAGGTATCTCCACTGTCTCTGGCCAGAGTGTCACAGCAGTCTGGAAAGACAGAAGAATGCAGTTTGAATGACAAGACACACAAGGTTTCCACATCTGCATCCCTTAGCCTTTGCACTGATGTGGGCATGGCATTAAAGTGTACAGATCCTGGGCTAGTCATAGCAGTGGCAACCATGACCAGCTTCTCATGACTGCATCTATACTCAATAACAGCTCTTTCTAGGTGTGGCTGTTGTGCACTGGGCTGCTTGAGTCTCTTGAGTATCTACCTCTGGTGTTTCTCAGGAGGATGACTCTGCCACTGTGGAGAATGGCAATAAGAGCAATACCACTTTCCACAGCAATGGCCTCAGTGGGCCAGGTGCTCTTAAGTCATCCTCGTGTGACCTGATAGTATAATGTATCCAGAATAAAATCAAGTCTCACAAGAGATAACTCCAGACATGCTGGAACAGATCGGTGTTAGATACAAGAAAAGCCATAATTGTAGTCAAAATTGGTGTTGCATTCAGTGGGAAAACTCTATTTCAGTGCATGGCACCACACTATATTGTGATTGCTGAGAATTCTACAGATGCACACAAAAAAGAAAGTGTTACTTCAGAAATGGTATGCTGGCATCAATCATCTTCTGAGCTTTTGTATAACTTCAGGTTTTCAAGGGTTTTTTTTGAGAGCCAGGGACCATACTTCCTCAAGTCTTATAAAAGTAAACTTCAGCTGTAGTGAGATAAAGTATGATTCTTTAATTATGACCTAAAGAGCTGTGTGTCTTAATGTGTGGAAACATTAGGTTGCAAATTATGGAAAAGTTCACTATTTTATTGAAGATGTTTCACTTTTCTTCCCCTTGTACTCAGGCCTCAGTAAATCTTTAATTCAATTATTTCGTGTTTAATAATTGATGTTTCAGGTGCAAGTCCTTTATACTCATATTTTACAAAATTATTAATGTAAGAGTTTCCATATGTGAAGATCCTAACTGAGCCAGTGTTTTGGTCAAATTCTTTGTTACTCTACTGGCATATCATAAAGCAAAGGCTTAGTTGGGGAGAAGAAAATTTGCTTGAACTTTACCTCTATAAGGACTGGCTAAGACACAAAATAGTTTTAGGCTATTAATACTCTGGAATTTTTGTGCTAGAGATTGCAAAAGCTTTAGCATCAAGCAGGCAATTAAAGAATCAGAAAGTAAAATGTATAAGCCTCTATTACTTGCTATTCCCTAGAGTCACCAGTATTAAAAAAATGCTTTCCATGTTCCTGGAAATCTCTGATAAGTGAAAAATTGTCATTAAAAAGAAGATAGTAATAAATGTGATTCTATTTTTCTTATCTATGTCAATCAAAGTTTATAAACATACCAATTCTTATGAAGGATCCCAGCACAACTTCTGATTACCAACATTAAATACACTTACTAGCTACTTTTATGGTTCTCAGTTTTGCAACATCCTTATTACTCATCCTGCCATCATCAAGTAGTAGTTTTTATCTGCTGTAAGGCCCCAAAACACTTGCTCAATGAGGCTTTTGAAAGGGATGACAGTTGTTCATGTATTTTAAGTTAGACACACTGGAAAAATACTGAAAAGAAATTCTCAGGAGGTCAAAATAACAAAAAGTAGACTTTACTGGCAACTTTAGAAAACTTTAGAAAACTTTAGAAAATCAGAGAACTTTGGCAAAAGATTTCATGCAACAATCAATCAACATAAAACACTTCTCAAAGCATTAACTTAGCCCGCTCAACTTAGCAAACTCTAAGTCCCCTAGATTTTAAATTACTCAGAAATTCAGAGAAGAGGGAAATAGGGGAAGAAGAAAGACAGAAAACCAGCAAAGTTATAGAAAAAGACACATATAGATACCAATTCATGTGTTCCAGCAGTGTTCAGCTGATAGAAACTCCAAGAGGAGGAAGGTTCAAGACTTGCTTACCTCATGTTTGACCTTAAATACCCCTTGGGCTCCCTGGGCCCTTCCCCCAGGTGGGATTCTGGTGATTTGGCCACTCTGGGGCAGGGCCAGGGCTCCTGTGTGCTTGGGACTGGCAGCCACTGCCAGGCTGGGATACAGCCTCTAGGGAAGGGGAGTGAAGGGCTGGGCATCACTCCACCAGAGCAAGACCTGACATTTCCCTTCCTCTCCCCACACAGTTCCCAAAATATCTCAAGACAACAATTTTTCCAGCCTCTCACATCTTCATGGATAAGAATGCTATAATGAGTTTTTATGTGCCATGGTTTTCAATTTTGGGGTTTGGATTTTTTAATTTTCCTGGAGTCTCATGGGAGCAACACAAGAAATATTTTTTCAGTTAGCAAATAACATATAGGAGCAAGGACTGCACCTCTTGAAGGTACATTTAAAGCTCTTTTAGTTCAGGACTTTCTAAATTTACTTGAATAATCAATGCCAGCACCTTGGAGAGCTTCATAAATTTAGCAGAGATTTATTTTCAATTTTGCAAGATGGTAGATGAAGCCTTTCCAAGATCATGCTACAAATTGACCGATACCCTCCAACTATTATAAAATAAAGCAATATTATGCAAAAAATCCTGAAACCCAATGAAAAAACAAGAGCAACACAAAAACCACCTCAACCTAAAAAAACACTCACAAAACGTGGTATTGTGCAAAATGTCTGAAGAGGAAAATAAATATGATGCATATTCCAAAAGGAAGTAACCTCTTCACTCACTCCTACCTGAGCTCAAACACCTTTTGCAGTGGTTTAAAGTGGATGAATACTGGAATTAGAACATGGACAGCCTTGGATATGACATGGACAGGCTTTGGACTGGAAAGCAGACAGCAGAGCAGAACTGCTCAAATATTTACCTCAAATGTCCAGAGAGACACACATCTGAAAAGAGACTTTATTTGAATTATTTTGATGGCACTAGCATAGAAATGATGATGATGATGATGATGATGATAATTACTATTAACAAGCAAAAAACCCCATCACGCTGAGATATCTCTGTTGAAAAACCCTTTGAACATCTTATACTATAGTATATTATACTGTGTGAACCAAATACATGCAAGTAGCACCAGGATGTCAACAACCCATGGCTGAAGTGCAAGGAGTAAATTTATTCCATTACGTCTCTGGCTGGAGGATTGCAAAACACTGCAAAGCTCATTTTAGCAGGGGCAAATGTGGTGGGGCCTGATCCCTGCATTACAAATCAAAGAGCCTGAAGCACATGCAATCTTTCACCAGCTGGTGTTTTACAATCTTCAAACACTCTTACTTCCCTTTCCCCTTTAATAAGGATACCCCAGTCTGTGGAAAAGCCTCTTGAGTCTTTCACAACATCCTACTTTGAGAAAATTCAATTTCTTTTCCAGCAGATGAAAACAACCCAAAGTGAACACAAATATATGAGTTCTCTCACAATAAATATTTTCTAACATCTCCCAGGTGCAAGATTGGCCTTTGAGTGAAAACAATTCTAGAACCAACTTGTTTTTCTCTCTCCTCACCATTCTTATGTTTTTCAACCCCTTTTTTCCCCCATATATATACCATTTTAAGGAAACAATAATCTGCCTGTGGTACTGACATTGATAATTGTTTCATTGGTTGCACAGGGAAGCTTTAGAGTTAATAGTCAGTGATGTGTTCATTTAGTCAGGTGTTAAGTGAGTCGTAAACCATGAAGTTCAAACAAGGATCACAGCAAGTCCTGCTATTGGTGCTCAAAGGCACATCTGTGTTTTCATCAGGAGATTTAAAACTGATGCCTTAGAGGCAGAAAATGAAGATATGGCAGGGGAAGATCCATTTAATTTTCTAACTGAGCACTATGGGTACCTTCAGGTTTATAAACAGCTTCTGAATTATTATCTTCAGTGACCATGGGCACAGTATGGGCAGAGCATTGCACTCAAGTAACCAGTGTTTGGCCAGTTGTATCAGTTCCTTTCTTTTCTGCAGCTAATGAACCCTCCTTGGTTCTGTATCTTTAGCTGACAGAAATCAGTGTCTCTTTATCAACTTCAGTTATTCCATGGCTCATAATAGAACTCTTTGGACCTAATTTCTTTGATTATAGAATGATGAAATGCTGTTTATTTGGAGGGGGGAGAGAAGGATTCTTAATGAAGAGATCTTATGGCTTCCTTTGGCTCCCACCCTCATCACTAATTTATCTGAACCCAAACATAAACAAGTAAGGGCAACACAGTGTGTCACTGGCACTACTTTTGACTCAAATAATATGATTTTGAATTATTGTAGTCTTCTGCTCCTTCTGACTGTATACATTTGCTTATTAGAAAAGACTGAGAAATTTGAAAATACCACAACGTGCGGTTAATCATCAATGCTTCTAATGATAATTACTGTTAGAAATATGGGTCTATACATAAAAGAAGCAAACTAGACATATGTAAAAGAGCAAAGAGACAATCTCAACAGTCCAGCTCTGAGGTTGGCCAAAAGATACAAAGTTGGGTAAAAAACAAAAGGAAACAAAGACTTGGCAAAAGCTGTACCAGTATTAGCCCAGCCTTGAAACAGCTGAGGTAATTTTTTATTTTTTGGTCATGTCTCTTTCACGACCTATTTGCTCAACTTTATATTAATTTTAAAACTGAGATTTTATTTTTCCTGATAGTAAAATATCCCTGCTGAAACCCAATAACTATAGTATTTCTTGATGAAAAGGGCATTAAAAAATCACAGTAGAATGTGATTGGTTATATTTGCTTCACACTACCTTTCTGGAAGTGTGTTTGGCCTCCTGAGACATGCCAGAAATCTGAAAGAAATATTTTATTACTATGAAGATAGTGGCTATTTAATACATGGCTATTTAATAATATTCACTTCTAATGAGTTTTTACTCTTGGAAATAAAAGTTTTCCTGTCTTTATTAAATTACATTTTATTTAATTTAATAATTTCATGGACTAGTATGAAATCTGGTGATTGTGATGCCTTTTTCGACCTAGAAATGAAACTTGAGATAATTTTTGTATAGTAGGTAATATAAAAGTGGATCTTTATTGGGGCAGTAATAGAAGAATGTCCCTGGGGCAGTAATAGAAGAATGTCCACAAAAACCCACCCACACAGTGTGAATACATTTTTATAGGTTTTAGGAAACTAGCATAATTGATAAAAGGCACCAATGAGGAGGACAAGTGGTGATGCAATTTCCCCCAGGTCAAGCCCCTTCTCTGGAGCCCCCTTCAGCACTGGCTGTACATTCTCCATGAGAATGGATCTGGCAGAGTTGTTCTCAGCCTTGGTTCCCAGGGAGAACCAAGATAGGATAGGGGCCTTGTTCTTTTGGAGCTCTGGAATTTGTTTTTCCTTCCTGCCTAGGAAAGGGCGTGGAAGACTACTGGCAAAACTAGCTACAAATGCAATAATAAGCTACAGAGCTCCAAATATATGTGTAAAGGATGCAGAGAATATATAAAAGAAAAAAAGGTAAAAAGTAATAGACATCAATTCTATACTTTGCATAAGCAACACCATATTCAAGTAAACTTGAATTTCAATGATTATACAAAAATTAATTTGAAAGATCATAAACTATATTTCATTGCATTTTTTATATAAAAAATTATACAGATTTCCCCCCCTCCCTTGGGAGCTGATATACTTCAGAGACAGAGACAAAACAGAAATAAGTCTCCTCCTAGATTAGCTTGTTTTGAAAGACACAGAGAAAATGAGACAGGCAGGCTTTGTGTGCACTTTCTTACTTCATATACAGCAGCCACTTGGAACCCTGAAACAAAAAACGCTGTCATTTTAATTCAGCACAGAAAGAACAAGAAATAGGAGAGCAATAGTTCTATTATATCAGACATTTCACTCATTTTATGGTCAATAGGTGATATGAAGATCAGCTCTTTTCTAATAGTTGTATTTTATCTAATATATAATCAGGCTTTTTCCAGGAATGGATGCAAAGAGAAAATCTCAAAAACATCCAGTTTGTAGTTGACTCCATCAATGCCTAGTTGCAACAGGCACTAACACTTGCTTTCTCACTGCACAGATATATTGATAGCTGTAATAAGCAACAGATGCATTCAAGTACCAAGAACTTAAAAGTAGAATGTGAAAACAAATGTCATTTTTCTGCTTTACATTACACTTCAATAATTTTGGGCATTATGCACATTGACCAGATTAAGATTGCTGATAGCCCTTGGTTACCTAATTTCATTTCTGGATATGTGAATGTCTGTTTCAGAACCATGCAGAAAACACTGAATGTGACAAAATGAGAGCTCTCCTTTTCTGAATCTGATTGTCTCTCTGTGTACTGTAGGAAAAGGATGCACTGGCACAGATCTAACATTAGATTTCATTTGTGGTTATTGCTCAGACATCAGGCTGAAGAGATGAGAGACGGAAACTGATTAAGATAGCTCACTCTGAAGATAAACCTAATTGTTAAATTGGGGTTGGATTCAGGTCAAGGGTGGTGACTATAGCAAATAAAGAGGGAGAATTAGACTGCAGTTAGAAACAGTCTGAGTAATTAAAAAGGGACAGAAAGGCCTTCTGGAGTGACTGAAGAGCCCAGAGTGAATAAAAAGGGCATACAGGCTGGCAGTCACCAGTTGCACACAGAATCACGTAACCCAGTATATTGTGGTACATATGTGTATGTACAGGCTGTTTATTTCAATGAGTTTTCTAGGCGACTTTGGTTTAAGTTTTAGACAAGCAGCTAAATTTTGAAACACCTATCTTTATTAAACTTCCAAAATTTATTTCTATTGAGACTTAAATTTTCAATGAAGGAAGTGTAGAAAAAAAGAGAAAATGAGGGGGAAAGCTGCTGTATTTTCAAAGGTAACATTCAGCAAAATTTTTCAACTTGAAAAAGAAACCGTAACTCAGTAGTCTTACAAAGACGAAAAAGGATTTAAACACAGAAGAGAATGGAGTATTCCATCTATTGACTCTTCCTGTTTAAAGCAGGATTCTTCTCTTCAATCTGTCTTTGGATATAGCTTTGAAGGTTTCAACAGAATTTAAAATATTTTGTACTTCTCATTTTTTTTTCCTTTCTTCTTCCCTTTCTTTTGGCTTCATTTTGACGCTTTGCAGTCTTTTCATGTCGTGTTATTGTTGCTCTGGAACAATATTTATACACAAAGTGCTGTTTATATGTTAAGTATACTGTATAGGGTATTGGCAGAAGTGTGGATTATCTGTCTGAAATGAGAAGACTTCTGCCCGATTTCATTCCCACAGATGAGGTTCTTTCCTTTTAGCACCTTACGGCACATCCGTCTTTGTCAAAACCTATTTACTACAAATGAGCTCAGGCATATTTCTTCGATGATTCAAGTCCTAGTTTATTACTCCTCATTACTTGATGTTCCACCCAATTTAATCACATCTGCATACTGAGAAATTGTCCTTAGACTCATTATTCTAGTTGTGCTGTGATATGCTTGATAAAACTGAATTCTTAGCTATTTCTTTCTATTATATAAAGGAGTTTATCACTGTATATGTAAACTAAATTTTTGATCCCAGATCTAACACCATATCTTTGACATCATTATCTTTTTATTTGAAATTTATGAAAGCAAGATGTTAAAAGTGGTGTCTGCAGTAGAATGCTAGTAAAAGCTGCCTGGAATGCAAAAGCTGTAGTTAATTCTTGGTCTATTTTCCCAGTTACTCTTTCAGCTATTTCAAGACAGGGCTACTTGAAAACAACAATTTGTTAGTGCCCATCTCCAGACATCTTTCCTGTAATGAAGTCTTTTGACTAATGGGAATGAGGTCTGCTGGCTATAATTACCACCAAGTTTATATAATTATATATAATTATAATTATATAAACAGCTAGTTTATATTCTTGACACACAAAGATTTTTGCAGTGTGATCTGGGGACATTACGTACATCAACTCACCTATGTAACAGCAGCACAATACCTAGTGTTAAAAACACCTGTGTACCTTCCTCAAGTTAAAATACTTTGGTTTCTGTAAGAGGAGCCAATGCTTAAAGACTTATAGCTGATTATTTAATATTCTTTAGAAAATTCATGTCTGAATCTAAACTGCCACTGAAAACAGTCACTATCATTGGCAGCCCATGCTTTTCACCAGGATAGCTTTTCTTTGGCATGCAATAGCAAGAACTTCTTGGGATACTGTATAGTTGTTCATTTTTTATCTGTGGACTCATGAATCTTTGTTACCAATTTTTTTTTCGGCTGCAATGTATAAAGTGAAGGCTAAACTGAAACTAGAATTATATAAATGAATCCCCATACTAAAAGGCTATCTAAGTTGAAATTTAAGATTTTTTCTCTCAGTTTTCAGTTAATCAATTGACTTAGGCTGCATGTGACAAGATCTGAATATCCGTTCAAGTTTTCAAGCAAGAGTCTTAGGTTCAGCTCAATTTTATGGCTTTCATTGACCTCTACATGGTTTGATATTTAGAGTTTTACTCAATAGCAGCAGTAATAAATAACTTTAGAATATTTTCACTGCAAAGAAAAGCTATTAGCTCATTTAAAAATTAAGGGTAATATAAACAGTATATAAGAATAACATTTTCTGAATCTCTAAATATTGAAATTTTTTTTTCAGTTTTTTAAAAAATATTTTAGTGCTTTATGGTTCTTAAAAGGAAAAGTAACAAGATACAAAATACAGGACACTTATTGAAAGATTTTTATTGTTCCAGAAATAAATGAATAATCTATCTCTCAGATTTCTGTAACAAAAAAGCTGTAGCCTATATATTGATTAACATTCTTACTGGAATGAGAAATTCCAGAACTTGGTCATCATTCTGCCATTGTTTCTTCATGGGAAATAAATACAAGCCATCTGAGAGCATCTGATGGCAGACTAGGATTGGATTTTAATTTTTCCCCCTCAACCTACTTTTCTAACTAGTAAATAATCATTTACATGCTGTCATCATGGTTCAAAAAAAGTCAGCACATTCTAGAAGCTTCATTAAACTTTTCTCATAAACCTGGAAATTGCGTGAGATGAAACATATACTCGGTTGTATGGTAAGGTAACAGCAAAAAATCACTAATGGGACATCATCTTTGGCTATAATGAGAAGACTAGCCAAAAAAAGGAAAAAAGGGAAAAAAAAAAAAAAGAAGAAAGATAAAAAGAAAAAGCATAGACAGAAAAAAGAAGACAGCACAGGAAAATCTGTGAGTGAGCACATTCACAGGGCTGTGCCATAGACTTTGCTGGTCTGATTCCTGTCTGTTAAATCTGACCTAATGGAAGAGTGCATGTTTTAAAAGACATTAAAATGAGGAATTCTTATAAGAGTTTATTGGATTTTTATATTTCAGAATGGTTCTGATAAGAAACTCCATTGGTATAATTTGTCATTAAGTCATTAGTAAAACAGATTCTAATTACAGCAATCACAGTTCAGGTTTATCTTTTACAATAATAATTCCAAACCTCTTAAAGTGGTACTTAGGAATATGTAAACTATTCTGTACCAAGTGTTCATTGGATATACCTGAAATACTGGAGAGAGATGATATTCATTATAATATATATTGATTCTCTGACCAGCAGCATATTAGTCTTATTCTTGTCTTGTGAAAATATAGGAAAGAAATCAAAACATGACTATTCTCTGAGATCTTTATTTTCTTTTATTTGTTTGTATGGTATATTTTCATTATTGATATTTGGCAATAAGTCAAAAGATTCAATCAATGTTTACCTTAATATCTATTCTATTTAAGTTTTGCTGTGTATAGAAAATGGCTGATGTTATAGTAACACGATTTTTTTCAATGGTTTTCTAATCAGTATGGCAGTAGCAGAAACTAGTGGGTAGAATTCAGTCACTATATCATCATGTTTGAGACACAGCAACTCTCTTTCCGCAGAATGTTTATTGTGTCTTCCCTTTCTTTTGGCTGAAGTGAACAAAAGCAATATAAAAACCTACAAGATACACAGACAACTCTAACTAATGTTATGAACACTTCAGACATGTTTCGAAAATGGTTTCTGTTCAGCTCAGCCTTGCTTAGGCTTATCTCTTTCATCAAAACCTGAAAGAAATTGAAAGACAGGCTAATTAAAGAGAAACATTCAGAGACTTGAGCGTATGGATTGAAAGACGGATTACAAGTTTTTCAATACTCCCCTTTGTTTCTGTTTTTCATTTGTACTTTTCCTTCAGAAAAAAAAGTCAATTTCTACTAGGATTAGCTAATAATGTTTAGTTTCTTATCCTACATTATAATTTTTTCTTCTTTATGTCTTTGAGACTTCAACATCTTGTTAAGCAAAAAACAAAGTGAAGGAAATGTGATCGTGTAAATTTGATGGAAAAGCCTTGTTCCACTGCTCAGTTTTATAAATTATGCACAAATATTGACTTACGAATGCTGTAAGACCTCCTAGAATAGGGCCCCAGCATGTGCATCTGTTGAAAGAGCCTGCCAAAAAAAGTGTGTTTCAGCCTCCAACATGTAAAATATGCATATTCAATTACAAAAAATCATGACATCATTTCAAAAAGGTTTCAGTAACTTACTGCTGTCCCCAGGAAGAAATAACTTGCGTGCCAACAACTCATGTAAGTTTTATGTATCTATTTAACTTAAACAACAACACCCAAAATAAATTAACATTACTGCATGGCATTTCTCGTAACACACAATGCACTGGAATGCCCTCCAAATAAGGTTCTTGCATATAAAAATGTATATGCAAGCATCTTTTTACTTCATGCACCATTTTGAGAGTAGGACTGACAACACAAAACTCACAGGTTCAAAATGCGCTTTTTTCCCAGATGTTTTTCTTTTGGATACTCTTTTGCAATCATATACTTGACAATATTTTTCTCCAACTTCCTGAAAAGAACCAAAACTATAACCCTGAATATTTATGAAAAGCAATGCACACTTCGAAGCACCACCTTCAATATTTTCTTTCCATGTCAATATTGAAGTTATATTTTGGGATTGAACAAATGTTTGATGTATAGAAAACCATAAAAATGGTTTAAAAATGGAAAAAAAAATGAACTTTCCTTTCATGGACAAAACCAATATCTTGTACCCATATTTGCTTTTCTTTTCAGTTCCTCTGTTCCATTCCTAAGTGTCCCACAGTCCCTACCGAATGACTAGCAATAGAATAAAAAACTCTACCTCATACCTAAAATAAATATAGATAGGCTGACCTAACCACAGGCATACTTTTAAGGAACACAATTTTGAGTGTTTTATCCAGCTGTAATATAAGATTAGAAACATATGGTTCTGGCGGTAAATTAGCACTATGAAGATATATGGCAGTGAAAATTTCATGACATTTTCAGAACACATAAAGTACCCTGGGCTTAGATAAATTCAGACCTAACTCATTTTGAAACATGAAGGTTGTAGCCTTGTCAAAACAAGTTGGAATAATGATAACACTATAATGATTTATTGAAGTTCTTATGAGGAATAATAAGGAGAGTTTTAAATGATCATCTGTGTTAGTGTTTCATCTGCATGGGAATCATATAGAATTATGTTTGAGAACAATAAAGCCTCAACAAAAAGGCCAAATTATTACTGGGATAGAAAGACAAAATCCTGTGAAACTGCTTAATTTCATTTCAACAGATTTTTCCTCTCTGTGAATATTTATTATGGGGACAAAAAACAATGGATTTGGAAGGCAGCTTTGTCTTCAGAGCTCCATCTGCCTGAGTGCAGATCTGTATCTGTGGCTGCAGAGCACTGCACCAACACAGGAAGGATATTGCTTTGAGCCATTGCACTCCAATTAGACTTAGAAGGTACTTAGTGTACATGTGCTTCAGAGAGCCTTTTTCATTTAAATTAACATTTTTCAAAGAGCTGTATTTCTGGAAATACAGAGCATATAAAACAATCCAAAAGCAATTTTGAACCCATGTTTTCTAAAGTGGATACTTTCTGGGAAGCAAAACTTACAGTAACTGTAAACTGAAGATCATTTGTGGTTGAATGATAATATAATTTTGCCTTGACATTTTTGTGCCGACATGCCGATGAATTTGGCTAAGGGACTCTTTAAGGATCTCTGTGGCTCAAAGACTTTACTATTAAGCTTAAATGGGAAAAACAAAGGGTGAAATGTAACGGACCATAAACCTGTAGTAGGTCGCTTCTACCCACAACTGAATGCCAGTATTTGTAGAAAAAAGTGGGTCCATTAGCAAGAATAGACTTTGTTTAAATAAAGAAACATTCTGCAGAAGCTGTGAAATACCAAAAATTTAGATTTTGTCTATCTTTCAAGCATTAAAAGTTTAATTTATTACTTGGCGGTAATAGTTACCTTCAATGAGTTAAACAAGGCTTTTACTTTCCTTTGTATAGGACTAAAAACAAAGAATGGCATCATACTAAAGGAGATGTAAAGACATATTTCATATAATCAAATGCAGATATTTTGCTTATGTTCTGTTTATCCTGGTTCAATTGGAGCTTTTTAAGCCTTCAGAAAGAGATGAAGGAATTTTTATCAGCATGTCCAATTCTCAGCCTACCATCAGTGGAAAAAAGAACAATATTTAGACTGCCCCCTACCCATCATTAGAATGGAATCTGATTAGTAGAAAATGAATAGGCAAGCTGAGAAAGAAATAATCAGAACACATGTGCATGGGAAATATTTCCTTCCCCAAATGATTTACTGAATATTTTTTAATGAAAGCTATGGTCCAAAACAAATGGAACCAAATTAAAAGCGGTTTATTTGACACATCTCTGAAGAACATTCATAGGGTAGGCTTTACAGAAAATGACTAAATCCTTTTTTATCCTAAATTTTCAAAACCAAAATATTTGAAAATATTAAATATGAGGTCTGTTGATACCAGAGATGAGAATTTTTTGGAAGTACCACAGTTGACCAGAAGTAAGAAAAATAATCTTGAAATTATATAGAAATCAAGTTAATAAGAAAATAATATGCATACACACCAATAAAACTAAGAATTTTAATATTCTGGAAATAAAGACATGAAATGTTACATTATTCCAGTAATACCTCTCAGGACTTTTATCAGACAATGAATGACAGTAACATCTGAGGTACCATATTAGAAAGTGACATAGGGAAAGTTGGGGAAAAGGAGAAAGTTCAAGAGGGAAAGGGACAAGCTCAATCTGTATAAACCAAAAGAATTTATTAAAAAATTGCAATATATATTACAAATGTTTTTCTCTCACTATGATCATGCCTGAAGAATATTACTAACTACATAGAAACTGAGCAGTCCATCTGGATGTAGTAGCAAAAATATGATGCAGAGTGGAAGTGTGATGCAAGCTGTAGGTACTATAGAAATCTTTTTTTACTTTTTTTTTTAATAGGCAGATGGCAAAAAAAAAATCCAGTGAAATGAACTATAAATTACTTTCCTACTAGGCTAGGACTCCAACCAAGACATAAGAAGTCTGGATTCTTAATTAGATTAACCTACAAAGTCCTTGGACTAATAATTACTGTTTTATTTTCCATCTCTCAAAGGCAAATTACTTTCAGGAGCTTTAGAGAGTATGATCATCTTAATCCATCTGTCAGTAGCTTTTTAATATTGAAGA
>LTAT01000006.1:54979786-54991823 GCA_003286495.1 Chlorodrepanis virens | reverse complement strand
GTAGCTTTTTAATATTGAAGAAAATAAATTTCAGTTTTTTTGCTAACTAGTTAGGAACTGGAAGGAAACAGAGGTAGAAAAAACCAAGTTATTCAAATTGAAAACACATACTGCTTTTTGTAAAAAAGAATTAAAAATTTGTTATTACTACATAAACTTTGAGAGGCCTATATGTAAATTGTATATTCTTGAAGTTTGAGGTTTGAAAATCTGGATTCCTACTGCTTATCACTACTTTGAAAATTAAAGAATCTCCAAACACTGTTCTACTAAGACAGCTGTCAATTTCAAAAATATTCCAAATTTTTTGAATAACAATAGCGTTTACAAGCCTCATGAAAATTAATCCAAATTTCAACAATTTGTAAGCTTAAAAAAAATAAGCGGTCCTTTCATTCACTGTGAAGATAGAGTGAGTGAAGACCTGGTAGCATCAGAATTACATAGGTCAATGTGATCATCCTGATTGCTGTTTCCTACTTTTTTAAAAAACCTCAGAGATTAAAAAAGGGTAACTACAAACCTTGCAAGTTTACTTGTGCAGAGACACATTTTTTGGAAAGCTACCCCAGAATTTCACACATTTATTTAAAAAAATTCTAGGTCATAAGATGTCATAATTCACACTTTATCCCTTACTCTGATTATTATATTCTGGCAGAAAGTTTTACAAGGTTTAGCAAGGCCAATAGCCTCTTGGAGAATAGTATGACTCCAAGACCTGAAGATCCTGGATTCATCTGCATACAGATCACTTTAAAAGTTGACCACTAAAAAACGTCATTGAAGGTGTTAAATAATCAGGATCTGCATCCTTTCAAAGTTAAAAAGAAAGAAAAATGTGTAAAAGTAGATGTTATGTGATTGGGAATCAGATTTTCAGCTTCCCTTCTATTCTTCTTTTGCTGTTATCAGGGTGATTTTCTACAAGGTAATTCAGATTAAAATGCCATATTAGAGTAACCTTTGCTAAACACATCTAACTTTATAACCAATGGAATTTAATTATCAACATCAAAGCAGTAATTAAGAAATTTGGATCTGTGATTGCACAGAGAAATGGTGCACAGTGAAGAGTAATTACAAGAACAACTGGTACATATATGCCTTGAATTCAAGAATGTTGAATCTGCTGATGCATGCACTGATCCCCTTTAGATGCTTATTTGCATGCAGCAAGATGCATGCAACTTCTATAATAGAGACAAACAGACCTCACATGGAAATATTTTTAGTTATGATGATTGCAATTCAGTAAAAATAGTATGGGGTTGAGAAGAAATACTCTGTCTTTCCCTAAGCCAGGTATTCTGTAAGATGTTTTACATAGTGACTTGGTTTTGTATTAAAAAAATTACATTACCATGGAACTTATCTCTTTCTACTCAAGAGGCTGAGCAGACATGGCAAGAAGGCATAGTCCAAAGCACCTAACTATTGTAGAAAACTGAAACCAACTGAATACCAAATTCTAAATTAATTCTACTTTTTTAAAATATTTTTTTAATTATTATTTTCATTAGCAGCAGAAACAAGTTAGGAAGTGTACAAAACTCTAGGTCAGGGGCACAACTTCTAAAGGGAAGTCAGTGTTGGCTGAACTTACAACTGACCCTGTGAGCTGATAAAGATCCAGTTGCTTTTAAAATATAATTTAAAAAATGAAAACTTAAGTAATTACTAGAGAAAAAAGTCCTTTTGAATACCAAGAATTTGTGTTTCTAAAACCTTCAGATGTCTTTGACGACCCGACGCTAGAATTACTTCAGTCTAAGAAAAATTAAGCTATCAGCCTGCAATTCTTTTTTATTTCTCAGGGAGATTTGCTTTGCTGTTTAAGACTCTTCCATCTTTCAAATCTGATGCACCATATCATACGTACTTAAAAATACAGATTTTTATTGAATAACAATATTTTCCTTTGAATAATGATACCTGTAAATATAAATTAAAATCTTGCCTGCAGTTTGGAAATAGGAATCAATAAGCACTACTCTAAAGCCACTTAAAAAATGATCCTGAGACCTGAAATAAAGAAAAGTTGGGTATAATTGAATATATGATCACTTGAGCTTTCTCCAATTTCCTTATATCATAAATATCATAGAAGAAATATCATAAATGAATGTAAAGATATATAGTAGACAATATTGTCAAAACTTTGTTTCCACAAACTGTGCTTTCTTCATTGAACTATACTTTGGCAGCTGCTGCCCCGCTGGGTGGTCCCTATGCAATACTTTTATTAGTTTTTATGCTTTCAAATATAATTTCTTTTAAGCAATATTTTGTCTAATTTATATGACCAGCCAAACAAGAAGCTGCAAAGATAATATTTTTTAACTTCCTTTCTGATGAATAATAAATGTCACATAGGAATTAGAAAGTAGGATGTAGTTGCATGTGCCATCTGCTGTGTATGGGAACAGAAGAAAGATATTAGACTTTAAATTAGGGGTTTCTTTCCTAGAAACTCAAAGATGAAAGGAAACCACACTGATCACTTGGAAAGCAATACTACTCTCTATCAGTCATTAGATATCTACCAGTGCTTAGAAAATCTCACAATATGACAAGATACTCTGGAGAGCTCTCTAAGGATTATCTACAAAGTGTATTTTAAATAAAAATTAATGTCATGAATGTCATACAGTCTTCTGATTATTTACTTTAATTTCTTTTCTGTTTCTTCTAGTTGCCTAAGGCCTGTGATAGCAGGATATGTGGAGACAGTTCTGAGGTAAAATACAAAAACTTGCATGCTGAATTCCCATAGTAGCTGACTATTTGCAAAGGTAAGGAGAGCTACATAATTGCATATTCACATGTTTGAAAATTAACTTACCTTATAAAAACCCCAAAAACTACCCACATTTTACCTCTGAAGTGGAAGTGTGCCCATTCTAGCTGCCCACTTGGCCTCAGTTGTCACTAAAGATACAAATGCTGTCCTAACAGCATGGATTAGGCTTTTCTGCAAGGTGGCACAGCCCTGAGACATGACAAGGGACGAGGTGGCTGTCAGGGCTGGTGTCCTCCAGGATGTGTGCAGCTGGGATGATGGAGGTGTTTCTGGCTATTTTTTTATTTTACATCAATAAAACAAATAACAAAATATGTTTTCTTCTGCTCTATAATTTTTGTTTGATGGCTATGCACAGATTTTTAGTTTAAACAGCTGTCATATTAGTTTATTTATTATCAGATGTTAGCATTTATTGTACATATTAAAAAAATAGGAGTAGAACAAATGGAAAGATAAGCAGGACAAAAGTGTAATTGTTTTGAAAAAGTGGTAGAAATCAGCTTCAGAACAGTTGGTCATACACAAAAAAAAAGGTTTTGGAGAAAACCTTTCATACTAGACAGTATTTAAATATTTATTATTTTATGTAATATTTTCGTGCCTTGAAAGTGCTAACCTGGGATCAAGGTATCTTTTTTGCAGAGCTTTAATTAGTGTTTCTTATAAAATAATTTTGGCTCAAATCAGAAAAAATGGTCAAAATAAAGAAATTATGAAATCAAATTAGCAATTGCTCATACACAGTATTTGTAGTAAGCTGGTATCATCATAAAAGCCAACATAGATAATATTATACATGAAGGCTTGTGAACAGAGGAGAAAATGTAAAAATATAGCACTATCCCTGAAAACACTGTCTATGCTCTAAATTTGAACTTTAACCTTTTCTCTTTTTTTTTTTCCTTAATCCAAATTTCTGTGATTTTTGTTTGGCTGAACATTTGGGTAGCACACAGGTGAGCTGGGACAACTTTAGTCTGTAAGATAACCGCAGATAACTCATCTTCTGACTTTCACTTCTGTCCAAATTCCCCTCTGAGATGAAACCTGTGTATGGTTCTGGGGCTAAATTGGTTCAGAGACCCCTCCCTGCAGGTGCCATGGGTAAAAGAATGAAGCTGCACCTGGCTGGGGTATTTCAAGCTTTCCAGCATTAAGATGCTATTTCAGCAGCCCTTCTGCCGCAGACACCAGCACCCCTTTAGTGCCACTGCTGGATGTGCGATGCAACCTTAGGGTGACACCTCAGAGTAACAGCCTTCAAGCTACCTGAGGAATGATTTCTCAGACAAAAAGATCCTAGGTTTTAAGGCTGCAAGGGCATCACAAACAGCTCACAAGAGACCTGGACTGCTATGACACATGGAAATAACCTGTGACTCACACTGGAAAGGAGGCACTTGAGTCACTCTGTTCCCTTGCCTGTGGAGCAAGGGGCCACATCCTGAGGAAGTTATTAAAGCTTTTAGTGTAGCTTTAATAGAAGTCTGAGAGTGTTCCCTCTTGTATTGACATCCGCTACCATAAAATGGACCCAAGCAGAATTTATTAGAGATTAAATACCTGTGTCTGAAGTAAAATTTCATCTTGTGATCTTTATCAGCATCTTTATGCTAATTGGAAAGTTGTGAAATATTAAAAGAACATCAACCTCTTCTCCTTGCACAGTTTTTCAGTAAATATTGACTTACAGTCTGTTAATACTGAGTTCAAGCAAATAAAAAAATTGCCTGAAGCTTCAGGGGGAATATCCTGGTTGAGAAGTCCCCTCCCAGTTTCTCCATCAGCAGTAAGCCAGACTGTGCAGGAAACAGGGCTGTGAGGATCATCAGAAACTGCTGTTGGAGATTCTGAGCACCTACACAAAATAAGAAATACCTCAAACATCACATCTCTCTCTTGTTCAGCTTGCTTTTCCCAGCATAATCACAGGAAATAAAACTGAAAGGTTTATACTGTCTCCTTCTGCAGGGAGGATGAGAGAGTCTGTGCATGGGCTGGGAATATAGAGACCATGTACCTGGAGGGGAACAGCCCTCTGAGCAGCTGACAACAAGGCCAGTGCTCTTCACCAGTGCCCAGAATAGGTAGGAGGAGACAAATGCTGTCTGAAGGACATGCCTTTACAATGAATTTCTTAAGTTTACACATGACAAAATCTATTCTCAGAGCCTGAGAGAAAAAAAAGTGATTTGAGAGATGGAAGTCTGACAGAATTATACTCATGTATTCTGTGCAGATCCATAAAAAATGCTTGGGAAGTCACACACAATTGATTATTGCTTGTATTTTCTGAAGCTATAGCAGTCTTAGAATCTTAGTCATATAATTTCATGTAATTAAATTTTCTAGCTGGCAAGCCAACCCCCAGTCTTTTGTTTATTGTTAGCGATTCTCTAGCAAATAACATCTTAAAGAAATAGGAAAATAGCCTGGCTTATTTTTAGGCTGATTTTTCACCCAGAAAAAATCTATAAGAAAGGTGAATAGGTAAGGAACTGAAACACTCATGTCTGTACCACTGTATGTATACGTTGTGAAGGTAAGAAAAGGCACATTTTGATAGAAAAACAGTGGTTTGGATCTCTGCATGCCATCCTCATATTCTGTTGCTGCTCACCACAAACACATTCCTCAGAATATCCTGAGTTCATCAGACATGGGTTGGACTACATGGGGAGAGAAAAAAGTTGTATTGAAATATATCATGTGCAGCAGGCTTCACACATAGTTTTCACAAGTCTCCAGCTACTGCTGACATGGCTCTGATTTTGACAAGATAGGTCAGTCTAGTTCAAAAGCTGGAACTCATTATGGCAATCCTTTACTGTAAATATGTGGGAAAAATTAACTATAATGGAATACAAATATTTTTGAGCAACTGTTAAATGCTGGGGTTGGGCCAAATGGACAGTTGGCCTGGGGCACCAGCTTTTTCACAGGCACACTTATTGTTGATGAGCACTTAGTCCATCTATCTGTTACCTTCAATCACTCATGGGTGCCTTCATTCTGCCTCCAGGATTTCTGAGCCCAGACGTCTCGCCCCAGCCTGGCAGCAGGAAGCCTTGTTGCAGCCTAGAAGATGAGAGAAGGCAGCTGCAGATGAATGAATGCATGAAACTAGAGAGTGATGCAGACAGAAGAGGAATCTGCATGTGACCCTCTTGTGGGTTTCTATTGTTTTGTCTTGGTCAAATAACAGTCTGCCCTCTGTATGTTGGAGGATGTGGTCCCAAAAGGCCACTTTGGATGTAAAAGGGCAAGGTGGCAGAAGGGCTTGTTCACAATGCATATTGAAAACTCTGATCTTATTTTCTTTCTTCCTCCTTCCTTCTGCTCATCTGCTTCTAGGCTTTTGCTTCATGATTCCCCTCAAAATTACTTTCTTACAATTTCTATCTACTTTTAAAAAATTTTTTAAAACTTTATTTATTTTATTAGTACTCTCAGTTGAAGTGACATGTAACTTTTCACTTCATGTCGTCAGTTCTTAAAAACTAAATAAATTATATTCTGTGATCTACTCAGTCTTCTGATAACAAGCAATGTTTTTCAGGGAAAATTGAAGACAAAATACAAACAACAACTCTGGGCCTTGCATAGGTAGGATGGCTTCTTATACATTTTGATATTGTGTTCCTTACAGGAACATTCTACATGGAGAAAACTGGCAAACATTAAACTCTTAATAAAGCTCTTAATAAACCAACAAGAACACAGCCAGTTTAGAAACACTCAATATCGTACAAGTGACCCATTCTGACCTTCTGCAACTTTGTTTTCAATTGAAACAATCACCACTTCAAGCATGCAATTGAGTGCTTCCCCATCCAGCTAGGCATTTCCTCAGGGGAAGAAAACACCCAAACCCACAACAAAAACCGCCCATTAAAAACTGCACATGTGTTTCTATATTTTAACTACTCAATACTTCCTAATAACTACTTTATTATTATTCAGTCCAACTTTAAACACACAATCATGTGCAAAGAATCTGCAAGAGGCAACTTGAGAATCCAGGTGTTTGCCTGGATCCCCAAGATTAATTGTACAGGTGAAAAACTGAGAGGACAACTGAGTTCCAAATAAAACCTGTGTGCACTGTATAGCATATGACAAGTAATTATTTGACTATTTTTTTTAAGGATGAAAAAAGTATTATTTTGTAATGCACAGTAATGACCAAATAATCACCAGCAATGATTATCCTGTTTTTGTTCTCTTATAGGAATAGTTTCCTCAATCGGCTTGTTATTTCACACAAATAAAAAGCTCAGTAAAGAAACTAATGGTCAATTTAAACCACTGATCATTTTGATCCATAACAGACTTCCACTTGGGGTCAAAAGGAAATATCAGGTTTTTCAATTAATCAGTTAGAGTGGTATACAAATGCATTTTAGATAAAAATCCCACAAGTAATGAAGGGAACCTCAAATTTTAGAAAAAGAAGAAACTCACTAGGGTTCACTAGCATTGTCATGGGCTAAATACATTGTGAAGCAATGTTTTTAATCTGGGCTGCGTGTTTGGTATGCGTGTCTCATTTGCAACATATCCTAGATGCTGAAAATGACTTGAGGATTTGAAATTCAATGACTATTGTATAAGATTTAGTAATCTCATATATCCCAAGATTTAGTACTTTGTATTCCTGTCTAGAGGAGTAGATGGTCAGATATAAGATAAAGTTTAGAAGAGCAACAGTTGTGATGCAACAAATGATACATGATTCTCCTCCCCTGGTGTCTCTAGTTTCCTCATTTTCTCTCTGGAAATTGTTTGAGGTTTTTTCGACACAAAAAATCTTGGTGTGCCTATCACTTTCTGTTAAAAATATCTTAATGGAATAAAAGAAGCAAAATTAGATAATAAATTAAATAGATTATGATGTCTTTACCGAGGGAAATGACCCTTTAGAAGATTGTTGCATGTTATGACAAGCTCTTTTGGTTATGCTCCATTGAATACTTGTCCTGATTTCTCTCAGATAAAAGCTAAGACTTCTGCCACAAGTCTCTGTACACTGAAATTCTTAAATGCTCTCCGTGTATTGCCTTGCCACAATTTACTATTTACATTTTTTTCTGCTTTCTCTGTAGGATATGAGTTTTCTATCCACATAGGCCATATTTATTGGATACTTTTTAACAAAGCACCCATTTTTATCTCTCCCTACTTCCTGCCTTTATTTACTAAGTTAGGCCATGCAGCACAGTAAAGGTGCGAACACCAAATTGTTTTCATTTGCTGGCACCCAATTAAGCCTGCAGCTGCTGAACTTGAGAATAATAACTATCCAGGAAGCCTCTGATAAAGGAAAATCAAGGAGAGAAGTAGACAGAAGGATTCTTACTGCAGCAGTCCTCATGGATGACCTGTTTTAAGGAATCATTGGGAGCTGGCATTGATCTATTGTGGAATAGAAAGCTGCCTGGCTAATGAAGGCATTAGTGGCAGTATGTGCAAGACAAAGGTTTGGTCTTCAGTGTTTTGACACAAGGTGCAGGAGCAATGAACCTTATGTTACAGCTACACCTCTTGAGGGCTATATTTTATTTTCCTAGATGTATGGAGTAAAGTGAGGAAATAGATGAATGACAAACAAAAAATAATACCATTTTGAAAGAATATTAGTATGAATACAATGCAGTAAAAATTGAATTAGCTGTGAGTCCCTGCTGAGTTGTATGAAATAGCTGTTAAAGCTAATTCTCATTGTAACACATAATGGTATTATCGATTCACTTGATACATGGCTAATGAGTGTAATTTTTCAGACTCCTTGAATACAGTAAATCCTGTTTACTCTTTTAGTGCAAACCTGCCTGCTGTCTGTAATTCAGTTTCCCTTTTATTGTATCTTCATTGTTCATTCAAATAGGCCTACTCACATTCCTTCATTGCTTGGACTTGATAACATATTATGAGGGAGCACCTGCATGGCTTTTTATTACATCTCTGTTATCTTTTGTGACAGTCCAGTGAGAAATTCAGGAGAAACTAACAGCTGAATGGCTGGGGAGTATTAACCCCTTCAGGGACTGTACTTCATGGAAGCATTGTGACACTACATCATGGTAGCATGAAGAATGGGTCAGGGTCAACTAGAAAGGTCATTACGAGGCTTTAAAGCCCTAAAACTGTAAGGAAAGAGCTTTGACAAAAAGGAAGAAGTTCAACAGTAAAGCAAAAAAAAGGAATCAAGGACACTTTAAAATTTTTGGCACAAAATAAGACTCAAAGGCAAAGCGGCTTTGGATTTTGAAAGGGCATTGCCTACCTTGTGGTCATTCTCATGGTCAGCAAGAAGTCAAGATTTTTCCTGACACACAAAGGATTGAGGGTAAATTTAATTTTGACCAGATTTTTGCTTTTATTCCCAGGGATTTTAGATTCTTTATAATTAGGAGGGGCAATTAGTGAATTCCAAATTCTGTTTTAGACTCTATATATTTCCCTGTGACTCAACTACCATCCTACCATTTCCAAGGTCAAATATGTTTCAAAACAAATAAAACAGATAGTCACTGTTTATTTATTCATATCTTCATGGTACCAGTATCTGGCTATCCTCTCCCATATAAAAAAAAAAGAATGATAATCAAAAATTGTGTTAAAGTCTTACATGTTTTTTAAAATGTGAGGCGTCTTCCTTTCTTTCGGATTTTTGTGCCTTCATATGACTTTGTTGGAAACTGCTATGAGCTCTGGGCAGGGGAGATCATGGGATCTCCTTTTCACTTTTTTCCAGGTTTATCCTGCAAAGGGATAAAGAGTTAGAAACTAGAGTTCTTAGAATTTTCTATTTGCATCCAAAGGCATGACAATGTTTTATGTTTGAGTAAACCTGTTTTATTCCAAATGTCTATTTTGATCTGGCACATTGCCTCTCACTGTCCTTCCTCAATGGTGGTGTCCTTCACACATCATATCTTGACATTTTTGAGTCTACAAAATAGTAAAAAAATTAAGAAAATTAAAATACTCAGGACACTTTACATAGTTTCTTCAAACTGCTTCAAAATATTTGTTATGGTTAAAAGTTCAGATGCCCTCTGTCGCCTCAGCAATCACATCTCAGACTGTTTTCCTTTATTCAAATATTCTTTGGTCCTTAAATACTAAATTAAAATAACCGAATAATAAACACAGTTTTAAAATCCTATTCCTGCTACCCATGACTAACCCAGCTATAAAAAAAAAAAAAAAAAAAAGTGTTTGGTACCAATAGAGAATTTTATAAATAAACTAAAAATTATTCAAAAAATAGAATCTATTTCAGCACTTTGAAAATCCCTACTTGAATATTCCATTAAATTTTCTTGGATGCACCCTGTCCTCTCTTTTCCAGTCAGGTCATAGTATCAGTTTTAATTACCTTTCATGAGCATGTGAATACATTTTTAGCTGATGTCCTTTTAAATTCCATGCATATTTTCTCTCGTATATACAATTACAGAGGAAATATGATAAGTTCTCTATGCCACTTATCTAAAATCCAAAGGTCATATAGCTTATTGTTTGAAAAGCTTTTTCATTCTGAACTTCTGCAATGACATCCAAACCCCATTTCTATAGTAGCGTGTGGTAATCACCAGTCACAATAGTAATAATGGTAATAATAATAATAATAGAAAAACATATGGGATCCTATATCTATCTACTGTATGAAGTACCTTATTCTTGGAAAAGTACTATAAAGATGTAAAGTTCACTCTGCATGAAAACCCCCAGAATTTTCATGCAGGTATTGGGAGCACAGGGATTTAACCATTTCCTTTCTCTTGCCAAAGTTACACAGTAAGGAGACTATATTTTTCCCCTAATTTAAGAAGCCGGTGTAACAAGATAACAGTAAAAACAGTGTCCAAGAACAAATCTCCTAACAGAAGATACTGAATGCTACATCAATCAGTAAGGGGGTTTAACTGTCAGAGAGGTCCCTCTGTGGACCTTTTGTTCTGCTTGGATTTTATTTCTGTCCATATCCTCTCATCTACCACATTCCTACAGGCAACGACTCTTACAAATTTATCATCGAATAAAACAACCATGACACTATCTTCCAAGGGTATTAGTCAACTGAAATAAAAAATGAACTTCTGATCTGTTTAAGCCAAACTCTTCTTCTGGGGTTATGAATATAAATTTTACATACATTCCACTACTGCAATAAACTGTCAACTTTGACTCCAGTCACAAGTGCAGTAATAGATCTAGACTTACTTACAATGTATTGTTCCTTTAAAAAAATATTCACACCCTGGGCTTGCTTTGATACTAATTAAAGATTACAAAAATGTGTTTGATACCTATGTCTGTTTGTCCAGATCATTAAGCATAAAAACGACAAAATAAATAAAAGACTAGAAAAATAATCTTGAAGTTCTTCATCAGTTGTGGCCCTCCATGAGAGTACTTACAGTTATCTATGCAGATTAGAAGGTAATAATCACTTACAGGGTTTTTTGCTTACTTTAATTATGGCTTAATTTTCTGATTGGGTAAAGCTGGGTATTTTTTCACAAGCAATACTTTTCTGGTTAAAAGGCTAAGCGTAAAAGCATGAATTAATTTCAATACATCTGCTTTTAAATGAGGCTCTGTTTTTCTTACTCTTTTTTTTTTCCCCATAACTTTTCCATGAGAAACTGGGGTGGGGAGGAAATAAAAGAAAAAAAAGGAAAACCAATTATCTCATCAGAAAATCCAAGTCATTAAAGAGAAAAAAGTTCTGCTTTTCAGCAATGTTTTCCATTTCATAGAATATAGATAGATTGTGAATATGCCCTGTCTTTGAGGAAGAGTAAGAAGAAGGGAAACCACCCCAAACCTACCTTTAAATGACACAAATCTGCCTTGCCCTGTGCTCAAGTGACAATCCCCGGAGGCACAGGCTCTTGTGCACTTAACAGTGGGGCAGGCAGATGAGTGACACCACTGTGAGAGGCGATGGAGAACAATCCCTGAGGAGCTGGTGCTCTCTTCTTGTGCATGGTCGTGCTGCCCAGGGCAGGAGGGTCCCCACTGCCTCCTCCATCGGGCTCCAGACCTCATCCAGAACCTGTGGCTGAGCTTGGGCTGGCACCCAGATGGGTTTGATATAGGACAAGTCTAGACTCAAGTGTATGACTCTGGTTAAAATTAAATAGAAATATATATATAAAAATAAATATAAATATATAAATATATATATATATTTATATATATATATATAAATATATA
>LTAT01000006.1:54968130-54979773 GCA_003286495.1 Chlorodrepanis virens | reverse complement strand
AATAAATAAATAAAAAATAAATATATATATAAATAAATAAATATATATATATATATTAAAAACCTATATAACCTCACTTTCTAAGAAACTTTTACCTTGATCATCATAAGGATATTCAAACATTAAAAACTCAAGCATCCAAAATGGTTTCACACTGGTTTGATCATTCCATGACAAAATACATTCTCATTAGAAGTCATAATTATCTCCGAAACTACCAAAGAATTTGTCCAATATTTTTAGAGAAAAAAAAAATAAAGCTCTTCTGAAAAAAGATGAATTTAAATTTTTCCAAGTCTGACTACAGCTTCCTCTGTAGTTATAATTTAGCAGACAAAAAGCCAGAGGGTAATTTTTCCATGATGTTTCCCTGATAAAAATGAGCAGTGAAGTCAGAAAATACACCAATTTTTACTTTATTAAAAAACTGAAACATATAATTTCAGCTATGAAACCTGCTAAAGAATTATTTTTGATTCATTTTTTAAATCACTAGAATAGTTTAAAAAAACTTAAAAAGCCCCAACCCAAAACCTAACCTAATTCAAAAACAGAGACTACTTTTGCTAAAACTTTCCTTACTTGATAGGAAATTTGATAGGAAAAAAACCTCAATTGATAGGGGAAGAAAAAAGAGCAATAAAAATGTGTTCATACAAATGAAGAGAATGGAATGAGATACTGATTTATAGGTAATTAAGGAAAGTAGTTTAAACACAATAAGAGCAAGACAAATTCTAAATTGATAGAACTATTTGCAGTTGAAGAAGGGGACATTTTATCAGATACAGAGAAGCAGAAGAATGGAAACATCTTTTTTCTTACATACTTTAGAAGTAGCAAGTTCAAATATGAACAACAAATGAAGGGAGAATATCTTTTCAGCCCACCAGTCATTAGGAAGGAACAAACCCTGTTAACAGAAGCAGGAAGGAAATAAGGATGGTAAATACTTTACACTGGTATCTCCCTGAGATTAGTTTGCTCCTCAAGGTGGTTCGTAATTTTTAAAATAATATATATGAGAAGCAAGTTGGCTTTTGATACAGATTTCTTTCATAGTTTGAGCAATGGAACGAGTGTTTAAAATTGGTATTTTTGCTATCAGGATTTGGTACAAAAGATTTATAATATAGGCAATTTTCTCCCAATCAAATTACCATATGAAATTAATCATGCTTTGTGTCATCCGACCATGTAAGAGATGTGGAATGTAGGAATCCTTCTCACCTGAGTGTCCAGCTCTTTCACAGGTCAATAAAGAGAAAAGGTTACCTAGAGAGAAGTAATTCATCATATCATCAAATAGGTGTCTATTCCCCCATTTATAGCTATTTACAGTTTGACTATATGTCTTTGAAAGTTAGAACATCCTGATCTATTTAGATTAAAATAACTTCAGTGTTTTTGAAAGTAAGGGATTTCATGAAGGAGGATTGTTTATTAATGGAAATTCTACCATTAGTGGCTGTCATAAAGAACAGAAAAATAAATGCAGAATTATTTACAATTAGTTATTAATATTTTTCTTTTTAATAAATTTTTTTATGTATAGGCAACATTTAGTTACATATCGAAGAGTGAACAGTTTAAAAGCCATTTTAAATTTTCTTTCACTAGATAATCTGAAAACAAATTGGAGTCATAAAGTGCAGAGCAATTGACCTTCTTAGATATTATATACATCACTTATAAAGCTAATTGCATTTTAATTGGGTTTTAGTAAATGGACACTTTTGCAATGAGATATTAGTTTTTAAACACTTTTGGTTTTAATGAGTGTTAATTTTCCTGGTGATTTGCTTCAGCATAGAACTATCATGACTGAATTAATTCTGCCTGAAGCTATTCTGCATTTAAGGTCATAGATGTTGGCAAGTAGTATAGATGATAAGAAAAAATTATTAAAAAAACCACAGCCTAACCAAAACTAAGGAAGTTCAGCTCAAAAAGAGAAAATCCCTGAATATAAATTCCCAAGTTATAATGATTCTACAAATGTTAGGAAAGACATTTTGAGCTGCAAATGTTCATATATTTTGGAGTAAATTTTAGCAAGGTTTGACCTTTTTCTCTAATAATAGCCTCAACACAATACTGGATTAAACCTGAATATTTGAGATAGAAACATTATATGATAGAAACATTCTAGGAGATATTTTTCTTTTTTTTTCCTCAAGTTCCCTTCCCATTGTACGACGGTCTTTTAATCATATGCAGGACACACAAATAGTTCTATTGAGATACCTTGAAAAATGATATATTTTTCTAGCCACATATAGATTTACCATCACTCCTTAAAAACATTCTTACCTCTTCTATTCACTTTCTTGTGAGCTCTTCCTACCTGCAATGTGGTCTCTTCATCAGCTGTTAGCTGGACTCCAGGCAGGAGCTTTACAAAATCTCCTTGAGCCCTGACCCTTCCTTCCAGGGAGGGACACCTGTTGCTTGGCCTCTGATCATGACAGCTGGAGTCAGATAAAATGGATTATTGAATATCCTGGAATACAACCCTGACAGGCTGGCTGGTGAGGGCTTTTCATCTTGGGTGAGCATCATTGATATTCTTTCCCAAACATTTTTCTGCCAAAGTTTAGCTGCAGTATCTCTCAGGACCAAGCCCAGGTCCCTCTTTCATTCATAATTTTTGTTTGCCTAACTATGTATGGTCTGGCTGCATGTGGCAGCCTGTTACACTACTAGATGCTACCAAGTCATCTGGTTGAGGCAAATTCACCTTTTTTAATGTATTGACTTGTCTCATCTTCAGGTGTCACACTCAAGGGCTCTCAGCACCAAAAAAGGTAACTAACAGTTCGTCTTTATTGCAGCATTTTTACATGATTTTCCATTAGGGACAATGTTAACCTTACAGAGTAGTGGTTAAAAAATGTCTTATAATATTATAATAACATAATAATTAAATAATTCTATAATCACATAAGTCATACTTTTTATATGTATGTACATGTATATATATACATATGTATGATTAAACTTTTCTGGACACAAGCGAGTAAAACGGAAAGAATTATAAAAAAATCATGAAGTACTGTGACAGTAATCTAAAATAATTGTCTCCCAAATTTGTATGATCTATGAATTCCATTAGCACATTGCTTATTCATTGCTTCTTAATGCAAAAGAAATTAATAGACTAATAATATCTGATAGGAATTTGCAAGTGAGAACAATTATATCAAAACTGTGAGAGGCAAAATATGTATTTAGTGTAAAATAGATATGTGCCTTGTATGTTTGAGGCGTTAGACTTCAGTCCATAATCTTTTGATATGATCAAAATACCTCCACCAAAAATGCTGTTGTACTCAACACTTCAAACATTTTCATTCTATATGTAACAGCAATTTTGAATTCTACTGAATTTTAGGGCATTCAAGGAATGTTTTACATAATAAAAAAATCAACATATAGACATAGTTTATGTTCTCATGCATCTTTCCCTGAATAGTAACTCTGAAGCTACTATTTAAAGAGGACAAAAACACTTTTTAGGGGGTAGGGGGTTTCTATGGCCATTTCAGTTTTTATATTTATAGATCAACCCTGAATCTTTCATCTA
This sequence comes from Chlorodrepanis virens, assembly GCA_003286495.1. Taxonomy (NCBI): domain Eukaryota; kingdom Metazoa; phylum Chordata; class Aves; order Passeriformes; family Fringillidae; genus Chlorodrepanis; species Chlorodrepanis virens. Next base: position 54,976,187 of record LTAT01000006.1, on the reverse strand, counting down.
CATATATTTCTACTTAAGCATATTTGGATAATTAGTTATATTTGTACTGAAAAAAGTTTTAAAATAAATGTATGCCAAGTAAAACATCTGGAAATTCAGAATAGCAATGATCGTAGTTTGAATTGCAAAGAGAAATTTTATACTAAAATGTAGAAGGGTTCAATTATTGTGCAACTAAGGTGGTTAGCCTACATAATGACCCAAAAGACCACTGAAAAGTGCTTGCTCATTTAAGTAACTTGTTCAACTCATATAAAAATCTAATAATCAACAGCTCCAGATGTGCAGCTAATATACAGACATATTTGTATGAAAAACAAACGGGTCTGCAATGGAGAACTCTTTATGTATGCTTCTGGTAAGCAAAGACTAAACAGCTGACATTCCAGCAATGGTAAATCACCCTTTTACTTTCTGAAACTCAACCCTAATATACTTACCTGTGTAAGGAAACACTTCTAGTAACACTTGGACAACTAACTGAACAGGTAGTATGCACTAAGTACTTCCAAAATCAGAAAGCATGGTGAAAGTTCAGAGGATTGAAATTTTTTTCTGCAAGATCAGTGAACTAAGATGAGATGTTTTCCTGGAGGAGGGGGAATTCTTTTCATTATTCCAGGTGGATAACTTGACTCACATTTTTGCGTGTAAAAAAAAAATAAATGGTCCCGAGCAGCGTACTGGCTTTCAGATAATTTCTGCTGGAACATCTGGACTGTGGATCAGCACAAAGAACTATACAAAATATTAACACTCCTGGATCACATGTTCCTTGGATCTGAACACAGGACTGTACTGAGAAATCCTCAACAAAACACCTTGAATCTAGAGGTTTTTATTAAAATATCTCCAGTTTACATATAAGGACTCCAACACAGAAGAATCCATTGCCTTCAGGGAAGCCGCCGATAAATACAAGTATGTGACTGGGAAAAGGAATCCACAGGACTTGAGACCTGAGCACTATCCAGAAGGAGAACTCAAAAGGCTGGAAGATCAGATTTATGGAGAGCCTTCAGTTGAACAGAAGCGCACTGAAATTTCCTTAGGTTTTCTTTGTGGAGAATACTTTCACTCTACCCTAGCTGAAACCAGGCAACTGCTCAGATGTTATATGTTAGTAAACCTGGTTATTCTAGTTATCACCTTGTATTTGTAACTCAAGAGCAAATATCTTTTGTTAATTGTAAAGCTCTTTTAGAAAAAGAAATAACATTTTTTTTAGTCAGCTTAATTCTTTTCAGCTCAGATTTACATGCAGATACAGGTATATGATAGTCTGCAGCAAATTAAGAGCCAGAAACTTGTTTAAAAATATAACATTGTGGAATCATCCCAGTAACCACAAAAAGTCATGGAACTTTGACTGGAAAGATTAAGAAAAGTATTTTATTTTTAAACTTTCTGTAATACCTCAGTTGTGTAAATATTTGAATTTTAAACTTATTTTATTATGGGCAGATCCTCATCTGGTATAAATCAGTGTGGCTTCTTTGAATTTCAAAGAGCTACGCCAGTTTACTCCAAGTAACTCCATGTCTGTCCCTAATGTTTTTTTTTTTTATATAATTCTTTTAGAGTTCCTTTCAATTTGTTATTTTCAGCTCCAAGGGAAGCTGCATTCTGCCTGTTTTTAAGCTATTTTACCCATAGACAAATCTGTGCTGTCAAAACAGGCTTTTAGAAGTTGAACAAAATCCAAAAAAATCCAAGCTATGTATAGTAAAAGTTGGCACCAGTTTATCTATGAATTCTTAACCATAAGAACAGCAGTAAAATCTTCTAGAGATCTGAATTTTCAGGCTGCCCTTGTTTAGCTCAAGGGCAGTTACTAATGTAGGTGATCTCACACCTCAGATGCTAAGGATATAAAGACATCACATTTATGCTTTATATTTATTTGTTATGACATTGCCCTGAAGAAAACTAACATTACTGTTAAAAGAGTAATACACATCATACAGTGAATGATAGCTTGATCTGTCATGACAGAAGGTACAAAACTTGTGAAAAGTCTGTTATCTTCAAACTTGGCTCATTGATCCTCTAGTAAAAAATGTGTTCCATTTGTAACAAGTGCAATTAAAACCATACTGATTAATTCAAGACATAACCAAACATCCTAAATCCTGTGAATAATTTACATAGCTTTCTGTAGTCTGTTCCTTTATTCATTCTGCTCGCTACTTGGAAAATTCAGCCTCATCTTCAGATGCAAAACTCAGATCTACAATGAAAGATCCTGGTAAGTAAAAGCATTTTCAAAAGATGGAGAGAGAAAATTAATGCAATTACAACCATTCTTCATTGAGTAATCAGCTTCAAAAGAGGTTGAACTTCAGGGCAGGATCCATGAGAAAGCTCTGCAGTGATACCAAAATTCTGGTTCTAGAGAAAGATGGCTAGATTGCAGTCTTCAACACGTATTACGTGCAGAGGACTGATCGAGTCCAGAAGAAAGTTAAGTATTTTGCAATAACTACTGCATGTAGTCTTCAGACCTTGATGTGCTTTGTGGAGTGCAAGATGCAGATTTTTTTCTCTAAATTTACTATTCCAAAACAAACAGCTATGCTTAACAAACCCTCAGAACCACAGTGATTAAGGTTATGTCAAAAGCTCTCTGCAATTTTTCTAGGGACTACAGTTCAATTAGGAAAAATTTACCCCAGCCTGGCATCTAGCTCAAAGATAAATCAAAGCTTACTTAATTTGGAAGAAAAAACTCTCTGGCAATTTATCATGCACAGGAATGAAGGGAAAACATAAAATTAATGATATTTTAGGATCTATTTTGCATATACTGGATAACGAAGATATTTTTAGAACAAATCCCATGCAACTTCAGTGCAACCTTTCCTCTAGCTATTTGAGGCAACTGTACTAACTGCCTTGTAAATGGACACTACCTAGGAAGTATCATGCCAAAAGCTTAAAAAACCCATTAATACACTCTGCTTTGACTGCAGAAGGAAAAATTATATCCCCTCCTTCAGTAATCCTGTTAAAAATGCCTTTCATGCAAACAAACATCAAGAAGATATCTGTCAGTCCTTGGGGTAGAAGCTCTACTTATATGACCATTTTGAGTGGAGATAGGGATGAGTGAAGAGTAGAACTCTGTCCCTTGTGTTTTGGAATGTGGTGAGGGACAGATGTCTTATACTTTAGAAGAGATAAAACCTCTGGTTCTGTGAAAAACAACAGAAGGTTCGGAAAAAAAAGGTGTTTGGATAAAGGAAAAGGGGACGTGAGGAAGCCAAGTACAGCAATGTGTCTCTTTCTCCCCTGTTACCCCTGCAATGCACAGTGTCTTTGCTGTGCTGCCTTCTGTCTTTTGAAGAGTGGGTCTGACTCCCTCTGCATTCTTGTCATGCTGTAAGTGTAGGGGGGCTAAGGGGTGGTGATATTTTCTTAAGTATGGAATTTGTGCAAGGCTGACAGAAAGATTAATAGAGGGGACCGTAAGGATTCCTGCTGAGCACTCTATTAAGCCAATAAGCACTGAACTAAGAAAAACTTGCACAATGGACAATAATGGCTTCTGAACAGATGTTCTGGTCTTACGTGTCCAAACTCTACTTTTGAAATAATTTCTAAAGTTGGCTTCTCCTTATAAGTAAGTTCTTCCAGTTTTCACTATATACCAAGTAAATATAGTAAGTCAACAGCTGGGGTTTTATTTTCCTTGTTTATAAGTAGAAGTGATTTTTTTCACCTTAATATCCTTGCCCAAATTTGTATTAATTCTAGTCTCCATTTTTTTACTGTACCTCATCTCTCTTCCCTTATGCATGCTCGGTTAGTCTTGTTTTCCTTCCTTGCCTATGCTTTACATCTTCTCCAGAATACTTGTTTTTCTTCAGCCTTGTTGTTCTTTCTTTTTTACTGTTCTTTCCTGATTTACAGCAGATCCTCTTACTCCCTCCCAACTTTGCCCTTATTCTGTTTCTCCCTTCAGCTTAACCTCCTGTTCATGAGTCCATAAGCTCTAATTTATCTTCCACTCCAGTGCTTGTTTAAGTAAAATTTAAGAAATTTTTTTCTCCCCCTACTCCAGTATTACAGAGCATGGGAGTTCTGGGGCCCTTAAAAAGGCAGCTGGTCCCATTTTGTAAAGAAATCATGCACAGGTGCTGGGAATCATCCAGGACTGATGGGTTTCCAGCCCCAAAAATCAAAGAAACTTATGTATACGTTTGTGACTGGGGAAGGCTTTGAGTTTTTTCCTTTCCTCTGGGAGGGAGAGGATTGAAGCAGCTTAATAACGATAAAGACAAGGACTGGGAATGGCAGTAAATGAGAGAGGCTCCCTCCCCATGACACAGTAGCACCATCTGAACTTTGGGAAGTAGTTACCAGTTGCCAAGGATCTTTTATAGTTAGATTACTGCCATATCTGAAGTTTGGAATTCAAGATGTCCATTTTCTAGCTGTATCAGCAAATCGTGTCTGTGACTGCCCTTACTAACAAATGGCAGAAAAAGAAACAAGATCAAAATTCTTTGTAAGAATCCAAGGAAGAGTATAAGACTAGAAGATTTACTTCTAAAAAGACGTTTGAGGATAATCTTGACAGGTGATGGCTATGTGTACATCTACATATCTTGAAAATGGCTGTGCCAAACTAACCTTCAGGCATGAACAGACCACTGAAGCTGTAATTATTAAATTGATGATGTAGGTTCTAGATCTGATGTCAGAAGCTAGGTCTTTTAGTAAGATAATTCCTGGCCAGGATGATGTAAGACTTTTAAGTATAACTCTTGGTTTCCTGTATTTATTAGGATTTGATTTTTTAATCTCATTTATGGCATGTGATATGTAATTATCTGTGGAAATGCAAATCTGAGGAGTGGATGCTGACCTGACTTCTGACCTGAAATCTGCTTCCCAAAATGTCAGGGGATGAGCTAAACCCACAGTTCTCTTCATTCTATTATATAACTAATTTGGAAGGTTCAGGCAGAGCTTGCAGTTTTCTGGAAGCCAAAATGAGTAGGCACATTTACCTGCATAGCACTGACTGCCTCATCTGATATACTGAGGTTATGATATAACAGTGTGGTCATGGAGGAACTCTAAAACTCATCAGTCCAACCTTGTCTAAAACAGAAACCCTGGCCCCAGTAATATGATTGTCTGATATATGATGAAAAGTGACTGATTCCTTTTCTTATAAAATGACCTATAAAACTCAGTGAATTTTCTTTTAAATCGATGAATTATCACTGTTGAGGTATCCAGATGTGATACAAACCCTGCACTTTGAAAATACTTTTGCATGCTGTCCCATTTTATATATGTATTTGTTTTTTAACAAAAGAAATATTCTTAATTGTGAATTTTTGCTTGCATTACGTAACAAAAATTCAGCTGCAGGATAATAAGATCAGAGCTAAATAAGATTGCTAGTACATTCATGAATTCTTCTGCATCTCAGACTTTTTATTATATTTCTTCCATAGAAGTTGTCCATGCTTTTCTATTTTCTATTGCCAAGCGATCAGTTGAAATTTCAAAAATAAGTGGAAATCCTCAAAAGAAGTGGATCTGCAGCTACACATCAAAACCAGACAACAGACAATAGTGCTAATAAGTGTTTTTGATAGAACATACCAAAATTTAGCCCTTCACTGTGAAGAGGCATTTCTCAGACTGTTCCTTAGATTTCTGCACTTGAGTACCAAAAAAGAAAGCAGTATTTCAAGGCAGTATTTCAAAGTATTTCCTTTTCACAGCCACACATATACACTCATCTTACCCATTAGTTATTTCTCAGTGTTAAATGTGATGAATTATTTCACGTGAGAAAATTAAACAAAAAGCTGACAACAATGGCAATGCTCCCCTGTCTCTCTTGCCCCTGGAGAAACAGGAGGAACTAGGCAATGAGCTGCGAATTATAAGAGTTCATTTGGTTGACTGAATAGGTGCTCTTTAATCCCACCATGCTCCATATTTTCAATCAAAAAGCCAAGCATCTAACAAAGGCTTTTGCCCTGAATAGAGGTATCCTGGAAATTGCCTGTTTCCTGTGGCAGCAGTGAGATTCCCAGCCACTTGAATTGTATGAATCAGAGCTCTCAAACAGGTCTGTGTGTGACTGCCAGTGACAGTGTGGCAGTGTTTTTCTTAGCAGCTGGGGCAGTTTAGAAGTTATAATGGAAAGATTTTCAATGACTTCCCAATTATATCTGAATATGCTTGGAGTTCTGCTTTGATGTTGCCAACATTGTATATGAAAGTATCTGGGTTTTCCAGATGTTTCCTCAATAAAGTAAAGCATTTTAGCTCCCAGTGACCAAATCTTCCCTTATATATTTAAAGTTCTTTTCCAACCACAAAGAAAAATCCTAGATGAATTAAATCAATAAAATTACAGTTATACAATTCTGTTATCTGTGTCCAAGCTGGGCTGAAGTTCACAGCACTGAACAATCTATGTTTGTTAAGATCAAACCTTTCCCTGGATGGGATCTGCACTAAAACCTGTTCTCTTTGTACCTCTTGGAAATGGAGATGTGACTTCTAAAAGCAGTTTTCGGATGAGGGGAAGATCAAGTATTTCGCTTCAAGTACAATTTTAGGCTCCCAGTTATCACAACATTCATATTTCCTACTGTTATTTTTTAAGTCTAAAACAATGAGGTGTTAAATACAGTTTTAGAAATAATCAGGATGTTTGTAAACAAAATTGATGGATGCTGGATTGGATGCTGGATGCGCCTCAGAGGTAAGGACAGACATATTTTGCAAAGAATATTTCAAAAAGCAATCGAAAGTAAAGAATTCATTTAGCTCTCTACTGCTTTTGTGTCTCAAGAATTCTGAATTTGAGAACTGATGTCATAAAATAATCATTATTGAAAGGGCAGCAATGGTATTCATAGGTTTCATCACTCCCAAAAAGGTTTCTAACTTTCTCTTGAAAAAGGGCCCTTTTAGTGCCTGGTAAATTGAAATTCCATCAACAAGAGAATGGCTTTAACACAATATTGAATTAAACTCGCATTACCACCAACTACAGATGGAACTTCATCTGTTGTAACAGCTACAATATTTAAGAAGACTCAGTCATTGCGCTGAAAATATTTAAGCAGCCTTCCATATATTTTATGTATGTCTTATGGTAACCACCAACCATCACAAAGACTTATTGTTTGTATTTTCATCCTAATAGCAAAAGAAGATAATCAGTTTTCAAAATAATTTGAAATTGATCATTTACAGGTTTATTCCTGTCACTGTTTTACAGAAAAATTTAAACATTTCTGCTGAGAAAATCTCAGTAAATTATTACTATTAAAATAATAAATATTATTCTCTTAATGTTTAAATGAAATAATTTTCCAGCACATGTGGTATTACGCATTTATGAAAGTTTAAAATATGAATAATTTTTTTAAGACTTTAGAATGAACTCTGGTGTTGCTGAGACTGATTACGAGACATTCATTGATACCTCTGCTGGTCAGGATTTCACTTCAGTCTCCTGGGCTCTCATCCAACACATTTTGGCCTCTGGTGCCCTTTGGGGATGCTCCTAAACTTCCTTCCAGACACATTCAGCAGCAGTTACTGACAACGACACCTCCTTTGGAAATACAGCAGGGAATTTATATTTCTGTATGGAATTGCATCCATTCCATCTGCAAATACAGTTGACAAATCAGCACTCTTTTTAATTTTTTTCTTGCAGATTTGCACTCTGAACTTGTGCAGAGTTAGAAGTGGCTATCATAGAACCAGGAAATCTATTCTTGGGATAACTTAGAACGTATCGTAAGTGCCTATAAATGATTGACATATAAAATTGATATATCAAACCCCAGATTGACACAGCAGCCACATTTGGACTTCTCCTGTTTCTTATGAATAAAGTCCCAATGTTAGGGAAGTTTGGGGTACTTCCTTTTAGAGGTAAGAAATTTCACTTAGGCTTAAAACCGAGGTTAAAAAACCAGTTGAGAATGGTCGACAGTTTTGTCCTTGACCAGAAGAGGTCACCCTTGTGTGCGGCATAAAGTGAATCTGACACCCCCCCCCCCCCC
>LTAT01000006.1:54941851-54955437 GCA_003286495.1 Chlorodrepanis virens | reverse complement strand
TTATTTATTTATTTATTTATTTGCTTGCTGGTAGTCAGTTTAGAATTTCTATGTCAATTATTTCTGTGCTGGAACGTATGACTGGAAAAAAGAGCACCAAAGAATAAAAAAATTGCAGTTCATGTGAGTCAAATTAATATCTCAAACTTCTGGAAAGAAATAGTCAAGGGCCTGGCTGCTGTGTGCGCTTCTGAGAGCCCCTGGAGGTTATGATGGACACCAGCTATTTTGTTATTGTGAATAAGACACTGAATAAGCCCTCACTGGTATAAATTACTGCATCTGTGTTTGGGCCCCCTAGCTCAAGAAGGATGTTAAGGAACTGAAGAGCATCCAGCAGCGCACGTCCAGCTGCTCGGGAGCCTGCAGCTCAGGACCGATGAAAAGATCATAGGAGAGCTGGGGTTTTTTAAGAGGAGGCTAAGGGCAGCCTAATAGCAGCCTACATCTCTTTGAAAGGCAATTAACAATATGACATATTGTTCCTCATTATGATTACATTCCCTGAATACTTTCCCTGCAAAATCACATAAGAGTTATAAATCATAATATGATGCACAGGAAAATCTTCAAGACTTTTCATATTACACATTTGTTTCCTGTTGCCTAGCCTGGTAAATCATCCTCCAGAGAAACTGAAATTGAAATCATGGTAACCTCTGTAGAAATTTTTAATATTTTACTTGTTTCCATGAGAAAGGTGAATTTACAGTGACCTGATGCCTAGTGTGAGATTAGTATATTTAAAGGGAAATGTATTCTCTCCATTCTACATGGTGAATATTTATGCCTCTATTTAATGAGGAGGCAAGAGGAAATTTAAAGGCATAGCCATGAACTTTGTATAACTGACACAATTTATGAAAAACTACTATGATTTAATAGCAATTTTGAGCTCTATTGTAAAATCCTTAACATTACCCAATCTCCCATAAATACAACTTTTAAAGCTTCCACAGCAAAACGGAAACTTCATTTGTCCCTAGAAAGACAGAAGGCTTAATGTCAAAGTGACGTAAATTAAAGGGTGATTTTAAGAATTTAAAGGTTGCTATATTAATCACATTGATATATCTACCTATATCTATATTTGTATCTATATCAAAATCTGTATCTATATGTCATTGTTACTTTCTGATCTATTAACTCAATGAATGCTTTGCAGACTAAATTATATCAGTAATTTGGTGACATAATATTTTAAAGTAAGATTTCAGTAAATAAATCATGAAATATTGAGAAGTAAGAAATTAAGCTTCCTCCTTTCTGCTCCTGAATGTTAACAGGAGTTTACCATTACTTGGTATGGGAGATGGGCATCGCATCAAGGTGTGATACTTTAGAAGAATGTATCAGAAGTATTGGAATATGGTTTAGTCAAGGAAAGGAAATGATGAGAATAATTGGGAAAGACTGGACAGAAACACAGCAAAAAGTGGATATTGGAACAAATTCTCTGAAAAGAGATCTCCAGCAGATTTGTTTTCTGTTAAACTCAAGACTAGCACTGTCATCAATCTGACAAATGGCATTCAGTAGTGCAGCCAGGATGAAGAGCACTGTACTGTCACCATGGGCATCATTTAGTGTAAGTACAAGCTTCACACAGGCTTGTTCTAGAGTAGATGCAATTCTCTAAAGTGAATTTAAGTACACCAAAGGAAAAATATTAAAAATGGAGCAAGGAGGATAATCAAAGTATCAAAAAGCACAGCTTATAGTCAAAGACCCAAAATCTATCCCTTTAGAGAAGAAAAGCTTCTGGAGAGATCTGATCACATTAAATCTTAGGAGACTGAAAAATATCGTAACAAAGAGCTCTTCAGTATTTCACACAAAAATGTAACAAAAGACAAATGATAGGAGTTACAGCTAGAAGAAATTAAACCAAAAATATGTGAAGAATTTTAAGTAGCAAAAGTTAGTAGCCATTGCAACAGACTGTCAGGAGTATTGTGAGTTCTCCATCCTTTAAAATGTTTTACTTCTAGAAGTCATTCATTTGTTAAAACAGTAATTAATTAAGAGAGAGACAGGAAGGAAGGTGGACTACATGCTCTGAGTGTTTTCTGGCTGAATAATTCATCCCAGTGTATCATTTAAAAATCAGTCTGGTAAAAATCATTGGATATAACACAGATGAAAAGAAACTTCCCAATGGCATTTAAATTTGAATATGATAAAGAACTGTTTCCTCAACAGCAGAAATGCAATCTGTTGGCTTCTCTCTCAAGCTTGGATAATATGTGAGGTATCGCTTGTTAACCATAAGCAACATTTTATAAAACTGTGTTTGATATGTTGCACTGTTGAATGTCTTCTCAAAGTTCTCCTTTTCCATTAAACTGTATATGCAGCTCAATTAAAACTGTGGGAACATGAAATATTTTTTAAAGTCCTATAAGCTTTGAAAGATTAGAGAGAGCTTTAGAAAAGTCGTTTCAGAAATCCTCCTCCAACAATTTATATGCACTAAATTAAAGATGCTATTTTTATTCTAAATTCATGTAGCAAAAGTGCTCTTACAAGCTTTCCATCTAAACCAGCTGATTCAAATATAAAAAGTTCAAAAGAATTTTTTCCTAAAAGGGCTGTTTCTCTGCAGTTCAGATCTTTAAGAAAAAGCTTAGTGCAGCTCTCAGTTCAAGATTACTTCTTATAAAAGTTCAAAAGAGCACAGAGTAGACTTAGCAATGTATGTTTAGGTTACCAGGCATGTTACTTTTTGCTCTTTTTTTTTTTCTCACATTGCTCTTTAAATGAAACTTATTACTGAATCTGGCAAGAATGCTGCATTTATCCTTTGAGAAAATGCTGCATTTATCCTTTGAGAAAATGCTTAACTAGCTAAGTTTCACGAGGAAGGGGAACATCTTAGGAGGTTGTAAATTCTAATAAATTCCAAGACTTTAAAGAAAATTATTAAAATGGAAAGAAAATTAATATTTTGAAAAATGTGAGATGCTTTCTATAATAGAGACAGTGCTTATATGCATCTTTTTTTATGAGGAACAATGAAGGGAAAAATTGAATTTCTTGAAATTTTCTTGAAAGTTTTATTAACCTATGCTTTTAGCCTGTCAGTGTCCAAGTGTCAGACATTACATACAAGGGATCTTTAAAACAAGAGATGGTAATAATTCTTACACAGCAAGCTTTAGGCTGGAATAAGAACTTATCTTTTCATTTTAATTTTCTGTAATCTGATTCCCTGAGAAGGAGGTTTCTAAATATCAGAGTAGTGTCTGTTAACAATAGATTTCCTCCTGGACTAATGACTCAAGGTTAACACAGAATATATTTAGAAGGGATGATGTTGCCTGAAAGAACATGTCAAAGTTTCTTTCAGCTCTGATTCTGTGTAACTTCATCCATGGTGGATGTGAGAATGATTCAATTTTTTTCTTCTCTGCAGCTTATCTGACAACACAGAAATTCAAACAAGGCCATCACTATGAACTTTGAATCCTTTCTTTGATCTACTTCAGATTTCCCCCTGCTAGCGAAAATCTTTTTCAAACCATTATGTCCAAGATAAGAAAAGTACTGGTCAACACTAATTTTAAAAGGCCACTTAATTTGCTTTGAATTTATATCCACAGGTGTTATTTGCCTTTCCTCAACAGTGGTGCATCCATGGTTCACACTCAGCCTTTTATCTGCTAAAAATTACATGTCAGACTCTGCATTTGTCCTTGTTGAACAGTATTCTGTCTTTTCAAGGGTTATTTCTGCAATGTTAGGATCATACTGAGTCCCAGCACTATAAAGTATGCCTGCAGTCAGTCCCACTGTGCAAGCAGGGTCTGTGTTCCATGGAACTGCCAGTAGTAATGTTCTTGAATAGCTTCCATCAGATCTTTGTGGAATCCTATTTAGACCATTCTTTCAAGGTGACAGTGAACTCCTTCTGTCCATCTGTATGCTCATGTTGAGGTAGTTTCACCTATGCATGCAAGATGTTAGAAATTTTTGTGAAGTCAATATATATGACACTATACAGAAGGTCATTTAATATCTCAAAAGAATAGATGACATTTGATTATAAAAACACTTGATTGTTCTTATTTCCATGTTAACTTCTAGGAAGTCAAAGTAAGGTTTTGTTTGACTAAATATTTTTTTCAGGAATTAAACTTAGGCTAATCAACAAGTCATCATTTTTGCCTTTAAAAGTTTCTGTCTCCACAAGATTATTTTCTTACAGATAATTGTTAATGGACTCAAGACTGCCTGAGAGAACCCTCTAAGTTTTCTAGGGTGATTACATTTCTACCAGTCATGCTAAACTGCAGTCTGTTGTCCTTTATCTGCAAGTTGTCTGTGAGAACAGTCAACACAGTAACATAGTTAGTGTGGGAATTGAGCATAGTTCAGCCAGAGGATGACAGAGCTTCACAAAACCTAATTTATTTTCCTCAAACAAAACTCGGCTGCTGTGTCTGCATGACCAACACAGTAGCAGCCTTACACCTGGCTTATGGCTCTGGTATTCTTAGGCACTGCTGCAAAACAATCCTGACACAATAGAAGTATTCCCACAGCTGTCATGGGGATCTTTCATCTAACACTTGAAACCTACATTGTGAAAATCAAAGGCTGATAGCTTTCATCTAATTGCCTTTACCTTCAAAGTTAACATCATGCCAGTAGGCCTTTCCTCTGTTGAACAGTCAGGATACAATCACCTAAGTCTCATCTTTAACTGAAAACCTGACTTTATGTTAGACAATTCCACTGAAAATGCTTAAGAGGTTGCTAAGGAAGTACCATCCTTGCTGCGGCTCAATGATGGTAATATTAGTTGGTCCTCTGAGGCGGCTCTGGTGTTTTGGGGTCTCCCTGACTTCGGCTGCCGTGGGTGACCAAGACAGAGATGTCCAACTAAGCGCGACCTGACCAGGCCCCTCAGGCAGGCTTCAGAGCTGCAGCCTACCTTAGCAAGCTCAGCTCTTAGTGAGATCAGCTCTTTAGTGATTATCAGCTCATTTGAGATTTCATCTCTTTGCTTCCCAAGTGCCTTGGGCAGACAAAGGGTGAGAGAGGAGAAGGCTGTATAAGGTTCCACAGGGATATCTTTATTAAAATCTTCTGCAAAGGTCTCAGGGACAGCTCTCCTGCTGAACTGGGCAAAAGTAGCTCTTTATATAGGGTACAGAAGTTTTAGGAATTGTCCAAGAGTAGGGGTCGAGGGGAAAGTGACCTATAGTCTTACAGAGAGATAAGCAAAGGTGCGAGGGTGGGAGAGAGGGGCTTCTGAGGTCCAGTCATCATGACTCGGCATTTCCTACCTTGGGGTGTGAATGCCAGGGAGGCCTTGCAGGCCCTGTGCCTGCTACAGCTCCTCAATATTATCTGAAGTGCTCAGAGACTGGAAATATGGAAAAATGAGCAAAAACCTAAGAAGTGAAGGTTTTGCTAAATTTGACACTTCAATGATAATTGTTTTAACTGAATCTTTCATAAACATTACATTAGTCAGATTTGTAACACTGCAAAGTCACATGCTGGCTTGAAGGGCTGGTTCTGACTACACCCTTTCACTTCTCCCCAAAGATGTTTAAGTCAGGTCACAATTATTTTTATTATAAAATGATAATTTTACATACAAGCAATTGGGTTGATCATTTTTAAGCTGTTGCATCACAGCTGTTTATATGAAAAGTGGCCAAAATGCAAAGATTCCCCTGCTCCTCTGCCATGTCTCTCAGAGCTCCTGGGAGCCTGGGAAGCCTTGGGGACACAGTCAGTCTTTGCTCAATAAACAATCCTTGAAAGGGACGGACACAATCCCTGTTGGGTTCTGCCAGCTTTTTTCCATACCTGAATTTCTTACTGAAATTGCACAAGATAAAGATATTTCTAGAATAATTCTTATAGGTAAACTGGAGAACAACAACAACAACATCAACAAAAAAAACCCAAAACATCAAAAACATCCCAGAAAATAAGCCCTCAATTTTTTACAGTTAGTGCAGCACATAGTCTGCTCCATAAAGTACGACTCAGTTTAGAACCAAACTTTGAAGTGTCATCTTCCACTTCTGTGTGTCACAATCCTCTCTTCTCTGAATCAGTATCCCTCTACCCTAATATAATTTGACAATATTTTAAAATCCAAAATTATTAACAGGAAAGAGGACTACTTGAAGTAGATTTTAATTCCTGTGTGGCACCACCTTGAAAGCTAGAACATGAAAATAATTGAAGTGCTAGAGATTAATATTGTTGTCAATTTTACTTCAGATGAGGTAGCATAAAGAATAGAACAACCCTTATAGAGATTACAGACAAAAAACTGGCAATAAGTAAACCCCAGAAGTGAAGTGGAAGGAAATTCAAACCTATTATCTATTTTACATCTCTTAGTTTATTTGCCAGTACATTTTCCAGTCTTTCTGGACAGCCTACTCTATGTTATATTATAATTTTAGAGTTATTTTCACAAAGAACGAAAAAAAAAGTAAGAAATATGTATGGCAGCAAAACCATCATGCAACAGTGGAGTAATTCTATAAGAAGTGATTTGTCAGAAATGACTACTCTTTGACTATTTTTCAGTGACTAATTTTAAGCTGACATTTATTTTAAACCAAATCTCTTGCACTTTTATACTCCACAGGAGTTACTTATTATATTTTTTAGTGAAATCTACAGCACTGATGCTGGTCCTGTCGGAAAAAGTCCAGAGGTATAAATATTTCTTATTTAAATGCATCAAAAATTATGTTAATATGTGATCTAAAGTAACAGGAAATAAACATTTTTCCACTTAATAGGTACTTGCGATTTTTCTAACACCAAAATGATATTCACAGTGGGTTTTCAGTACCATTTAGTAAGACTTCACTTATAAACTGAAGAAAATTTCATCTCATACTTTATAGGGTCATAGAGTCACAGAATAATTTGGTTTGGATGGGACCTTTAAATGGCATCCAGTTCAACCTGCAGTGAGCAGGGACAACTTCAACCAGGTCAGATTGTTCAGAGGCCCATCCAACCTGACCTTGAACATTTCCAGGCAGGTGCTGTAGCAAGGACAGGGGGACAGGGTACCACACAAATCCTGCCTGGATGAGGCAGGAAAACACAGCTAGCTAAACACTGTTATCACTGTCCTGAGGGACACTTAAAAATATCCCAGACTTATGTTCCATCTGAACCGAGTTTGTGGGGCATCACAGAGCTGTTCAGAAATCCTGGGTTCTGCCATCTGCAGCCATTTGCAGAAACCCTTGAAGAGCTTGAAGGAAGAGGAAAACCCTATTGTAGCTAGACAGAAAACCTCTCCCTGCATCAGAGATGGATAAATCAGCTAACACTCTCCTTCCTGGAGTTTGCTGCCATTTTCAAGGCCATAAGAAAACACATGAAATAGGTTTCTCTCAACTCTTTAGCTCTTGTGATATTAAAGACTCACAGAAAGTAGTATTTCTGGTGTCCAATTCAAAAGCAGCATGATGTATTTTTAAATTAGAGAGCAAAGTCACAAAATTTGAGAATGATAATAGTGCTGTATATGCTTCAGCTGTATTTCATTACAGTGAAACTGTACATTTCATCAAATAACACAAGAATTGCATTATTTTCTTGAAATGACTTGTCCAATCACACTTGGTACTCTGTCCATGACGTGAATAGTTTCAACTATAGAGGAAGGAATCCCTCTCTAATATAAATTAGTGGGTATGAATAAGAAGTGAATTAAAAAAAAAAAATTCTTTATTCTTCCTTCAGAAGAATCCAAATCTTCACCTTATGAAAAGCAACATGAATAGTAGAAGGTAGAAAAATAATATGTTTTATATAATTGGTGTGTTTGAACATCATTCCACATCACTGGGCTGATATTAAAAATATGCAGCTGTCTTCCTGATGGGGAGCATCTTTGAAGAACACAGGGTCTGCACAGCTCAGTAGTTTGCAAGTCCACCTGACAGAACACACCGAGACTTGCAGCTCCCGTTCCTAATTTAAATTGCCAAATACTTAATATTTCCCATTGTGACAACCCTATCTTTGAATAAGCAGATACAAAACTTCTCAGTTCCTTTGTGTCTGTTGCTTTGTGACTTCTTAAGTCAGGCAAAATGTGCAAAACTGAAGTGTGTAAAGAAAAATTTTACTATTCATTCTCAGGCACCTAAAGAGGTGGACTGATTTCTCAGCATCATCCAGCATCTGCAGAAAACAAATCAGTTTGCTTTAATTTCCAGTTAATAAGTGACCAAGAAACAGAAAAATTTTGGTACAGAATGATTAGCAACTTTATGCACCCTATACACAATGTAGGCTTTCTTGCTGTCCTGCTGGTTTCATTTTAGTCCTATATCTGTTTTATGGATTTTCTGTTCTGAGTGAACAAGTTATTTCTTTAAAGTTAAAGCTGACATTTTTGGCTAACCTTTTCACATGGTTTCCCTTGCTCTTCTGCCAATGTTCCAAAGCTCAGCCACTAACGACTTACCCCATAAAAGCTGTGGTGACATATAAAAACACACCCTGAACATCCTTATTTATTTTCCAGCTCTATATTGATGCATAAACAATTGGATGATCTCCACAAATGTATTTGCAATATTGTCCTTTCCCACTGAGGTTTCTTGCCAAACATTAGTGTGGGTGACTTAACTGTAAAAGTGACCCAAAACTTTCTGCTTATTAGCTGCTGCAAGGCAACTTGTAACAGGAAAAAGTCCTAGCTGTAAATGCTAAAAATAATTGTGTGTCTGAAATCTAGCACTCCTGAGCTTCAGGTGTGCAACCATTCCTCATACATATACTTAGAGAAGTGCAAACACTTTATTATCTTTTATGAACCCAATACACGCCATTACCCAAGAGGACTCATTTTTGATCTGGAGTGAGATTTCAGGAATGTGGTGCTATCCATCCACTCCTTTGCCATGCTCTGGAGATTCAGGCATGCTTATGTCCCTGGTGTTGCCTGTTAAATCATGAGTTGTGAGCAATTCAAGCAATGACTCTCATCTAGATTTCTCACATTAAAGGGACTCCTTAGATTACAAATCTATCATCAAAGGATTTTTTTTCTCTGTATAGGGATCAGAGATAGAAAAAAATCAGGGATAAATCTATGCTAGAGGTATATGGTAATAACCTGGTTGTTACCATTAAATGATCTTGCCCTTATTTCACAGAGGGGAAAAGAGCACTGCATATATATATATATATATATATTTATATATAATCTCAGACATTTAACTCTGGAAAACTCAAGTTGCTGTGTTTAGAATGCAAACACAAAAGAAACCTATTGATCTCTGTATGCTGAATGTGGTAACCTCCAGTAGTTTCAGCTCCTGCACAACATTAGTTTGGCTCTTTATAAGCTCACTTTGGCTGTGAGTAGATCAGCCTCGGTGTCCTGTTGCTGCAGGAGTGAGGCTGCACCTGACTGCAGAAGAAGCAGCAAATAAGAGAAGGTGCCCAAGAAGGGGATACTATATTTTCATTCTTTTTCAGTCCAGATTTACACATCAAAGGCGTTGAAAAATTTTAAAAACACATACTCTCTTTTGGTGATCTTTAATTTGAAATTGAGACAGTAGTTATCTATAGAAGATGCAGAACTGAAGCATCTTCATGGGCACACTCTTTGGAAAAAAAAAAAAGGAGGTCTCTTCAAGGCAGCTCGTGCTAGGTTAACAGTTTTTCTCATCTCATAAGGTAAATGATTTATTCATCTGGTTATCTTAATGACACTTTTCTGAATACACTCAGGTTTGAATTTATATTTTTTAGCATTCACTGCCAGTGCCCACACAATTCCAGTTGAGGAATCACTTCTATCGTATGGTATTTCAAAAGGCATCCTTGCAAGATGATTAAGATACCATTTTTTTTTTTTTTTCAGAAACATCCAACTTCTGGCACAAAAAGTCTTACAACCAATTCATATTCCCAAATACTCCTCCCTGTTGTCATTTGATAAGATATTTCACATTTTTGCATGTGTTTCCTAAGTCTAGAACATGAAGAAATCAGTTTACACATTTCAGAGAGTAAATTTTTTTTTTAGAATGGGAAGATAATAAGTAATTAGTATATATAATTTATGCAAAAGAGTATAATATCTTTATTTGTAAAGAAACTAAATCAAGATCTAGTTCTGTATACTTTATGGATTTGCTATGAATTTTTAGAAATGTTACAGAATCTAAAATTAAAATCAGAGTTTTATTCACATGAAACATAATCAGAGATTAAAAACATGCATTATACCAAATTTCTTATGCAAATTGTCTTCTTTATTTTTCTCTACAATTCAAATAATTAAGTGATGTACTTAGTGTAATTAGTTCTTTTACAAAAATCTGAGGGTTTTTTTTCAACTGTTTACACAGTGACCCTATCCTGTCATTTTGTGAATAATTTATTCACTTACTCTTCTTTGAAAAATTAGGATGTCTAATCAAAATGTTCTTTATCTGTTTTCTAATTTGTTAAAATTTCTCATCAATCTCCACAACTTGCAAGGCAAGAAATAGTATCCATTATTAAAGCAAAACACAGAACATACTTTTGAAAGAAGAAAATATAGTCAAAAAAATAGTACAACTGACAATTTAAAGAACAACAGACTGACATCTGGTTTTAATATTTACACATCCATCACCGACATTTGCAAATCAATTAAGAACCTCACAACTAGCCACTCCACATCAGGAAGAACTTTTTAGTCTGATAATTCCTAAATAATGCTCTCTGAGTCCATCTTTTAATTCTGTGGGCTATACATGTTCATAGACACCGAAATTCACACACATGTGCAAAATCATGTAAAAAATAAAAGCAATGAGTAATGAGTAACAGTTTTATTTACTAATTGGGTGTATTACAGAAATGTGTTCACACTGCTGTACTGTACCTAAAGTCCTTGCCAGTGATTCCAGCAGAAGCCGACTAACTAAGTTTCCTAATTTGTGATTAGGATTGTGTATAGCTGCAGAAAAGACAGTAGCTCTGATTTGAAAATTACCATTTGTTGTAATTAGACAGTAAAGCAGTCTAATTGCTTCAGATATTTTGTACATTTGGTTAAAAAAAAGAGAGATGATTATTACACTTGACTAAGCTTGAAAAAGAGGATATTTACACAAGAAGAAAAGCATAGCTGGCTAATACTTAAAAAAGCTTTTCTTTACTGTTCCAGCAGACAATTGATTTGCAATGAGAGTTCTGCTGCCACTCCAATTACATTTCTCCATTTGATTTTCCAGTAAAATGGAAGGTAACAGAACTGAGTATAATGTCACCAATATAGACTATATGGGTTTTGGACTTTATCTGTCATGTGTTTGGGCTTTTTTTCTTGGACCACCAGTACCTTGTCTGCACATTTTTGGGGTGTTATTGATGTTAGATATTACCAAAGAGGGAAGGTTAGAAGAACCAGCTGGCTAGTGGTAACAGCCTGATTCTGGGAATAACTCACTCTTCAATTTTCATCTTGTGCATGCACAAAATTTTTCCACCTACCTGTAATCCTCACAAAGGAGCTGCAGCATCAAGGAGGACACAGTATTTGAATTTTTCTGGTCTTCCATTTCCAGCAAGAGATGTAGATGCCTTTGAAGGTATAAACATTTCTTGAGCTTATACTAAAAAATTAGGAAAGAAAAATGTCACAAATACAAATACTTTCTAGACTAGACAGCATTTGATGGCTAATTTTTCTGTCTTTAGAGGTATATTGAATTATACAAGCAGGGCTGTGAGTGAAAGTAAATTATCAGAAGAAAACACGTGAAAGGGTAATTTCAGAGCATGACTAGGTTTTTGAGGACTGCTTAGTTTACTGGGAAACCTGCATGGCAGGGTTAAGGAATTTGAGGCCATATATACTTGCATATCATTCTTCCAAAGAGGTCAACAGACATCTTAAGTGCCAGTTCAAATAGTTCAGATGTGATTAGTGAGGTAACTTGAGGAAAATATGTACATCATTTAACTTTGACATTTACACTTAAGAATAAATAGAGGACTCTGGCCAGTGTACCTTCAGCAAATTATGTCCTACTGTCAGATTTCAAGCATCACTTTAATGTCCAAACAAAACTATTTGGCTCAACACGTTACCCTTTCCTGCAGTGGGTGAGTTCTGCCCTCAGTGCTGTTTTGTACACAAGGATGTTACAGCTGGGATGTTAGACTTTCACCTTGTCTCTAATGTGGAAATAAATACTCAAGTTTCATAGTTTATTTAAATAGAAAGTTATTATTGTCAGTTAGTGTCTGTGTCTCTTCCTGCAAATCTATATAATCAGCAATTCTTAAGACAAAATCCTCAAATTTTGGTTACTTAAAAATTTTAAAAACCAACCCCAAAACCCTTTGTGCATCTAATCTTTTTTTTTTTTTTTAATAGTGTCTGTGGGTGTATAAGACCTGAAAATCATCATGCTGATAAAGCGTGGTTCGGTGTTTTCCTGCCTTTTCTGAAATAACAGTAATATAATTTAAAGTGTCACCATTAATCCACATTAAGCTGCTCTGCACCCTTTCCATTCTTAACCACAGGAGAACAGACCAAAAGTCCATCAGTCTGGCACCTTGCCACTCTGAGCAATGCCTAACAATGGCTTCAAAGGATGGTGTGAAATCCTCAGAGTGAACCTTGCTCCATATACTGTTTCATGAAGGGGATGAGAAGACAGAAATTCTGTTTCAGTCCATGTGGCAACTGTTTTATCTCCTAAATCTCCCAGTTAAAGCTATTCTGACTTTAAAAGTCTTCTGCTTTTGATATACTTATCTTTATCTATACTTGTAAAATAACCATCAAGATAATATTTAAAAATTATCATAGGAGAGCACCTTCACACTCTAGCAAATGCAGCAATCATTCAGAGAGAATTACTACTGGATCTTGTTTTACTTATTTCATAGAGGGTAATTGAAAGATTTTAGATCGTTCCTGAAAACTACATTTCTGACAAACTGCATGCAATATTTCATTATAAAATATACTCATACCATCAAAAACCCAGCAATCACTCAAAGGCAGCCAGCATTTATTGTTTTTCACCTTTACATTTTTGAAAGGGACACCAGAGGGTTAAAAACAAAATTTTAAAAAAATTAAATTGCTTTTGAGCTAAGCACTTGTATGCCAAGTCTCAGCATGGAAGGAATTTTAGCTGCTGAGCAACCTCATACAATAGTGCTTTAGAATAGAAATGCCAAAGAACAGACCCTTAACTACAGTATTGTAGCTCTGGTATGGGTGCCACTGTGATGAAAGTACTCTGATATAAAAGTGTCTGCCATGAAAATAAAGACAGAGAGACGGCTTTGTAGGTGGAACTTGGGTTCTTTTATGTAAAGACTGACCCAGGCAGTCAGAAGGGGAGAGTAAGAGGGCAAGGACCCCATTATGTGGGCACGTAGCTGCCTGAGCAGAGAGTCAGGGAAAGAGTTTGTGCAAAAAGGGAATTATTCTAACATCATTTCCCACACCTGTGGTAACATTAATGATTTTTTGCAGCTTTTCTGTTTGTTTGGTTTTTTGGGTTTTTTGGGGGGGTTGGGTTGTTGTTTTTTTTTTTTTTTTTTTTTTT
>LTAT01000006.1:54840218-54932490 GCA_003286495.1 Chlorodrepanis virens | reverse complement strand
TTTTTTTTTTTTTTAACTCTATTAACACTGTTGTGGAAATTATTATTGTAGTGTTAGTGTAATAAAAAGAGTTCAGGACAAAGAATTTTAAAGAACTTGAAGTGAATTCTTGAGTTGGATTCACAAATTCAGGCTCACTTTGTGGTTCCTTTTAAACTCTGCTGATAAAGTTTGGCTGTCATAAACTGAACTGATTTGCCAGTCATGAATCTCCAGGGGGATCAAGTATAACCTAAGGTATAATATTATAAAGTATAATCTGCTTTTAAAATATATATTTCTTATGATTTAAATGAACATATGAAGTGCATGCCAAGTGACTTTGATATAATGTTTTCAGATATGGGTCTTTGATTTTAAGAGTTACAGAAAATAGAGAGTAATATCAGAATTAAATTTTATATTCATCTGTCACAGGTAATCTGTGATATTTTTCTGAATCATATAACATGAAAAGTAATGAAGTGTAAAATTTACTTGAGACAAATTTTGAATCAAGTACATAAAATAAAAGCATTATGACAGTGTGAGATTTATTGATTCGTTGAAAGGTAAGCCTTTAAAATACATTTTAAATGGTTTGTTGTTTTTGAACTCCAGCAATTTTTTTAAATGTTTTCTCCAGAAATCCAGTAATCTCACATATCTAATACAGAAATTTTAAGCAAAAATCTGGGTTTCTAAGGCAGTCATGGCAGGGAAAGCAAAAGTTTGCCATTGTTCTGTGAAAGAAACACAACCATTAGCTGAGTTAAACATTTCAATTAAAAAATGTGGATATTCCCTGATGATCTATCTCAGCAAAGACAAGTATAAATAAACTATGTGGGACCTGGATAATGTTAGTGGGCAGAAGAGCTATCCTGGGGAGCAGCCACAGGCACTGTCTAGAAGTAGAACCAGGCGCATTGGATCACAGCAAGGAGAGGAAAAAGCTTGCATAGAGCCAGTGCTGTATTATGAGGCCACTCCTCAAACTCTACCACACCCAGATTTAGAGAGAGAGAGCAGCAACACCAATACCTAGTATTGTGCTGTATTATACCTAGTGACTTTTCCATTCCTTGAGAAGAGCCCCTACTTTAAACATCTCCTCATAATGTTCAAAGATTCTCATCCCACACAAAAATTGCTTTCACAAACTGCTTTTTACCGAATTTCTCTTTTCTCCTTTTGGTATGGAGCCATATAACTAGATTGGGTAAAGAGCTACATAGCATAACTGATCTGCTTCCAAAATTGAGCTGGCTATGGGAGGAGGTTCTCCAAGTCTTCTGGTTCTGTATTAGAGACAATGAGCCCTCTAGCTGGTACAGGTAGAGGCTGTTTTGGTATTCTCATCAGTAAGCTTAATTTAGTTTCTGAGCAGATAAGCAGCTCGTGAGTACAGGAGACATAAGCAGGAGGCGAGGAACAAACCTACTTCTGATTACTGCACAATTAGATTTTTGCCCCGGTAAAGATAAATGTAGACAGAACAACTTTTACATGATGTAACCTTTGGACGAGCCATGAAATATATTGGCAATAAAAAGAAAAATTAAAAAATAAACGGAAGCCATGAGTTATTTTATCTCTATGAAGATATAGCTCCTTTTCAAAATAGATGAAGTTGGTCCTATCAATACAGTGTAAATTCATGCAAAGGACAGGAAAATATCCTCCATTTCATCAACAGAAATTTCTCGATGGAGATCATAATCTGCACATGTGGTAACCAGGTACTGTAAGTTCAGGGTTTGCTCTGCCATGGTCAAACTATGTTTCAGACAGAACTGGTAACTGCAGTTGTGTTTAAAAAAGCAGACATCTGGACTAATAAACTCTATTAGGTAAACTTCTCATATTTTTCAGAGTTCTTTGTTGGGAAATATACAAGAAGGAAGGTCATGTCCAAAAAAAATCCAGATTTGAGAATGGTTTATGCAGATTTATTGAACAGGAACTGTGGTAAAAAATGATGGTTCAAACAATGCAGCAAAGAACGGAGTCATGGAGAGATTACAAATGATCTCTTTTTTTTCCAGAGCCGAAAAAAAAAAAGAATCTGAGAATGCAGATGTACGGAACAGATAAAAAACACAAAAAATTCTACAAATCAAGAAAAGATCATGTGTATTTCTAGAAGGTTGTTAAAGAAAACAGAGGGGTCATCAAGTGCACTGTGATCAGAGGAAAAAACAATAGGACTTGAAAGCAGGAGTAAAAATAATCTTCAGTTATTAAACGCTATGTCTAATCAGATTCATGTGCATGTCAGGATGAATTCTAATTTAAGTCTAATTTAAGTTTGGATGTACAATTTCAGACACTCATAAACTGCATATATAAATACTTAGCATGGTAAGGTGCCTGTGTTTGCTGTACACTCTAATTAGATGATCAAATTTTTTGCTGTTGATTATTGCACAATATCAGAACTACTTTGTGCAAAAGAGAAAAACGGGTTCAAAAGATTGCTGCTGCAAATGGCTGTCCTGCCATCACTGTTATTTCAGTGAGTAGGAGAGAGGAAATGATTTTCTGTATCATCTGGTACACAGAATTAAAAGCTGGACAGATAACACATATGAAAGTATGTCTGCATTTGAAGTATGGGAAGTAAGGAAAACAACAGATAGTAACATCAAGCAGCAAAATATTGTTTTTCTCAAATATCCATTAATGCAAGATTGATAGCTCAGCGCAGACCCTCTGGAAAGTAGAAATAAAGAATGATGAATTTTTACCTTGTCATGAACCTCACCTTATGTAAGGTGAGCAACAAATCTTGAAATGAGGATGGTGGCACCCCTAAAGCCAGCAAGCTTAATAAATTAAAAACTGAAAAGTTTGTGGAAATTTATGAAAATGAACTGACAAATTTATGAAAATGCTTAATATTCTATGTAAATGGAACATGTGCTCAGCTCTTACAGATACAACTAAGTCTACTGTTCAAAACACTTCACAGAAAAATTTAACAAAAAACTCTTTGTGAAGTCCATATCACCTTGGAAAAGATTCCTGATTAATACTTTCTGTCAATCAAATTTTAGACTGTTTTTTGGAACTGCCTTCAAATTTCCTGTCCAAAAAAATTATATAACTACCTACTTTTATGACAGAAAGCAAACAAACTCAAAGCTTACATGAAACAGTCAAACTCATCCCAAACAACTCATCCAAAACAATGTTCTTTGAATACAACCACTTGCAAAATATTATATATAAACATTTTATCCTTATTTTGGACATTTTCTGTTAATCACTTTTTTTTTTTAATGGGACAGAAATTTGGTTTCCTAAACCTCTGATTTCCTCTTCATCCTTTAAGCTTCAGTAAAATGAAAAACCTACGGGCAGATTTTTCATTGAACTGAATAGCTCAAGTTTTTTACCCAAGAGGGTGGTTGCTCTCTCATGTCACTCGGACAAGTATTTTGCTCTGTGCCAAAATCAGAGGCAAAATCTGATGTTCTGGCCAATGTAGCACTGGGCATTCTGGTTATCATAGGAAATTTCTTTTCTTAAATTATGAAATTTGCATCCAATCTAAATTTGAGGTAGCCGCTCAAATTTTGGATTCCTAGAATAATAAAATGGCTTGTGTTGGAAAAGACCTTAAATTTCACCTAGCTCCAGCTACAGTCAAGGACACCATCCCTTATACCAGGTTACTCAAAGCACTATACAACCTGTCTTTGAATACTTCCATGGATGAAGCTCCCACAACTTCTTTGGGCAACCTGTTCTGGTGTCTTACCACTCTCATAACGAATAATTTCTTCCTAATATGTGATCCAAATCTAATGTCTTTCTGTTTAAACCCCTTGTCCTGTCATTACATGCCCTTTTAAAAAGCTCCTCTCTGGGCTTCTTGCAGGGCACTTTCAGGAAGTGGAAGGTGCTGTACGGTCTTCCTGGGGCCATCTCTTCTCCAGCCTGAACAACTCCAACTGTTTTAGCCTGTCTTCAGAGCTGCTCCAGCCTTGCTCTGATCATTTTTGGAGTGAGATTAGACCTGAATGATGTCTTACTATCTTGTTAGTGAAAAAAATGTCAAAGGTTCTTCCAGACTTTGTTGGGAAGGAGAACTTTGGCAGATGTCCAGCCTACCATTTGGCCTCTTGTCAGCTCCATGGTAGCAGCCTTCTGTGTGTAAGGGCTAGGGATAATGGTCTGTTTAGACAACATGCTGACTGTGGTACAGAACAGAAAGCTGTTAGCTACACAAGCTGATTTGGTAAAAACAATTCTCAAGAGCCAGAGTGGCTGAAAAATTACCAGGAATCAAATCTGGCTGCTGCCCAGAAAACAAAAGTTTGTTGGATTTTCAGTCCTGATGTCTCTGCTTCAGAGGCTTTTAGACCTTCCCAGGGTGTATCAGAGAATGTATTTGGAAAGTATAATGACTACAGGGAGAGAGCCATCTACTCTTGGGGGACAGTTTATGTCAGTGTAATAAAATTTAGAGATGCGAAATGCATATTAGGTCATTCTATCCATCTTGTCACAGAGGAAAGGAAAGCACTATGATCTGAACATCATACATTTCCTTTCTCATCTTCTTGCAATATCTCAGAGTAATGTGTCCACTTCTTTGGAAGGCAATTCTATAGCCTTGTTATAAGGTTTTTGCATATGAAAATTACTTTTCAATCCCTTGTACTGCTGGTTATGTACAAATACAGAATATTCTGTGCCCTCACATTGGTTACTTCAAAATTTAGGACAGTGAAGAAAACCTCTCTACCCATATTTATATTTTCTCTTTTTGGCAATAAAAAATAAGTTAAAAACACAAAGTGAAAAATTAAATTCTTACTTCAGAAAATATTTTCTACATCTTTCTAGCAAAAGGAGAAGTAAAACTTGTAAAGAAAAACAAAAGTCTTTTTGCCATTTTAAAGGTCTTTTTTGTTTTTAGAACAAAATGTATTTCTTAATGGAAATAGCTCTCTTTAAGGATTCCCCTTCTCAATAAAAAATTTTGTTTGGAAAATCAACATATTACCTTAAGAATTGAAAGGTATTTACTTGCCATATAACTTGTATTAGAACATGTCAGTATTCTGTATTTTCTCATTATCTCTTTTCATTGCAGTTTTAATGCCTTCCATAACTAAAGAAATAGTGAAATTTAAAAAAAAATTGTCACTTTCCATGCAATAGCTGCATTATATCGCACATTAAGAGGAAGGTTGTGAAGGAACAGTTCCTGCTAACACATTGCTCTCTGGATATATATTATTAGACTATCCAAGGTCTGTAATGCTTTCGGTCCATAAAATTTGCATTCCCACAAATATATCTATAGTACCAGAGTAAAATGGTTTTTAAATGCAGTTTCCATACTACTTAAAGAGGGACAGAGAAGAACAATCCATGGCTTGTTTTGTCCATCAAAACATGACTTGTTTTGTTCATTTTGATCCATGGAGTATTTTTAATGTTCAATCTGTCTGCTTCTTTTAAATGACAGAGCTTTATTTAAAAGCTTTGCCAAACAGGAACCAGATTAAGACATGCCTCTGGACTCAGGGTGTTGGCATCAACAGAGGACCTGAAAAGATGTAGGAAGATTTAGAGAGCTGAGGCAATGAGACAATGGTCATAGTCTCACATGGTAAAAATTGACAAAATGGGTTCTTGAGAAAAACATTTAAAATTTGAAAAACTGGGAAAAGGTTAAAAAAGGGTGAAGCAAATAGCAAAGTCCAGAAACATGAGTTGAAACTAGAGTGCACACATTTAGGCATTTTTCAGTCCTATCCAATCTAGTGTAAATAAACCAAAAGTAAGAGTATATGAATGTGGAATGAAAATTAGGTATTAAAAAATTGGACATCAATGGCATTGCATAAATCCTTTTACATCCATGTAAATTCTTAAAACATTCTATTAGAACAGCAGATATGCAGTGACTTTTTTAGATTAAATGCACTGCAGATGTGGCTGCAGTAATTTCACAGTTTAAGCCTTGGGCATATGGAATCTAAAACAGAACTTCATCACTATAACTTTACACATTCAGTTCTTTCTTCACTGAAAAAGCCATGAAGTAGGTACATTAACTCCAAACAATCATTACTTTAGCACAGTACTTCTCAGTGCTAGCATTTCTATTTCCTTACTGAAGCATTATGGACTTACGTGGCCCCTATTATTATAGCTCTCTCAAGCATTTCCTATGTATTTAGCTGTCCAATTACCCTGTGAGAGAGAATAAACCCACTTATTCCTATTTTATGAGATGAAAAAACAGTACTCAGAGGACTGGTGACTTATCTAAGGTCACACAGCAGCAACTTAAATGGAGTCTTCTAAAGCAACAGGCTCAATGCCTTTTTTTTCTGAATGGACCTGATATGCTGCTTGAAATAGTCTGTGCCTGGTATCTCAGTAAATACACTATAAAATCAAAGAGCTTACTGCAAAGACTAGAGCCTTTTCTCACAAAATATTGATTTCAGAATGCCAAATCTTTCAGAAAATGAAAAAAAAAAATGCAGTAGTCAACCAGGTAAACCAGCTATATTCAATTTACTTTTTCTTGGAGAAGTACAGTTTTTCTATAATTGCAAGTCTGTCATGACATACAACACAAAAATTATTATTTTAAAAATTATTTCATATTTTTCTATTTTACTGCCATTCAAATCAATACTAAAAATGGGTGCACCTACAACACAGCTCAGCTCTGAATGGACAGTACTTTGTGCCTGCATGGTAGCACACAAGGGATTTCCCTGGATGTCCCCAAAACTGCACTGCTCTGTGGCACTACAGAAAGCAGTCTTCTATTATTAGCCAGTTGCTCCTCTTTTCCAGTGTACAACAAAATACTTTAGGCTGCCATTTTTTAAAAATTATTTTTCTTGCTAATTAATAATTTACACTGTCCTTGATTTTTACAGTACTGCCTTAAACCTCTGCTGTGTTATAAACACACACAAGCTGACACACAGACAAATACAAACATACAGAGACAGACACACAGACACAGACACACATACACACCCCTCTCCTCCAAAAATTTCCTCGAGCTCCACTGCAGCTAAAAAGCAGCAGACTTGCCATGTGTGTGGGAAAAACATGATGTCACATAAATTAGTGAAGCTGCACCTGCCTTATCTCTGAGAACAATTTGATACAGTCAGTGAGCAATGTCTACTCACACAGGTGCTCGTACAATGCACATACTCACTGGAATTTGGGAAAGCATGATAAGAAATTTTTTTCATAGACACAGAAAATAATTTGTGATCATTTTTGATAGTTTAGGAAGCAGTCAGCATTGCATACATTCCTAAGACTTCTCCAGTTTCCACAAATCAATTACTTTCAGTTAAGAAAGTAATTTTTATCCTAGAAACCTTAATGTAACCAGAGTAGACAGGCAACAACAAATGCCCTGTACACTGGGTAAGATCTGCAGTCCCAAATCTTGGCCATAAGAGGAGAAGTTGGAAACAAACATTTGTCAAAAATGTCCAGAAATTTTCAAGGGAGGCTGGAAAGTTCACTCAAAGATTGAGGCTAAACCTCCACTTAAGCTATCTCAAAAAACATGAAAATGAGTTTCAATGAATAAACAGAATTGAAGTATAAATCAGCACATATTAAAAAAAAAAGTTATTATTTTATGTTACTAATTCACATTATCCTTTAGCAATCCAAGGACAGAACTAGATGCAGTTTTTCTAATAAACAAATTTACAAATTTCCAAAGCATATTACCAAAACTTTCTGGTTATATTGCTATATTTTCCCCATTTAAGAGATTCAGGAAATTCTCATCCTGGCAGAAGAGAGGTAATAGAATTAAGATGACTTAAAGTAGAACTTGGCTTCCCTGAGATGCAAGGAAAATGAGAGGTTTTCTATGGGAGTGTCTCCACTGTTCACAGAGGGGTGGTGTAAAACACCCTGAAGATAACAGGGCTCAGGAGGTGTGATTATGGATTAAATTCTCATCCCAGGTTACCCTGTATAATCAAATCTCTTAAGACAGCTGGTGCTCAAAGGCAGAAATTTTAGTTTTTCTGACTATCACACTGAAAACTAGCAGGAAATTAAGTCATCCAAATCTAACTTGAATTTTAGATTGCTGAAGTGAAATTCCAGAAAAAAGAGGGAAACTGTGAAACTGCCAGGCACTTCATTTTGTATTGGCTCCTCTTTTCACATCTACAATTGACCTACTATGCATTCTCAGTCCTCATGCTTCACTTCATCTTGCCATTTTGACACCACCTCTCTCAGTGGTCTACTAGTGTTTGATCAGCTTCATAGTGCAAATTTGTAGATGAAAGTGGCTTTCTAACATTTTCCTTTGTTTTCTCCTACCTTGAAAATACAATTTTTGGTAAAGGACTACAAAAAGGCATAAAAAGCAAGATACAGCATAGCATATCTGTTCTGCTGTTTCCTTTCCTAATGAGGATTTTCTGAATGTGCATCATGATATCATTCAACACCATCAAGAGTTGTTTTCAATTTTGTGCTGTTATGAACACAGCAACCTTAAAGGACATTGTGAATGAATACAAATTTGTTGAGAGATAGGTTAAATTTGGAAAGTGTTCAGAATTTTAACAATTTCCATAAAATAATAAGCACATAATATTTTCTGTACAGTGTCTTACACCTGAAAAAACAAATAAGGAAAAATAGTAAAAAGAAATCATCACATCTAGATAAGCTCACCCAGCTCCATGAAGATCTTCAGGGACTAGTAAAATTCATTAAGAGGAGAATTATCATAAGAGCACATTCATCTCAAACAAAGACATTTACTTATACCCTGATGTTTTGAATTGTTTGCTTCAAGAAAATTCCAAATCCACTTGAGGCTTGGGTATAAAGTTCATCCTGTAAAATAAAGTGATTTGCTAAAAGGTTTATTTTCCTGGGAAAGATGCTTTGCAGAGAGCCTTCCTCCAAAACAAGATTCCTGCAGGGCCAGCACTTCTACGCAAGCCTAGGAAAACCACCAGTAGCAAAGTGACATCCAAAAGGCCACACATTGTGTTGGTGATGGAGCCAAGATTGCAAACATGGGATATCTTTGTGTGTTTATTTTCATTCTCCCAGAATAAAACTTAAAAGAAAGCCTAAAACCTGAAAACTTTGCTTTGGAAGGGATGAGTAACTCTGAGACAAAACTTTCTCTTCTACAAAACACTGGAAAAATTTCAACAAATATTTCAGCCTATGTCTGTTTTGAAGCAGAGGAGGATGTCAAGAATACACAGAAGCCCTTTTTGTAGCTCAATCCAAAATAGGAGAGTACAGGTAATGTGGGAAAGAATTTGACAAAGGGTCTCAAATTTGAATTGTTTGAAACCTATCTGCATGCTCAAAGTGTTTGTGCTGGTATTTCACTTTTCAGTACTTTACAAATCTATTGAGCCAGCATCATTGTCATGCTAGGAGAGTGTTTAGGAATCCATTGCAATGACATTATGTTATGAACACTTTTGTATTAGCTCCATTCTGGTCTCAAAATATGCATTTAATTGGAAAGGTGCTGTTGCTTGCAATACAATCCTTGTAGCAAATACACTTTCGTAAATGTCAAATGAAGATATAAGGAGATGATGTGCCTACAAAATGAATAGAACACATTGAGTAACTGTGGCAGAGCCTTTCATTAATCACTACTGAGAGACAGTTAATTAATGTTTTAGTGCCAGTGCTGCATTTGTAAGAAGATGCAGCATATGCAAGGCAATGTCTCAAGACCTCACACCCACAGTGTTCCAAGACAGACACAAGAAGAGCAGCTCTAGGCAGTCTGAAGCCAGAGATTGCCCCTACCACATTCATTCTATCACCCAGTGGTTGCAGTCTGTTTGGTAGGGAAGGGCACCTTGTCAATGGCATGTGTCCTGCAGGCAGTCCCCTGTCATGTTCATTACTGTTGACAGCACTAGTGAGTGCCCTTGTGCTAACGAGAGGGCAGGTAGCTGGCTCCCAGGCATCAGCATGCTGCGCTGCAGGAGGGATCCCTGCTGCCCAGTGCTGACAACTTCTGTGCAGGGCATTTTGTCAATGTTACTGACATCTTGCCTTTTAGGAGTACATCTGGTGTTTGGGAGAATGCTGAAGAGTCATATTGTGGGAAGTTGCCTGATGGGTAATGAATAATCACAGTGAATAACTCAATGCTTCCCAGGCATTTTTTTAACATGTAGGTTCCATCTACTATAAAGGAGTCATTAATATCCTACTAAAAATTCTCAGACAAATACAAGGATACGATAAGGTCTTTATAATTATCAATCACTACTGCTTTGCCCTTGGAAGCCAGCCCAGGTCTAGCTGCCTTTTGCTTTCCTTGCTCTTCTCTCACAGCTTTGGCCAACTCCTATTCAGCCCTTGAATTTTAACTCCCAAGACACTTCTATGTTTTCTAATGGAAATGCTATGGCTTGGCAATACCCTGCTGTACGTCTCTGGGGTCCTTTCATAACTTTGCAAATTCTTCAAGTCAGAAAACACAGTGAAGTTCTGTTTGTTACTCTCAGGTGACCTTTCAAATGGGCTTTCAGAGACAAATCTTTCTCTCTAGCTTGTGTTTTTCTTCCCTGAAGGCAGAGTCAGGGGCTGTGTAATGATGACATTAGCATACCCTGCAAGTGCTAGCAACTAAGGCAGAAAGGCAGGGGAAATGGAAAGAGCAGCTCTACAGTCCTGAATACATCTCTCACATGCTCCTGGATAGGTGGGTCTAAGTTAAACTGTTTTGCTTAGACCAAGCTAAATTGAGGTGATTTTTGTGTTTACTAAGATAATCTGAGCCTAATTAATGCCCTGGTCAATTCATGTAAGTTTACTTTCCACACTCTTATCAAGCTGAGATGTGCTGCTTAAAATGGACTACTTGGGGAAAAACCCCAAACATATAAATGAAGCTTTCAAAAAGATAGAAAATTAAATCCATTACTGTCCCTTTGTATTATTTGGAGGTTTAAACAACTTTGAAAAGTGCAGACGAAGTTTGCAGGGGTGAGAATTATTAATAAAAACTGTAAGCTCACATATTATCAGAATGAATACCCCAGTTATTATTAACCCAACTCAAAAATCCTTTAGTGAAATATCCAAACATGGGAAGAGAAAAACAGTAACCTTAAATCTTTATGTAGACAATAAAGCAAGATTATGATTTGGCTTACCAATCTCCTGCCTTCAGTTGGTTTTTTTTTTTTCCCAGCAGAAACAGCTGAGAGAGGGAATCCTGCTCTGTACACAGTGTAGGACAAGAGTCAGCCATGTAAGAAATATTAGCTGATGGAAAGACGCAAGGTCACAGGCATGAAGCTATTTGGGCTTTTTTAGCAGAGGAATTTAGGGTCTTGAAATGTAGGCACCATTTTTAGAAGTGTTTTGAGGCTCTTGATGAGTCTGAGCATGGTACTGAAACTTCATTTCCTAATTCCAACTAATAAACAGTATGGCTCAGGATGGCCCACTTTGCTTATGGCCCATAGGGGTTGGACACCTTCAACTCCATAAGTCTTGTTTTCTTCTCCAGAAAGTATCAGTTTGGAGTTGAACTTCAATGAATTTGTTCAAAAGTCTGGCTTATCAGATATGAGAGTTGGAAAGACATGAAGACTCTCCCCCACCACAGTAACCTATGTAATGGATATTTAACGTCTGCCTTCCTACACTCCTATCTCCCACCAATACCTATTTCTTTTCAAGTTCAGTAGACATTTCATTGTTACTTGGTCAAAAATTGCTTTCTTAAATTGTGTGTTTGATCTTGTTTTATAATCTGCTGGTTTTTGTTGTTTTTGTTGTTGGTTTTTTTTTCTCTAATGTGGTATAACCTTTCCTTCATATGTAGAGTAAGAACATCTCTAAATAGATGAATTTGGACATTACTAGCCTGAACATTCCTTCAGATTAGTCATGAAGCTTCCTCTGCACATTGTTTTCTGTGCAAATTAAAAAAAAAAAAAGAAAAAATCAAAAGCATAAACATCTTTCAAAACAAAAAAGTTTGAAAATATCATAAAAGTGGTGTTATAAATCCGAGTAGAGGAAACATCTGTGAAATAATTTCTTCAGTGTCAGCTTAGCAGTGTAAGTTGTCTTCTACCAAGCTGTACTGCACTGAGGTTGGTTGCTGTAATCCCAAATGACCTGTAAACCTCAATTTTGCTCAGAAACACAATCATCTTTTGTCTCATTCATATTTTTGTTGCTCTGTCAGTAACTGTACAGACACAATCAAGGAATTATGGTGTACTGTGTTCAACTTCACAGGCACAGCATGGCCTGTGAAGGATGGCTGCTCTTAGCCATGCAGCTTTATTAGCTTTATGGAATGTCTTGTCTTTTTGTGTATGTTGAAAAATTGTCAGAAAAAAGTAAGTGCATGTTGAAATCATTTTGAAGGTGTCCACCAGGGTGACTGGAGCATAAACATTAGAGAAGTTTATTCAGCAGGACATAACAAGTGAATCTGGAAAGTATTGTGTACATAAGGGGGAAAAATAAAATAGCAGAAGATGTGTTGAAAAAGCCTTCCTTGGGCAGGTGTAACTGGCTCCTACCAGGGTGTGATGAGCTCCTTTTCAAGGAAGAGGAGGGGTGGTCTAGAGCTGGAATCAAAAAGTGAACTACATAAAAGAGAGTCTGCTGATAGTTCCTGGGCCTGATTCTGAGGCCTAGGGACGCAGGAGTTGAATCAGCATTGCCTTTTTCTAGTATTATTTACTGTTCTAGATTTCACTAATTTTGTTTAGTGTGTGTTGAATTCATGAGATAGTGACATGCTGAGTAAGACATCCGAGGACACTTTGGTCCCCTGTTTTATCCTGTTCCCTCCAACCTAACAATGCAGCAACCACAATTCAACCTGTCTGTCCTGTATAGTCAGGACAAGATAGTCTTGATGGTTGTGCTTGGAGACAGGTACCGTGGGGTATTTCATCTAATAAGTTGGTAGGTATAAAATAGATGCAAATGTATGAGAAGAATTCCTCTGTGTCTGAGGTCTTAGGCAGATAATGTTCCTTAATCAGTCCATGGGCTAACTAATACTACCTAGTCTGATTTGTTTAGTTCTCTACTTATAAATTGAGCATAGAAAATTAACAAAACAGGTTAAGCAACACATATTCCATTTATGCTCATGATCTCTGTTATGTTATTACAAACTTACTAGATTGAGATAATGAGAAAAGATAACTTTTTGTAAGGTCACTTGCAATTTGCTTTCCCTTATTATAAACAATTCTTTTTCCAGTTTTCATCACTTCATACTTTAACCACCTACGATTTTTATGATTTTTTTGTTTCTTTAGTACATGCATAATATAAACTGGCACAAAATAATTTATTATAACAAACCTGGGCATTAGTTCAGCAAGTCCAGTAATGATGGCAGTGTGAAAATTGGTCTTTCATTCTTGCACAGAACTGGAGAATCAAACTGATGTGTTTACATCAATGTGCAATCCCATGATTGTTATCAAGTACAAACCACTTTAAATAAACCATGTTTCTGGCAATTCTATATACTGGAATTACTTCTATAAATACTTTTATATTGCACCTAATCCTACAATGCCAGAGTCCCTTCATGTCTTTATGCTCCTTTCTGGAAAATATCGTAAAAATATATTATCATTAATATATTAATAATATAAATGGAATTCCTGTATCTGATTGAGAATATAAATAATTTTTAGTAGACTTTAGTGTATGACACCATATCTTGGATATGTTTATAAAGTTTTTGCATAATTCAGTCTTTTTGCCTATTTAAATTCCTGCCAAAAATTATTACAGTTTTACCTAAGTGAAGATAAATTCTGACCATGAGAGTTCCATTGCTACCTGCCATAGGCAGTTTTTCTTCATCTTCATCATTCAAATGACTCATATAAGTGTATGAAAATATTCCTACATGGACCATACACAGATTCAGACTTTATGATACAGGAGTATCATGGAAAGAGAGCCTCTGATCCTAAAATGAAAGCTTTTAGATTCATGTGGTTTTCACATTGATAGCAAAATGTTATGGCTGAAATTCTGAAAGGCTGGGACCATTTTTCTCTTTCAGTGTTTAGAGACTCACAGGTGTTATTCCCTGTGTGTTCATTTAGGGCACAGCCAGAGCAAATGATTCTGGCTGCAGAAGCTCTGGGTTAAACCAGAAGTAACCTCCCCCTCAGTGCTGCAGGTTTAGCTGTTCAGCTACTCACTGCAACCCATTGTCTGGTAAGTAGGCTGAAAATTTGCCTTTCATCATCAGTGTTTACAGATTTGTTTGTGCTGTTCCCTCCCTTGGGCTGTCACCTCACCTGTCCATGCCAAAAGCAGCACACTTGCCCTGCATTGCACCAATGCACACTGTCATGAAGCTGCTGCAACACTGATCAGCACAATGACACAGACAAGAACAAGAACACATCAGATACTCTTGGGTCTGACTATTCAGATCACTGCTGAATGCTACATGGCCTGGGTTTGAAGATTTTGAGAAAAAATGGGGCTTTTCATTCCTTTTCTTCTCTTGATATGTGAAGAAAAATTTAGATATTCTTCTGAAACAGCATTTTTGATAATGCAATTTATTAAACAGTTCTCTTATGACTTGTCTTGAAGGAAATGGTATCTTGTGAATAGCAAGCAACACCTTGAGACAAAGTAGAGCTGTATTTAGACCTTGAAAAACACGATCCAGAACACAGGAAAGGAATGGCAGGTGCTTTTAGTTATAGGAAAGGATTAAGCCAAGTGCACACTGAGGCAAGAAGAGTTCTGATTTCAGGGACAGGGCAGGTTGCCAGGTGGAGTGTGTAATTGAGATTAAAAAAGGAAAAATAAGGAATAGAAAATTTCAGTACTTATATTAAGGTTGGGATACAGAAAGCAAAGGAAGAATGCCAAAACGTTGTAATGTCAAGGGCAGTCTTCAGTAATGCAGGAGAGCAGTTAGATGTCATTTCCCTCCCCTGTATAGAAGGGTCACTACCATGGCCTTAGATTAATTATTTTATTTCTTTTAGCTGTATTTCTTTGGACAAGAGAATCTCTTTTCAGGACTGCAAGGATAAATAAACTGAATATTATAAGGAAGACAGATACTCTAATAGCAGGGTCAATATGAGTAACTTATACACACAGGAAAATAAAAGGGTCCATCAACAGAGCTTGAAGTGAAATCCAATCTGCAGATATCTATTTCCAAATTTAGCAGTACAGCTGAGTCTAGCTGGATAATATGGATCTGAAATATATAAGAAGGTAAATTTTGGTCAAAAATCAGAGGAGATACATCAGTGTGATACTGACTTAAAAATATACCTAGAACTAAGTTTTCATTTTTGAAGATTCTTTATTTGAGAGAGGAATTGAAGGAAAAATATTTAGAATAAACATGTAAACATAATTCAAAATAATAAGCAACTACATTGTGTAATTCATTAATATATAATCCACCACTAAATCATACATATAGCAAGTTGAATTTTTCTGTATAAACAATATGCTCTTTCATGAAGATAAATATGTCACCATGTTATGTGAAAAATGATCAGTAGATACAGATATTAAAGAGAGATTCTCCTCACTTTCTTGTGAGAAGCCAGAGTCTTCATCTCATTGTTATGGAAGCTCCCATGAGATGCTTTTTGTGATCAGCATATTCGTAGTCCCTTTGGGATAACATTTATTATTAGAAAAAGCATTGCAGCATTTGAAATCAGAAATAAAAAATTTATAACAGGGTTTATGAGTAGAACATGAATCTCTAGTGAATACAAGTACACAGAGAAGTGAATTTATAATAAACTGTATAAAGAAGTTCTCTCTTGAATGCTTAACACATTCTGCTAAGTTTTGTAAAGTAAACCTTTTTGAATTAAATTCCAGCCTCAAGGGATCAAGCTGACCTCTAAGACCTAACCCTCCACTATATCTGTGAAATATCGATTATCCATCTAGGCCTTGACTCAGCAAAGTATTTCAGCATGAATTTGACTTTTTAAATTCTTCTCTGAGCTTCAGTTAGAACAACATAATGCAAAATCCTGTTTATTGAACAAGGTGATAATAATTTAATCTGTTCACTTTTGACATTTTTGAAGAAAGGAGTGCTGATAACCAGTTTTGATGCTAAGATTTTCGTTTCAGAGTATTTGTAATAAGTCCTATGGCCCTTCTTTCATAAATAGTTAGTCAAGCATACATCCTTAAATGAGTCCCTTTGCAAATCAATAAAACTGTGGATCCAAATAAGCACAAGAAATTTCTTGTTCAAGCATATTTCAAGGATGAAATATGTAAATCCACATATGGAGTTAAAATGTTTACAAAAAGAGTCTGTTCCTCTCTTTACATATTACAACTATTTCTGTAAAGAATAGAATATATTCTATATCTAAATAACTGTAGATATAGAAACTATATTTTCCTGGTGAAATTCGTTGGAAGAAAAGTGTTTATGGGAAAGGCAGAAAATAATGCGCTAGAAGATTATCCTGACAGTTACAGTTGACAATTGTCAGAAGAACTTGGATAAAAATTAATTAGGAATAAATTATACAACTTATTATTATACATTACATTGTATACAATATTATATGGTATATTATATAATTATATTATTACAAAATTAATAAAATATAATTAAGTTTCATATTTCTTCCCAGCACTATTATGCTTACATTGACCACCTGCTTAATTTTCTCAGTGTTCCTCAGCTCCTTGTACTGTACATCTAAGAAAAAATTCTGCCATTATGGAAATCAATAGCAAAATTCTAATTCCTAGCAGTGGAGACAGGATTTTGCCCTGGATGCAAAACTGCATCTGAGGCAGACTTAAGTCTTGTCCCTGGGAAAAGAAAATAGGGAAACTATTTCTGAGGCTCACAGTAAGGCTAACACCTCATGAGCAGATGACCCCATGCTTAGTCTATCATATACATCCAGCTACATTGTTAAAAGGAAAATTCAAGATATATGGAGCCAGATGTGCTGATGACACGAACTAGCAGCTGCTTTGGAGTCTGAACTGCCATACCAGATAAAATCTGTCCCATGGAGGTTAGCACAACTGACCTCTGCATGTGTGTGGCTCAAAGTGGTGAAGCCATCAAAGAAAGCAGGCAGAGCAGCAAGAGTCAAACCCAAAATGCATATTCTCAGCCTTCTCTCACTTTTCTGATTCCTTCTCTCTGAATGGTACAATAAAAATTATTTTAAACAGTAGCATGGTTAGGAAATGCAGAAGAAAAGAGCAACACAGTAAATTTTACGTAATTTTAATATATTGAGTTTGAGTTACTTCTGGCTGAAACAAGTGCTAAAAATACAGGACTAGGAAAAGTAATTAGGAACTGTGCTTATGTTACTGAAGAAAGTGTTACCCCAGCCACTACATGCTCAACCATTGAAAGTAAAGGATGTCTCACATCATGACATTACCATACACCAGTAGGCATTTATTTTTGCACTGGTGTTTTTGTTTTGAATTGAGGTAATTTCAGTTCTATTGAGGGTGAAACTTAAAAAAGTTGGCAAATGAGTTATTTCAGTAAAAGAACTCTTAAGTTCTTTTGCTGTGCAGACCTCTTGATTGTAAACACCTCTGGGAGATTTCTGTAATTCTTTCTGGTCAGATGGTAAATACCATAAAATCAGCCTCTCATAGTGTTTTTCTGCCATGACTTGCTTGTGGTCCCAAAGAAATCTCAAAAGAGCAAAATGAATAAGCAAACAGACTAAAATTTTTAGGCATCAGTTACAATTTCCATGAGATTAATTTAGAAGACATATTTGGTGTGTGGAGGGTAAATTGCTGTTTTGGCTATAATATTTACTAGTAATGGAAAGGAGAATTTATGGACTTTTGGAGTCTTAAGGCTGGTTCTGAATGCTTTTGGATAGCTATTAATGGATCTTGTACATTACTTGCATGAGTTTCTGATATTTTTTAACAGACAGCTTTACAACTAAAAATTCCCTTCTAGAAAAGAAAACCCTCCCCCCATGTCAGGAGGGTCAGAACTCGATAGTTTTTAAGGTCCCCTCCAACTCAAAAGATGATATGATTCTATAATAAGGAATTTTGGGACAGTGCCTCAGTTAAGGTGGATAGCTGCTTCTATCATTCCAGGCTCCTCTGAGCAGTGGCCAGATTCTATATTTTGATTCATTCTTCAATTGTTTCTCTTCTCTTCTGTAATCCACAGTTTAGCCTCTGCTGTGCTGGTTTTTATTTATTCTGCAGAATGGCTAAACATTCTAATCCTAAAAGAAATCTCCCCATTCTCAACCAAGCTGTGTGCCAGAGAGGTAAGTCATGAAATAATATACCTTTGCACAGAAGCCAAACATGTGGCAACCACCTGAGAAAGAAGGCTATGAAAGCAAAAGCATGTCCTGCTACTGTAACAAGAGCTTTAAAATATTACAGTTGCCTTCTTGCCTGTAAAAATAATGCAGGTTTGAGCAATACCCTACAGTAAATAGTTGCTTATTTTCCCATGGAAGTTTTATAACTTTCCTTTGTTTGCGACTTCAAAGACCCCATTTGCTTGCTTTCCTGGTGTTTTCATATGCTATAATTTGTAGAATGAAATGAGATTTTTGTGCCTAATGCAGTTAATAATGGCTTGCTAAAAAAAGATAATATCTATACTTTCAATGCAATATTCATGTTTTTAAAGCAATGTGGATGAATGTACACTGTCAGTTGATTTCAGTGTTATTAAGGATTACATGTTTCTATATAAGCATCCTGTAACTCAAATAAATTTCTGGTAGTGAGACTATAACCTGCTCTGAAGAGAGGGGCCATTCCCTAAATCTTATGATACCTCATGGGTAAATTTAATTAAGAACTTTCATAATTAGCATTATGTATGTGAAGCAAAGTATAACTACATTGCTGCATGTTAAACTGCTATGGACATGTACTGTTACGTGGCTATCTCTTTGTGCTGTGACAGAAGCAGAGGTGTACTACCCTTACCAGGATGACTTTTTGAGGATCACATGATCTAATTTGTATTCTGATTGTAATTCTCTGTTGATTCATTAACTGTTTGACCCTTAGGTTTTGTCTACCTTTTGTTTTCCTGCTTGTATTTTAAATTCAAATCTTAAAATCAGCTAAACAAAAGAAAATATTTGTACTGGTTGGACAAAGCCTAAAAAAATAGCAATAGTAGTAAAAAATATAGTAATAGTAGTAATAGGTATCAGTCATAGCGGCAGTATTGCAAGCAGTAATATTAATTCTATTAATGTGCTTTAGTACATGAACTTTAGTACATGAACAGCTTTAGTACATGAACTATTTCTTTGCCTGGTGTCATCTAAAAAATAATCAATGAACACCAATTGGTGCTGATCAGTGAGAAATCTGATACAGAAAGATTCTTGATGTCTCAAGAAGGAAGTTTGAAAATCTCAATAGAAAAAAATTTAATAAATATTATGCATTTTTTCTAATATGGTCTTTCTCTGACCTGAAAGCAGCAGCAAAGCATTAGGAAGTCAAAGGGACTGAGCTACCATTACAGTTAGGGCATTTCCTCTACTCTTGGACAACATCCTTCTTTCAACATTTCAATTCATTGCTTCCTGTCTTGTGTTAATGGACGTGAACAACTAATTAGATCTTAATACAGATATTTTTAGAGGGTATTGTGAGCTCCTGCGTAGATGATTTTATACCTACTTCTCTCTTCTTTGGAGGGCTTATGTATCCATTCAAGGGCCTTTCCTGCATCAGGTTAGCATAACAATCTACAGATTGTATAGAAGAACTTCTTTATGGTTATGGATTTGCTTCCCAGTGTCTCCAGGACCTTTTGCCTCTTTAGGTCATTGCCATGAACAAAGCAGAAAAATGAGGGGTTTATTTCAATGTTTACAACCTCATAATGATTTCTATAAATAGCTTACTTCAAATATGCTGAGCCATTCTACTCTTATATAGTGGAGCATTTTTTGTCAGTTTCTGTCTTTTGTTCTTTCACTGGAGACAATGGTCTTACAGAGATAGTAAGTCACTAGGATTAAAAGGAATATGTACACGTACAATGAAGAATGGACAATTTGTGTTGAATCCAAAAGAATTCATTTGATGTGTGAAGAGGATGGATAGGCCTGACTAAATGCATTTCAAACTGCGTATGTAAAATTTTTTATTAAAAACCTTTTTCTGTAGAGAAAACAACTATAACACATAAAGCAAGATGGAGAGGACATGACAAGTGTGCAGAAAGAGCACAT
This sequence comes from Chlorodrepanis virens, assembly GCA_003286495.1. Lineage (NCBI taxonomy): Eukaryota > Metazoa > Chordata > Aves > Passeriformes > Fringillidae > Chlorodrepanis > Chlorodrepanis virens. The sequence continues at coordinate 54,912,232 of LTAT01000006.1, read as the reverse complement.
CTCTAATTAAGTCTTCATGGAAGTTAAAGAATTTTTTTTAAAACGCATGTTTTAAACATCATGGTTTTTGTTGAGGGCTGAAATATAGGGAGAAGGATTGTACATTCCACAATATTTAGTTGTAGCATACAATTTGTACTTTTCAACTTTTCAGATTTTCATTTTTCATCTTTCTGTCCCCCATCTCTTGCATCTTCAGTATAAAAAATTTGTGAATATTCTGTTTCATCTTCAAATTTAATTGATATTATGGAAGACATAAATTTACTTAAAAGATGTTTAGCCAGCAATACAAGGCTGCTTTCCTGAAGACCTATGCCAAATCAATCAGCTATCCAAAAATGTGTTATTAGGCAAAAGGCTGAAATCAAACCACTGTTTGTAGAAAGAATACATAAAATACCTCTTGGAAACAAGTCAAACCCAACACCAGCTCCAGCCTCTTTCTTAGTCTAGATACTGTGCAGTGTTCTTTTAAGCAGACTGGGACAATATTATTTCAAATTGAAGCTCAGTTCAGAAAGTGTGTCTGTATGGGAAAGGATGGGTTCTCAAATTGTTCTACTTTGTTTATATTTTTTGTTTTTCTGCCTAATTGGCAATATGAAATTTGAGATTTTAAATGTCCATATGAATTTCTTATTACTAGTGATAAGATAAACAGAAAATGTAATTTTGAAAAGTTGGAGACTTTCATTGTACACAATAAATCATACTGTCGGTACTTATCATCCTTAGCATCTGTTTAAATTATTACAAAATGTCCTATGTAGACAGAAGAATTGTAGCTTTTTATTTTTAATGGAAAAATTGGGGGAAGGTATTATCTCTTGTTCAGTACTTAATTAGCTCTGTAAAAGTGAGGATCTTCAGGTATTCAACTGGTAAGAAAAACTATATTGGTTATGAACCAATTCCAAATCACAAGTCCCACTTGGGTTAATAGCTTAAGAGTAAATCAAACCCACGTGACATAAACAAGTGTTCTCTATTACAAAGGCTTTGAAGTATAACTTGCATCATAAGCCAAATCTAACAAGATGAGCAATTTTGCAGGCTATGTCAGACAATATGCTCTTAATTAATTTTCCTCATTTGAACAACATTATTTAAAAAATTACATGAGAAAACCCAACTATTACCTAATAAGTTTGTTTTGTCCCTTAGACTATGGGTGTTGAATTTCTCTGAATTGTTTTGTCAGAATTCCAGATGTTAGATAAGATATCTGTATGCAGCTAGGCACTAACTTCCATTTGTCCTGTCTATGCAGAGAGACTATGTCCTCTGCATATTCTTAAGTGACACATCTCCTCTAAAGTGCAGAAAATCTTAGATCTTTATCCCTGATCCTGGGAACTTGCTATAAATATATTTGTTTTATGTTGTCTTGAAGTTTTCACATCTAGTCTGCAACCAAGATAATAAACAGTCAATATTCAGCATTTAAACTGAGAAAAAAAGTCAAAATTCCTTGGTTAAGCAGTCCATATGGTTAAAAAACTTAGAGATTCAATGTTGAAAAGTTTCCTTAAACTCTCTGGCTGTTCAATGAGTATGACAGCAGATGTATGTTGTCTGCATGCCATTAATTTTATATTTCCTTGCTTTCAAGCATTTGTTTACTTAAGTAGAAACTTCCTCTTGAATGGCCAGGCTTTCCAGACTTAAAATTTGTGAGGTCTGTGAGTTTGTGTTTTATCTGTGCTGCAATATCCTTTTAAGGCCTTTTCCAAAGAGGTTAGTTTCATGTCTGTTAATAATTTTTCTTTGCGTGACTGAAGCTAAGAATGGCCATTCCAATGCAGTGTGAAAAATGTGGCTATTTTTATTATTAACAAGACTATCTTACGAGATAATCTTGTTAATAATGCAAGTCACACCAGTGCACAAGATTTTCTTCTTGAAAAAACTTTATTTACTTTCTGATCTTATGGGACTACCTTACAACTGTCACTTTAAAAATTGCTTTTAAATTATGCAGAGGAGCTTGTAGACAAGTTTACTGAAAAGTAAATTTTGCTTAATAATCAGTTCTGTAACAGCTTTTATGAAAAACTGGGAAAACATACTTTGTGTATGTTAATGATTTCAAAGAGAAAAAACCCCAAAGTTGTAGGTATAAAGGGGATCACGTAGCGTAGGAGAATTAGGGGTCCTAATCTCCCCTGGTTCAGGCTCCTGCATTTGCTTCTGCTGAATTTGAATGGGTTCCTTTCTGCCCATCTCTTCAACATGCCCAGGTCCTTCTGATGGGCTGCACAGCACTCAGGGGTGTTGCCCACTCCTCCCAGCTTTGTGTTGTCAGTGAACTTGCTGAGGAGGCATCTGGACCTTCATCCCAGTCACTGATATAGTAATTAAGCAATAGTGGGCCCAGTAGTGAACCTTGGGGGACCCCACTCATGAGAGGCCTCCAGGTTGATTACCTGGTTCTGACCCTCTGGGATCTGCTGTTCAGCCAGGTCTCAATTCACCTCACTCCCCACTCATCCAACCCACACTTCCTGAGTTTGCTTATGAGGATGCTGTGGAGACAGTGCTGAAGTTGAGGTAGACAATGTCTTCAATTTTCCACTCAACCATCCAGGTGATTTTTTTCATTCTAAAAGGCAATCTGATTGGCTAAGTATGATTTACCTCCAATGAATGTATGCTGACGACTCTTAATCACCTTTTTATAATCCCCCTGGCTAGAGATGGCCTCCAGAATGAGGCCACTGTCACCTCTGTCACCTTCCAGGTATTGAGGTAAGACTGACTGGCAGGTCAGCCTGGGTTCTTCTTTTAAATACTGGGGGGACATCTGTTTATTCTTTTTCTTATCAGAGAGAAAAAGGAACTAGAGTTACTACAAAAGGGAAATTTAATCAAGGCTTTTTGAAAGACTGAGGTGGAAAAAAAGCCTAATTTGAGGTATGTATAGTAGAGAAAAAGGAGGAATACAATGCAAGTAAGAAATGCTAGGTTCTCCAGGCAATGAAGATTTAGAGCTGTGGATATTCTTTCATCAAGAGTGTGCCAGCATTATACAGAGCAGTTCCAAATCAGATTGCCAAGGATAAAAGAGAATGATGCCTTGCTGTGCACCATTCTAGTATTTCTGAGAAGTTTGATACAACGTGTGAATTTATGCTTTCTTTGGCCAAGTGATTCATTCCCCACAGGAGAGATAGTAAAGGCACCTTTTGCTACTGGAATTCTTCTACAACTCTTAATTTATTTTTTATATTCATTTTGCTTCAACAAATTGATTCTTGTTTAATGATTCATTTATGGTAGTTGCTTATCAGCAAAAACAATATTCTGGCAAGAGAAGCCTTGGACAGGCCTTCCTAGCATGTCAGGTGTTACAATACATGCATTGGTTTCATTCCAGCACTTGGCCTCCATCTGAACACAACAGGAAGTAACCCTTCCAAATTTTCTTAAGCCAGTAATTCTTACTAATGACAGAACTTCCTAATAGTGTTTCTGTAAGTAGTCCAGTTCCATTCAGTTTTGTTTCTCAGCAGTTACAGAAAGCAATCATAGCTTATATAAAGGTCAAGGTGAGTAATGGATATAGCCAAAATCAACTATGCCCTGAACACGCTGCAATCAGTGTGAACACAACATAAAGATGATTTAACTGGGCTTATGGGCTTAACCATTACATGGAAGGGTGAAAGAGGGAGAAAAGGAAGTGCTACATTAGAAAAATTTGCAAGGTATTTACAGATGTAATTAGAAAAAATATATAGTTGACTCGCAATCTGTCATTTTGAAATTGTGGGAGAATAAACATGTAAATAACTGGCAGAGGAGTAATGGAAAGAGTTCACTGATCTCTATAATGACACTTTTCTCTCACAAAAACCAAACCAAACCAAACCAAACTACAAATTAAAGCAACCACCCCAAACAAAAAAAACACCCATAAACAAGCAAAAAACAAACCAAAAACTCAAACTCCAAACAAGTTTACTGAATGTGTATAAAACATATTTTATTTTCAAAACATATTGTCAAAGAACAGGCTTTCATATATATTGTCAATCTTTTATCCTCCCCAGATACTCTTCTCTTTATGCCTAAATGTTTCCAGCATTAAGAATCCCATTTCTTCCTCAATTCCTCATACAGCCATGAATTTTAAGAGAATATTTTACAACTGGTGTTAAGAAACTAGAGCTCTTGTGTCATTTTGATTGTTTCATTAAACTGAGGGAAATGCAAGCATTTTTCTTCCACCCCCCTCTCCAGATTGTATTAATGTTTCCTTTCAAAAAAATCACAAAAAAAATCTTCCTGTGTTTGGAAGCTTCATTCTGCTCAATATTGTTTGGAGAGAACCAAATCTCTCCTTAGTAATGGAGAGAATGTTAACTAATATATACACAAGGCGTGCTTTGCCCTTAGGCAGAACATACCCTCCATTCAAAGAAAGAATAGTTGTGAGACATAGCAAGTACATTTTGAGAAGAAGCCTTTACAGTCCCCTGTAAAAATCACGAGATCTGAAGTGCTCACAAAATGCTGGCTGTAAGCTGACAATGCCTGAGATAATTCTATCAATTTTTGCTTCTGTATCTCTTAGAAAAACTGATTTCTACCTGAAAATGGGCCCCGCAGATCATCTAAACCAAGAAAATGTGGAAAAAGAAGGCAGTGCCACTATGAATCCATTTTCCCACTTCATCATTAGTTTCACTTACCAGGTGAATATTTTAAGACTCTTGATTGTCTTTTATGACATGCTTATATTTAATCTCTTATAATGGGGAGATGATATGGTCATGGGTTTTAGGAATTAGCATTATTAATTAGAATTTATTAGCCTTTACAATGATATATTTACAAGTACTTCCAATTAAACACAGTTCTTATGGGGATTCTGCATCCCCATAAATGAAAAGGCTTATCTAGACTTGTCTCTGAATAGATGTGGCCTGCTTAGGATGTATTGTGCCTTAAAGCATGTATCATGCTGCTGTCTCTGATGCTGTCAGTTACTGACACGTCATTAAAGCACTGCTGTCACTTCCTAAAAACCTGGTCTTTAAGGCCTGTCTGACTGTATATGTGTGCAAGAACAGTGGCTAGCACGTTGTGGGTGTCACTGGAATACAAATGACTGTGATTCTATTGTATGTAGCACTTCTTTTGCTCAGTAATGCAAAATGTTGCATGTATCATTATGAGTAAGGCTACAGATGTTCTCCATAGTGAGCTTTGCATAGTGGGAAGCCATGCTGAGGGAGTCTAGCAGCTACCTAACATCTTGTTTTCAGCTGATCATAAAGGACTTTCCAGGGTTATAAATACCACAGGACTCATTGTGCAAATGGGAAAATTGAGGCAAGGAAAGAAGAAGTCAGTGTCAGATGAAGTCAAAAGAAAATTTCCCTGGTTAGTGTAGTGTTGGAAAGAGCAGGAGAAAAAAATGGAAACACTTTCAGTAATAGCTTGTTTTAATTTAGATATTTTAAAAGTTTCTAAATTTCAGCATCAACTGTTATTAGGTCATCCTTACTAGCAATCTGTATTAAATTTGTTATTTTTTTGGTACAAATGATAGTGCATTATTTTTAACTGTATTGTAAGCATACTTTTCTATGCATCAGATACATGACTCAAACTGACCCCTCATTTTTCTTGTGCAAATCTTGTTCATTTTAGAAAACAAAATAGAGAACAGATATCTCTTATTCCTACAATAATTTTAATGTGAAGGATTTTCAGTATTTAGAAGTAATGAAAGAAATGTGTTTTTTACTGGCTTTCCTCAGTGTTGTAAATTTTTCCTTCTTTGTTTATTATTTAGAAATTTTATTTAAACACCACTATTTCTGTTGCTTTCTCCTATTTGTGACATGAATTTGCTATCAATTTGGCTGCCCTCGGTTCAGTAAATGTGAACCTATGCCTCAGTTAGGAGAGGTATTTAAAATTCATTCTTAGCTTAAAGAATTACACCATGTGTAGGTGGTTTATAGAATATAAAATCGTGTTGCAGATTTAGGGTTTATGGGTAGAGTTGCTTCCCGCCCTGGGAAAAAACCCTCATTGCTAGTGCCTTCTTTCAAATTCCTTCTATAAATATATTCCAGCACTTCTCAAATTATTGAAATTATCAATTCAGTATATTCACAGATTAAGGTTGTGTCTGTGAGTACTTTTACAAGTTATTTCTAAAGAAATACCATATCTACAGTCTTTTGGCCCAAACGTGAGGAATTTATATTTTGCAGTATCATAAAAGCATGGCCATCTGATATAAATGAAAACAGAAATATTGTGTTTCTACTTTTTTTAATTGTCTACTACTTCTTGAACATTTTCAATGCACCCTCCTTATGTATGTTATAACTTAATCTTTCCTTCCGAAATATTATGTGCTCAAAATAATATTTTCTTACTAGCCATATTGTCATTAAGTATTCTTTTAAAGACAAAATAGTCTGCTGCTTTATTCCTTGGAATGAATTAATGGACCTGATATGAAATGTCATCTTAGATACACCTGTTCATTCTTTGCATGGTGGCACTATTATGCAAATGATGTTGGGTGACAGAGTGTGGGATGGAGAAAGAAAAGAAGTTGTTACTTATTTTGTCTATTGCTTAATTTTGTCTGATTTTGTCTGATTTTAATCATCATGTCATGTCATCAATATGTTACACTGACTGGGTTACCATTGATGTCCTATTCCAAAGCCTATTAGAATCCTGTAAGAACCTGTACAGTAACTTTAATAGCTACTGATTAAATCTTGAGTAGACAGTGAAAATGTGTTCCTTATTTTACTCTCCCCAAATGTTAATTACCTTAGAAATAGCATGGGATTGGCACATTTAAGATTGCTATTTGAATTGCCCTTTTGTGCAGTTATAGGCTACAGAGAGATGTATCTATTATTGACATTTATATTGCTCTGTGGCTTCATATTTTGGATATTCTTACACGAATTCCTGTAAGTCACCATGTCTCCTTTCACATGCAATATTCAGCAAATGGAAAAAGTAATCTTGAACTAAACAGTAACCTCCAGACTGCACATGAGAATAATCAGTTAGTGTCTACATGAACATGTGCACAAACAAACATGCAAGTATATCTCACAGGTTGGAACCCTTCTTGGGGTTCAAGATTACATAGCTTGAGATAGTTACAAGTATAAAAATGGAGCTCTGCCAATCATCTCTGTGATGAGCTGCTGGACAACTTGGTGATCTAGAATCTTGTGATAACATTTGGTCATTTCATCACTTCTCTTCATTTATTTATTTCTGGCACAAATTCTAATGTTTCAGATTTCTTACCATTGCTGATCAAAATACTTTTTCTGATAATTAAAACTACTTTTCTACTTTAACATTACTTTAAAATAACTTATTCTTCCTTTATTCCAAATTCACATTGTTTTACCATAGTAGAACACTTGAATTGGCTGAAAAATAGTGTGTTTTTCTGCATACATGAAATCCTTACTTTAGAGTCCAAGCCCTAAAACATGGTTATGTTAGCAGAAAACAGATGATTATCTACCTATGTGAACCAGGACTGTATTTAACTTTTGGAAGGGTCCAAGACATTTGGTATCTTAAATAGTAACATTACTTAGGACAAGAAATTAAGTTTGGTATAATTTGGGAGATTTTTATATTACGAAGTTTTTTTATTCTTTGTCTATTTGTCTCGCTCTGCAAGCAGACTTTGCAAGCAGAAGGATACATTAAACAATTCCCATAGATTGTAAAGACTCTCCCAAACAGTCCAAGACAGTTTTTCTGTAGAATATGTAACACATTCTATAGCCTTGCTGATGAGCTGTGAAATGAAAATTGTGACCTAAATGTGGTCTTTCTGAAATGCATTTTGAAAAAGAAATAACTGCATCATTGTGTTAGATATCCTGTGCACCAAAACTCATGTTGGCACTGGCATTATTTTGGCATCACAAGTGCCAAAGACTTTTGTTGTCTGAGCTTGCCCTTGTCTATATATCCTACTCTGAAGGTTCATGCCTTGCCCTTTGCCTTGTGAAATGCAACTGCCCACAGTCCCTCGTTGAGGACCAAATCCGCAGATGAGTTCAAACACCTTATTTAACATTTTTTTTGTGGTTTGTATTTTAAAACATCATCTGTTTTCCCATTACTAAGAATAACATTATTTTTGCCAGCAGCATGACCACATTAACTTTTACACTAATTCCTGTTTAAGTCTCATTTGCTGTTTAAGCACTTTGCTGATGCTATTTAGTAGTTACAGATCCCTGTTTTCTGAAATGTTCCAGGAGTACAATGGGTCATATCTCTAAACAAAATGCACAAAAAGGAATCTGCATGAGTTGTGTGTACTATATTGCTCTGTGTAACTCCCTAAGTTTTTTATTTTATAAAACAATTATATATGGAACTGTACATCTAAATCTCAAGTATTATAGCTTAAATCAAAAGAAAACAATTTCTGAGAGGACAAAACAGTCAGACAACCCGTGTCCCAAAATAAATGACCCAGAAACAACTCCAAAACCACCAATGCAGCAGCATCTGGAAAACTGTGAAGAGCCAGATGCTGCTGCAAAAATATCTTCCACAGTTTGACATTTGGTGCTGTGACTGACATCCAAACTACTGTTGTAAATATAAGGAAACTTACCACCAGTCTACTGCTACTCCTCTTTTAGAAGAGAAAAACACTATATAATATGATTTAAGACTTCCAAGTAGTTCATGAGTAGAGGAATGGCAGGCAAAATGAACCTCTGTAAACAAAAAACCCAATAATTAAAGCATTCTGCTGTGTACTTCAGCATTTTCAGTCATTTTAACATAAATGAACTCCCACAGAAACTCCAGATCTGACCCTAAGCCTTGGCATCAATTCTTAGGTTTTCTCTAAAATGCTATAACAGCATTTAAACTACACTTGTCAAATTTCAGAAGACCTTGGAAAATGCATGTTGTTTATTGTTATATGTTTACTGAGCCTGGAAATTTATTTACAGTAAAAGTCACCAATTAAAAAAGACTTTTTTCTCAGCTGATAATATGTGTATCATTGGTAATAATTTTTAAATGATTTTTCTAATTTCCCTTTGTTTCCTTGGAAATACTTGCTTTTCCTTACCCAGAAACAGATTTCTTAGTGAGGCCTTCTGTCTGATCTACTTTAATTTTACCCATTCTCCTTTCTCCTTCTTTATGGTTTTTTTCTTCTATTATAGTCATGAAAAGTACTCATCAAGCTGAGAAGAAAGAGACTGACCTTGTTCATACATTGCAAGCAGGGGTTTAGGTAGAAGAGGCTCAGAGTAGGATGAGAAAAAGCAGGCTAAGATGAGTAGGATGAGATAAGCAAGTTAACAGCTGATGTTTTTCTATTAATAAAAAAGCAATGAGCATGTATACAGGAACACTGAGCCAATCTTTCCTGAACTAATTTGAACTAAGATATAAAATAATTTATAATTTTCTGCTTGTTTACAAAATTGCTATGAGCTAAGTAGCCTTGGAAGCCCCTGTGCTTGTTCCATCACCCAACAACAACTATGAAATAATTAAAATGGTTTAGAAAAAAATTACAAGAAGGCAAATAGTCCTGCCTTTGCTCCTGGCAAAAGCTTTGCAAACACACAATTCCTGTGGCTCAGCCAAATTGCTGTAACTGGTTAAGCTACAACAAATTCCACAAATGTGTGAGCACCTCAGCTAGCTGGTGTGTGCCATACAGACAGTCCCAAGGAGAGGAAAGTCAGGCCAGTCCTTACTGTAGGCATATCAGGAAATCACATTGGCAGATGCTTTACTTTCTATTAATTCCCAGTTCCTTTAAACCATTTTAGCCTTGAACACATGCTCAACATATTTTGAGTGGTGTCCTGAATAGTTAGGGGCCACTTGTTATTTTAGCAAGAGGAGGACTGGCAACTTACTGTATTTCTAGGTAGCAAGGGCTGTACTGAGACCGAGGCTTACTTCATCAAGCTCAATTGTCTTGCTGTTACTTTGTATTTTCCCCATCTGTTAGTAGCCACCTGTTCTATCTCATGCTGATTCCTGATTAGGGCTTCTTCACACCACTGAAATAAAAAATAAATGGCAGTCAAAATAAGAGCAATGAGTTTTTTAGAATGCAATAAATAAGTGCATTATGCCTGTATTCACTTTCTGAGTCAAAAACTGAACAGAACCAAACAAAACCACAGATTTGAGACTTTTTTGATTTTTTCCCCCCAGAACAAAAGGTGTTGAATGCCTTACATATTTATTCCTCAGAGCTGATTGTGCTTGGTAAAAATGATGCTAAGATCTTAAAAACTGGCTAATGATCTTTGGTTTCCCAGTTGAGGTCTTTTAGAGAAACCTAAATGTGCTTTGGAAGAGAAGAAAAATGACCCTATAAAAAATCTGAAATTACTAACCTTTTTTAGGATAATCTTGGTCAAAGAAAACACCCAAAGTAGCAAAAGTCTTAACTAAATGGTTTGGTTTTTAAGCAAAACCCCAATGTTTTCACTGATGAAATGAAAAACAAGATGTTTTCAGACATTCCTGGGACAATAAGATATGAAGAAAAAAATTGGAACTGACCTCATAAACCCAGTTTATGTGGTTGCTTTAATCCAGGAATTGAAAGCGAAAAAATGACCCGCCTCTGCACTTTCTACAATGTGCTGTGACTTAAATGCATAGCTGAGATATAAGTTTCCCAACCAAATTCTCAGAAAAAATGCAACAGTGCCAAGAACAACTCCCCATCTCCTGTCTGAACCACGGAAACATATTAGAAGGTTTACTCTGCTGTATTGCTTACATATTTGGCATTTTCCTTTTTTGTTAAAAATTAAGTTTGTTTATTATTTGACTGTACCCTCATTTTTGCTTTATTTTTTTTTCAATTTTCTTATGACTGAAGTAAACACACTGAAATAGAACTGCAATGAACATTTTTATAAGTACTGTAAATACACCCTGTGATTCTTTCCTATCTGTAATTTGGAAAACTCCAAGTGGTAGTAAAGAAAGAATGCCCAGGCTGAAAATATGATGGAAATGGAATTACTTCAAATTCATTTAGTACAATGGCCATGGCATGGCTAACCTGGAGGTGAAAACAGTGGTTACTGAGCCTGCTATTATGGGAACATGCAGAATGGTTCAAGGCCCAGGGAAGAGGGGATATTTTGGCAAGTGTGATGCAGATTCAATTTAAGAATTTTAAAATTCTGTAATGATCACTTGAAGGGCATGATCATCTGTCTGAACAGATGTTCAGCAGCTACCTACTAGGGAACAGGTCTCCTTCCCTAAGACTCAGCACTCCACATGAGCTCCAGTTGTTTGTCCCCACCTGGCAGCTTCCATAGCACTTTGGGTATTCCCATTGCACACCTTTGTGCATAAACTTCCCTGCAACCAGCATCTGGAAAGTCCAAATTCACTGGCTCAGAGTGGGGCTTGGAAAAGTGTTTGCTTTGTTGAATTGGAAGCTTTAACCATGGAAACTGACTGCAAGTATCAGGCCAGGTTTTTTTCTCCCAGTTGCACTGCAGTTTTTGCTCATGTAGGCAGAATGCAAAGTGCATGCAAGGACCCACTGATTGCTTCCTAGTCACTGCATCTAAAACCTGAAATTTTGCTATGGCAGCAAGTCTAAAAACCTTGCCATCCCAGGCACACTTCATCTGAGTAGTATGATTAAAGTCTTCATTCCACCTAAATGTGGAGGAAAAAGCATATAGCTTTTGTTGTTTAGCATGGAGTCATAATACTAATATGTAATGGAAAAGCCAAGACTAGTTTATCATCCTATTCCCAGCTGCCTATATATAGTGCACACAACATCATCATACTTATAATTTATGTATTCCCATTTGTCTGCAAGAGAGCTGCAGCTTAGAAAAGTTATTGCTCTCCCTATAAATTGATGCTGGACTGTGTAATCCAAGGCATTTATCTCAATATCATTTTGCAAATTCAGGTTCAAATAGGTAAATAATACCCATCTCTCACATCAGCTCTACTTGTCTTATTATCTTTTCTAGTATCTTGCTTAATCAAGAAACTCACTGTTGCATAGGATGGGTGAAACTGCTACAGAGATAGATGGATAAATAAATTTAATCAGTGCTCCTTCATTCATAATATTCATCTGCAAATTAGAACAGTCAGACAAAAGTTCAATTTAGCCAAACCAATCTGGCTTGAAAACCAGCCTGGCAATACTGTGGGAACCAATGTATTTTGCAGTACTTCTGACACAGTCCCTGCCAAAATCTTGTAGTTCATGAAAAATGAAAAAAAAACAACTGAAAAACAAACCCAACCAAATATCTTGAATGTGAGGAAATGTTCAAGTAATAAGAAATTATATATGAATTATATCCAGATGGGATTGTCATTCCCTGGTCACTGTCAGTGAACAACAAAAACACAGGGTATCTAGATGAGTGTAAATTAAATTCCTTGTATTTGGGGAGTCAGATTTTTAATTCCTCATAGAGAATCAGCTGAGTTTCATTGAAAAAAAAAAAAACTGCAAAACCCGATCTTCTTTTAGGGTCCTGAGTTCTGACTACTAAAGCTTGCATGTAAAGCTTCCATGTACAAGCAGGACCTTATATTTAGCTGTGACTAAATGTTTTCATTCTTCTTCTCCATTTGTGTTTCTGAATTTGTTCGTTTATTTGACCCCCAGGATGTTCACAGATTTTCCATTCTGTGGGTGGGTGACATGAAAAGACTTAACAAGACCAGTTATTGCACAATATCTGTCACAGAGGTTCATGAACACCTTTCCCTATCCACCAGTGCTACCGATCTACTTATTGAAAAATTCAGCATTCATTAAAGCAGTAGACAATATAATGTAGAAAAGAGAACAATCTGAGACGTTCAAAAAACCCGAGGCTAATACATCAGAATGATTTTGCAATTGGTTGTGGTCTAGCTGGTATCTTTGGAGAAAAAACAACCTCAATGATAAATAGATAATGTTTCCTAAGAATGTTACTAACAATTAATACAGAATTCAAACCCATCAACTTCACTTACACACTGAAAGTTAGTACAATACAGCAATTAACAAAAAAATACTAAAGAAGAAATGAAAAAAAAAATCCAGAAGGTTGGGTGGTGACAAACAGAATTAGAAAAAGGACAGGTACAAGTGAGTAGGAATCTAAGTTAGAGCAGGTAGAATACAAGACTTTGAAAAATGACAGAAAAAATCCAGAAAAAGTAGCAAGAGAGAGTTTTACAACATTTTAATATTCCATAGGAGGCCTCAGAGATAATGGGGTAATGTGCAGGATGGCACACTTAAGGGATGTGGGGACCTTGTTAGGCAACAAGGTTATTTTTTTATGTCAGCCTTCAGTAACAGGTGATGAGCCATTAGCAAATCCTTGAGCAATATTTTTTGCAAATATTTAGAGTGAGGCTTTGCCAGGTATGAGAAGATGGTATGGGAACAGTACAGTTACAGCTGTTTTGTTAAATAGGCTGATGCTTCAGGGATGATGAGAACAAGGCTGACTCTGAATCCTTCCTGCCTTATTTTACACTTAAATAGCAGCAAGAGTCTGCGTATTCCAAGCTGTCATGCACATATTGTCATAGCTGCTCTGTGATATTGATGTCCTCTGATTAAGAAGGTTTCCAGATAACATTTTTCAGGTCACCTTTTTTATCTGATCATGGAAATTCCTGAGGGTTTCTTACTATTAAATATTCCTGATGTGTCTCCTATCATCTTGGAATAAAAATAGAAATAGGGAATGCCTGAATTCTGGTAAATTAATTGCCCATTACTGCCTTTTGTTTTTCAAAGATTTTCTGCGTTTGAGTTGGGTTTTGGTTTCCAGAATTTGCATTTGCATGAACGTGGCCATTTAGGTCCTAAGGTTTAGTGATTTCATAACTGAGCCCTCTATGAGAAGTTAAATTAGCCTTAATCTTGTGAAGGCACCACTTCACCCTCAGCATCCTTTACTACTTGTTGTCATTTTGGGGGTATTTACATTTTTTTCCTTCTCTCATACTCTTTGCACATATGCTAAGATGATTGTCAACAGTTCACACACACACTTCCTTTCCCAGGTGAGAGGAATATATTTTGGTGTTGGTTGTCATGCTGGATCAGTATTAGAAATAATGGTGTTAACAAAGTCGTTTACACCAGCATTTAAACTTACAAAGACAGGAATAAAAAACATGTAACTCAAAGATGTGCGTAGGTACATTTGTCAAATATATGTTTACATTACACCATTCACTCAAGAGTCACCTTAATTTAATTCTGCAAGCTGCTGCACTGTAGGGAAAGCCTTGACCTCACACACACCTCTTGGTACTCCTTCCCTACATTCTTGGATATTTTTATACTGTGCACTCTCTTAAGGACAGGAAATTTATAGTGAGTTTCTTTGCTGTTAAACATTAACAGAAATGTAATACAATGAAAGATATTACTAAAACAACTTGCAGTGAGTTATTGCAATAAGTCACCAGGACTCCTTAATAACAATTTGAAAACTCCTGAGCCCTGCTATGCTCTCAAAATACTCTGATCAAGTGCTGTGTGAGAAGGTGAGAATCCCACTTCAATGCACAAATCTCAGAAAAATTGATTAATAGAATAGAATAGAATAGAATAGAATAGAATAGAATAGAATAGAATAGAATAGAATAGAATAGAATTCACTGATTAGTTTAGTTTATAGTGAAGTAACAACTGAGGAAATTTTTTTCTTCAATAGTACTCTTACAGAACAATAAGAGATGTATAAAACCTGCAAAGAAAAATTATTTCTTTCCAATGAGCTCTTTTGAAGAAATAAAAATTACAGTAGATATCTAGACTAAGTAGTTATAGTGTGTTAAGGCATTTTAAATTCTCTTGTAAAAATCACTCAGAGATCTGTTTCTAGCTCATTTTCACAAAAAGGAAAGATAAATTTTAGTTATGCATTAAAAGCATTGATGTATGTGAAGAATGTGGCATTATACTGCTAATTATCAATGTAAAAAGATATAAGGGAACCAATTGGGCAGCAATAAGGACAAGATTGTGTGTAATTAAGTACGTGTATGCAAGAATTTGAGATTATGAAGCAGCAAAAATCATAGCTGGGTAGCAATATTTAGCAGAAGATGGATTGAAAAATTCAGAGTATTTTGATAAATTAATTGGAGTAATTACAGAGGATCCAATTAACATCATCACTGATCATTAGAAGGAAACAATGAGCTGCACTGATGTGAATAAGTCCTAAATATAAGTTAAATTTCACTAAATTTGAAATTAGCAAAGAAAAACTATTTTATGGACAGCCCAGTAAGATATTGTATCAATAAAGTGACTCAGGGAAAAACATATAAAGGAACGAAGAAGGAAAAAGGGAAAAAAATCAAATTAATGGGAAATTTGAAAATAACAATCTTGAGGTATACTCAAAAAATAACTTAGAATGAACAATACATATATTAATTAAACATATTATATTTGTTAAAAGAGTGCCATGTGAAGAAACATTTATCAAGAATAAGAAACTAATAAAGTGGAGTTGTTAATCATAGAAGCATAGAATGCTATGGGTTTGAAAAGGAACCTTAAAGATCACCTTGTTCTAACTTCCCATTATGGGAAGTTTCCAACTTCCAGCTATGGGAACAACTTTTACTAGATTATATTGCTCAAAGCCTCATCCAAATTGGTCTTTAACACCTCCAGGAATGGGGCATCCATAGCTTCTCTGGTGAACCAGTGCCTTACCACCCTCACAGTGAGGAATTTCTTCCTGGTATCTGGTATAAACCTACTCTCTGTCAGTTTAAAGCCATTATCCCTTGTGCTGTCACTACTTCCCGGTAAAAAGTCTTTCTCCCTCTTTCTTATAGGTCTCTTTTAGGTATTTAAAGGAAGGAAAAATGTCTTCTCAGAACCTTCTGTGGTGCAGGCTTAACAATGCAACTCTCTCAGCCTGTCATCATAGGAGGGGTGCCCAGCCATCTCATCAGCTTCATGGTCTTCATATTTGTTCATAATAATTATGGATGAAAGAGCTATTGTATGGCTCTATTTTACTTTCTATCTTGCACCCCTTTGAAAGAAAATATCTAATAGAATAAAAAATTGGAGATATTTTGGTCTAAATGATAAAATTAACCACATTTTCCTACTGCATTTTATATGTGAATGTAGATTTAACAGTGGTTTATTGAGACAAATTGTTTAGAATTACAAATACTACTTTTCTGAGGGGTATTGTATATATTTCTATGTTCTGTGAAAATAAATACATTAGTTATCAATTCTGGTGTTTAGGTCATAAACAGAGTGATAAATATCTTAGACTGGAAAAATTGTAATCAACTAAAGTGCTGTATAAATCTATAGCATGGTGTGTGAAGTATGACTCCAGGAGGAGCATAAGAGACCAGCATGATAATTTAACTAGGATAATATTTATATTTCCCTAAAGACAAAGTGGAAGAGTACAGTCACTTAAAGGTGTGCCTTCAAGCAAGAGATTAGGCAGAGTTTTGTATTTGCTGCATTTAAGGCAATTGAGGGAATAGCTCTTTCTCTGCCAAATCCTTTAAAACATGGATTAGTTTCAGAATTAATGGAATTAGTTCTTTTCAAAAGCATTCAGATACAACTTATGTCCTTGATTTGGTGGTTTTATCAAATTCTGTAATACTTAGTAAGCTCCACTTAGTTTTGAGTCAAAACAACACAAATTTAAATGACCATACAACTTTGATTTTAAAATGATAAATACCTGCATGGCTTGCTTAGACCTTCACAAGTGTTTGCATTACCCTAGTCTGAATGTCAAGTTGGTAATAGAGCTGGATTTATTGAAAATATTTAAAACAATCTACACAATCTAAATTAAAAGCTTTTCAGGTTTTCCAGCCACAGAATTTATTTTTAACCAGTTGTTTAGCTTTAGCATTTTACACTGCTTAAGTGTGTTTAATGTATGAAGAAACATCAGTAACAGATCTCAGGGGGATCTGACTGTGCTTGCTCCTGATAAAGCATGAAAAGGCAGCACAGCACTGCTGCATCTGGCCAGCAACCAGGCAGCCCCAGTGGAGGGTGGTTGCTGCTCCTGCCTGCCTGGCATCTCCTGTCACCCTTGTCCCTGGGAAATAGATGTGATGGCTAGTTCTACCTCAGTAAACCACGGAGGAATTTTAACTCTTCCTAAGTGGTTATGATAGGCCAAGATCCAGTGCTTGATTAACAAGTATGTATTTATCTGGGCATATGCTTTACCACTAAATTTAAAGCATTGGTTTTAAAAAACCAAACCAAAAAAATCCTCACATATCGGGCAAATAATTTAAAATTTAATTTTACATAGGTCATTGCTTTGCAGTTAAAATATTTTTTTTTTCATTTTTTGTTTTCTTTTTTGTGCTTTTTTTCCTTCATTTGTTTTTCTTTCTTTTTTTTTCCTCTTTCAACATTTTTAAAATTTTTTTTCCTCACTCTGTGCTTTTAATCAGGAATTCATATTTTATCACTATGCTAGGATAATCCTAGGAAAATCACAATTTTCCCATATTCTATTTTAACTCTTTGCTATAAATACAAAAATCATTACTATGACACTATGAATGAGTCCAAGTCCAGAAAGACTGGACTGAAAACTGCAGCAGTATTATACAAGATTATACATTTTCATTAAAGACAACAAGGGAAGGATTATAACATTACTGTACTATATGCATTGCAGACAATCAAATAAGAATAGACATATGTTTGCTTTGTGTTGTAAGTTAGGTAAATAATTTTGTTGACCTTCCTAAACAAAATCTGTTTTACTTTTTTGTCATCTTCTAATTTTTTTAAGAGAAATATTTAGTTTTAACAAAGCTTGTTTGAAATCAAAAACTAATTATCTGTAAAAGAAATTTGTTTTGAATGAGTCCCAACAGATGTGGCTTGTTTTATCATATTCAGTTTTGATTGTCTCTACTGCAAGTCATAACAGAATGAAATGCCTAGAGATTGACTTTGTCAGGTGTAACTATGTAAACAAATGGCATCACATAATAGCACTCTGAACTAAAAAAAAAAAAGAAACAGAAAAAAAAGGCAGCATAATCATTCTTAAAGTGTTTTGTGTAGTTCTTATGCTGGGAGTTTCTGATTAAAATCATAAGATGACTGCAACACTTATGACAGAACAAGTTGAACACAGTCTTAAAAGACATACAAGATAAATGCAGGGTTTGGTAACTGTACTTTCTCCTTTACTGATCAAACCAGGTAAAGGTCTGTATAGAGGTTGGTACCTGAGATTCAGCTACACCCATTGAGAAGACCACACAGATTTATCCCAAAAAAGAAAATCAAATATTAGGACTGTCAGTGAGAACAACTGTGTGCACTGCAGTTTTCGTAACTGCAGTATCTCCAACAGCCACTGAGGATTTAATCCTTTTTATCAGTGTTCACCAAATCCTCTGACTTTTGTTGCACATACAGGAAATTAAAAAGATAAAACTGAAACTAATAAGAGAGCAAAGTATGACCACCTTCTATGAACAATATGCTCAGTCTTGTCATTCAACAGCCAACAACAGTGGGTAAGTATTTGTTTTATGAGATCTGGACTTCTGGGATTTAAGGCACTCATTTCTAAATAAAGTAAATTATATGGGAAACTTCTTTAAGGGTCTTATTAGAGGATGAAAAACTGTGAGAAATTCACTGAGCATAAAAAAAGTCATCTAAATAAGGATTAAATCACACCTTAACACCGTCTTTTGGGATTTTTTTTCCAACAAGGGAATCTAGACACAGCAAGTCAGAATGACCCAACAGTTTGAGTAGCCCAAAACACTGTAGCTAGATGTTGTCTGATTTTATGTTTGAGTTACATTTAGCAAAGAAAATATTCAGCAGGTTCACACATTTTGTGGCTATCATGGGAAATGAGAATTTTTTTAAACTTTGTTGATAAAATTTCAAGCCCTCCACAAACAAGTTGTCTTTCCTAAGATTAAACTATTCCTTTCCCATTTGTAGCAGTTTTAGTGCCAAGAAATGATACTGCATCCAACTAGTGTCTATGAAAGTGCCTACTAAAATTTTCACAGAATTTATCAGAATAAGAATAGATAAGAAAGGAGTGTCTTTATTGCTGTCACCTTTAGATAGTATTCAGCCTTGACTCAATTTCTCTGCATTGGTTACCACTTAATTTACATTTAGATCCACAGGATTTAGGTGGCAAATTTCCAAGAGCCCAGAAAAATATCTTCCATTGAAGGCAGTCTGTACACTTCAATTCCTGCTGTCTCTGGTGGGTCTGAGCAAAGGCTGGTTTAGATGAGCCAGAGAATAATCACCGCAAAAATAAGGAAACATTACTGTTTGTCATTCCACTCTTGCTTTATTGTCTGAACATAACTAATTGTAGAAGCAAACACAGGTTTTGCAGACAAGCTATTTTTGACAAGTAGTTTTTCCAAATTTGAAATTCAACCCATGGGTCAAGACAGACACCAATGTATTGCTCCACAAGGTGCCTCATTTTCCTAGATGCACAGGAAGAGAGCTAAGGTTCAAAACATGAGTTTAGGACATAACTTTATTAATTTAACTGCTATGCAAACATGCAGCAATAGCCTGTACAGTATAGGTCATGAATTCTTCTGTAAATTTTTCCACAACCTGCTGGACTCATATAAAACTCTGTCACCCTACAACTGACCCCCAGACCCGTTGCTTCCTTATCCATTTCTTCCTCAGCATTCTGATATGGGCAGAGGAAAGAGGAAAAAGGATTTTCTTGCCATTCTACTTATCAAGAGCCACAAGAGCATCCTCTCTTTCCTTTAGGGGCTGTTTCCAACTGAGCCTCTTCTAGCAATTTCACATTGTCAGGTAAAAAGACATGGAACAAGTGCAAATTGCACACCTTCTACTTGTAAAGTGGCAACTTTTGAAGCTGCAACTCCTGACTGGAACATTGGATTCAGGCAGCTTAAAGAAGGTTGCCCATTGGTGTGTGAAATAAGGTACTTCCTTCTGCCAGGGAGAAGCAATTAGTGAAGATCAGAAAAGATCCAAAGACCCTATGTTGTGGCAGAACAGAGAGTATAAAAGTGCATGAAGCTGGGAGGATCCAGCTTATGCACTTTCTCTCTCTCTCATGCAGGAAATGAGACATCCTAGCACAAAAGCAGCCATTTCAGTAGGAATTAAAATTGTAGACATTATAAAGAAAAATGTTGCTGTAATCTTTCCAATAATCAGACATGGAAACATTGTTGTAACATTCTATGAAATTAAAATTATAATATATGTAAATTTCAGACCATTCATAGCTGCAAAGCAATTAAAACTGAGTGACAAATGTACTGACAGTAAATGATGCAGTTTGTGTTCATGATCCAGTGTAACTATCAAACCAAATTAAAATCTATTGTTTTATTTGACCTTCCATTTATTTATAAAAAAAAAATTAATATTTCTCACCTTGGTAAAGCCTTTTTATTTTGTTCTTGTCCTGGGAGAAGTAATAATGAATAGACTACTTACCTTTTGGGCAGTTGTAATGAAAGGCTGACTTGTGCCCACCCATTTCTGTGACCCAGAACTGCAGAATGCTTGCTAATGTGTTAGGTCTAATTTTTATCTCAATATTGTCAAATTAAAACTGGAGTGAGTACATTTTTATAATTTAAGACTTGCTTCAAAGCATAATATAAGGGAAATTAGTATCTCAGTTGATGCCATTAGGCTTGCTCAAAAATATAATATAAGGTAAAAGAGGCTTTTAATTGATGTCATTCACCTTAGGATCAAATCCAATGAGAAACAACAGTTTTCATCTCAAACATATCATTATTCATATCTATAGCTTAGACAACATCAGAAAAACATTATGGTTGCAGTTTATTCAGCCTGAGCTATTATTGATTGCAATAACTGTTGATTTACCAGAACTGTCTAAGCTTTTCTTGACACAGACCAGGAAATAGATAAAAGTGGCCAGCCTGCGTTACTTCAAAAGAGTGCTAATTATTCCTTAACATTAATATCACAGAAAGTAGTAAAGAATAAAGTGAATACTTCAGATTTGAATTATAGTGTGAATGATATTCCTAGATTATTCCTTATTGTCACATTCAGAGGAAAGATGTTTACACAGAATTGAAACTATGGCATCAATTCATCATAGTCTAAAATGAAAATTGAATATGATCTGACAGGGAATTGAAGAGGTAGGTTGGAATATTTGCTCCCCAGAAGACAAGAAATAGATTGAGGATAAAGGCATCCTTTCTCTCCAAGTGCAGAGTTGAACCATAAATCTGAGAAAGAATGTCATTATGTCTTATTAGTGCTCCTTTGTTCTTAAAAATGAGATTTAGATGATGCATTGAAGTTAGCACAGGTTTCTATTGAGCTGTCCCATTATCTCATGAATATATCATTGCAGTATAGAGAGGAATATATCTAATTTGCCTGAGAAAGGAAAGGGTTGATCATTCCCAAGTGACGACAAGAGAGAATGATGGAGCTGATAATAACCAACTAAGTATGTCCTAAGAAATGGCATACTCTTAATTTGAGAACACATTAATTTTGGATACTTCCAGTGTCTGGTATTTGCCCATTAATTTTAAGACACCTGCCCTGGCCAACTAGAAGAATAAATTTGTGTTGTTTAAATATATTTTAATTTTATAGCAATTAGATTACTACATGCAGCTGTCTATTTATTAGCTATAATGATAGTGCTGTGAATTAATAGCTATTTTTAATAAATCTGTGTCCTGATTCTGACCAGGACAGAGTTAATTTCTGCAGAAGTCAAGAGAAGGGTATGGCTAGGACCTGGAGGATTTCTGTGCAACCTCACCTCCTTTCCAGGGGCCGAGGGAAAAGAGTTTTTTTGGGAAGAAGGGTCTCCTTCCAGTTGAGCAGGGAGGAAGTTGGAGGGAGGAGTTGAGTAACCCAGGTTTGGAGCTGGAGAGAGCAGTTGGGGTAAAGTGTCTGCAGTTGGATGGGGTCAGGTCAAGCTCCACAGTGAGCATTTTGCATGTCAATCACTCTGTCTTTTGTACACTCTTTAATGAATATTGTTGCTGCTACTGTTAGTTTTCTTATTTCTGTTTCCACTAAATTCTTCTTATCTTAATCCTTCACCTTTTGTGCCCCAAATTCTCCTCTTCAGTCTGCCACAGGGGAGGGGGAGTGAAAAAGCAGCACATGGTTTTTAGGGTCTCAATGGGAACTGAACTGGGGAGTACCACTCCGAAACCACCTCGAGCTGTGAGGTCATTGTCACATCTCAACACATAGCGACTTTGAAAGAGGGTAAAAGCCTATGTTTTACTCCTCTACAGTGACTCTGTTCAGAGAATTAAGTTCTCATGCATTTTGCTAGGTGGGACAGTGGTGGCTTTCATTTACACCTGATGGAAAGCCAGACTTGTGCTAAAAATATTGTCTACAGGAAAACTGTTAGAGGGGATGCAAAGAGTTAAAGTACTAATAATGTGTTCATTCAATTTCTTTATCAGTTTCCCACACTTCTAAGTGTCAAAGCCAACTATTTCATATGCATTACACTCATGGCAGAACCTTTGAAGAATAGCTGACTGCATCTCAGTCCATCTAAGAGATTGATGAATTACAGCTAGAGACTAGAAAGAGGGAAACCTGTAGAAACACTACCAAAACCAGTTCATGTTGAGAGAAAACAGTTTACAGTCAGTCCTGTTGAAAGAGTTATCGGACCTCAACTAAAATGGAATAATTAATCACCAATGTCTTCATTTATTTTTCCATTATCAAGACCTTAAAGAATATTATTCTCCCTGAAGTCAGGTTTTCTCCTAAGTCTACTTGCTAAAGAGAAATTTGACCCAGATTCTTCCAGAGGAAATGTCTCCTGAAAGTTCTTTCTGGCTTTTATGCCTCTCCTGGATGTAGAGCGGTTTGGAAAGACTTGGAAAGGCGCCTCAGTACTATGTAGGGTAGTGCAGACAAAGGGTCATTTCTCACACAGTAAATATCACACATGGCAAATGTTAAATTTAACTGACACATAAAATAGTTCTACCATATCTTGGTACTCTAGACATGTGAGTATTCTAGCCATGTCTGCATTATGAATTCAGATGGATGGAGTTTATAGACAAACAGATACTCTAATATAAGTCAAGACAAAATTTCTGTCTTGAGAGATGACATGTTCAGGGAAGGCCTATAAATGTATACCTATGTAGCAGAGGAAACTGGAAAGCATAGCTCTTTGGGAAGATCCTCACATTTCACTTCAGCTAGAAAGTTATTTAGAAACAGGGCAGAGAAATATTTCAATACTTTGTAACAGAAATACTATAGAACTGATTGTGCAGCATGATCAAATGGATACTAAAAGCAGATGCATGTGGTATGAAATTACTGCAGAAATGAAAACAGCAATTTAAAAATCGGTATAATTTTAAGTCATTCATCTGCAGATTTTTCTAGTTTTGAAGTAATTATAGTTAAAGGTGAGGTTAGTCCAACATGGAAATTATCTTTATACTTTAAAATCCTTGATTAGACTTTCAGTGAAGACAAAAAAGAACAGAAAAGAGTGCAAAGAAATTATCCTCCATCCTAGGATACTAATCTTCACACCAATAAAACAAAACCTGAAATTAACACATTATTCTATTTCATAGCTGTAAGTTCACTGCTTGGGAAGATTATCTCAAATTGTTCCTAAATACTAATGTGAAAATGAAATTCACTACTCAAAGAAAAAACATACAATGCAAAGGAGGAAAAAAGATGAAAAAGCTATCTTTGTATGCCTTAGTTAAAGGAAATATCATTCACACTTCCATCCAACATGCTTTGAAACCACCAGACATTAACTTGTCACCGTAATTTTACCTCTGGCTAGTACACCTAAAATTGCTTTAGTTACAAGAATAAAACCACATGAAGATACAGGTTAAAAAATATTCAGTTTAAGATATTTTAGGTATTTTGTGCATCACTGAAGTATTAACTAGTATACAGAGAAATAAATGTGTGTGGCTGTGATCTCTCTTTATATAGTTGGACATTTAAAAAAATGACTGTTACCAGATTTATTCTTTCTGTGTGTCTGTGTGCAAAATACAAAAGAAACACTACTACTGATGTATGTGAAAGAATTTGCCAGTTGGTGATCATACATGCTGTACCTTCATTTTTTTGTGATGTCCTCTTAAAAAGTGTGTATGAGAAACTGAGCTATTGGGAGGCTCTCCAGCACCCTAATGATTCAGCTGCCTGTGTCCACAGTCTCTCCCACTTTCCATCCTGCCCTCATGTTCTCCTCTTGGCTGTGCTCTTTGTTCTTACCTGAATATCCTACAACATTTGTTGGAAAATATTGTCATTTGATTTTCATTCCCTTCAAGTCAACTCTGAGCTAAACCAAATGAGGCTGCTCTGACATAGCACTAAATGAAATTAGAACTCCTGATGACATTCTATCTCATATGTACTGTTTTAGATTAACGCACCATCTTACATTCCTTAAAACAAAAATGCATTTTTGTCTCTATTCAAGGAGAGCCATTTGGAAAAAAAAAATCCTAAAGTAAAAACACAATTGCCAAAAGACCTTTTGGAGATCTGGTGGGAATAAGTAAAAGAAATGTTTGCTACTTAGTACCAGCAAAGGTAAAATTCTCTTAAAGCCTGTCTGTGTCAAGTTTAAAGAAAGTTCACAAGCTTTAAACTGTTTTTTTTCATATGACATTCTAATACATAGAATGCTGCATTAAAAAGCTGAGCTTTACTTTGGCTTTTTCAGACTACCAGTATTGACTGTTCTAGTTCTCAGTTTCCCTTTTCTTCATCTAAGACAGTTTGTTTGCATACATAACATTTATTGGTGGAATTAGGTCTAATCCCAAGATCTTAAAAATCTATAAAATATATACCTACATTCCCACTGGAAAATAGTAAAAAATGTCCACATCTTTGATTTATTCCACATGAATCCATCACTTCAGAACATCATGCATGTGTCTTCACATGCAATTATGTTTAGAAATTTTCCATTTATCTCATAGTTGTCATCAACAAGCTTTGGGTAAAGTATATTACAGTGATTAAGTTACAATTTAAAGCCATGAATACTTTAAAACTCAGGAAACAATATTTTTTTAAATGAAGAAACATTTTGAAGAAATGGTCTAAGCTTGCATCAAAATCTGTACTCCAAACTCTTCAGTAATATGTCACTATTATATGATTGGTTTTGTGAAAATCTGATTTTTAGAAGAAAAAAAAGTATCAGACAAAAACTATTCATCAAAATTTAAAAACATTTTCCAAACAGACCTCTATATGAATGTTTCAAGTGAAAAAACCCTCATGATAATAAATTAAATAGAAAAAAAATTTAGATTTTGGATACTTTTCAGAATAAAAATAACTATTCCAAAAGCAAAGTAAGTAGCTTTGTAGTCCTTTACATCTTCTCTGAAACCCTGAAACTCATACAGTATACACAACATTTGTTTTTAAAGCATTTTCAGGCAGAGGTATTTTGAGAATTTGTTGCCAGGTTTTTTAGTAAAAATATAAATGAATCAGAATCAAACTGATCACTAAATCAAGAGAGGGACAGGTTCTGAATTAAATTTGACAGGTATCTGTAAAGAGTATTATTGTATCTTCTAGTGGGAAAAAAACCATGATTCATTAGGTAGGAACATCCCAGAATAAAATTAGTCAATTGCCAGAGCTGATGGTAGCAACAGTCTCTATGCACACAAACAATATTATTCTACAGAAGATGTGAGTTTTCTTCTTTCTACTGTTGTTAGGATCAGTATATTGGTAGCTGAGTGAATGGCCTGTGATTTAGACAACATTCATATTTTTTTGGTAACCCTCTGATCTTGAATATTATGAAACTATTAATCCAGCTGTTGCCTATACTTTTAGACACAGATATATGTTGGTTTTCAAGTTTAGAATATCTTTTTTTGAATGTGTAAAAAGTGTGAGGTTTCAAAATTATCTGTTTTCAGAGACATAAATCTTTCTTAGGCAGTCTGCATTTACATTTTTGTTTAGCACCCAAGGCCGTATTTGTTATTTAATCTGCTAATGTCAGAAGGAGCTGCAGTTCCATAAAGCCATGTGGTGATGAATAACACCCCTAATGGAGTTATAAATTGAGACTAATTGGTTTACGTGATTGTTATTAAGTCCCATTTCAGCTAGTTAATGGAATGTTGTTTGGCAAGGGAACAGAGCTAATGCTATCAGATAATTTTCTTTTGAAAATGGCTTACATTTCAGTCTTACAGATCCACAGGTTCTAAATAAGTCAGAGCCATTCCTGCAAAAAACCAAAAATCAGTATAATGTGCCAACCCAAGTAAATTCCAATGTTATCAATAATGTGGCTTCAATGTTTCAGGGCACTTTCACACCCTATCACCACATCTCACATTGCCTTCAAAAATGGCCAAAATATTCCAGTCAGTGAAACATTTCAGCAGAGACCTTAATCCCATCTCACAATTGCTTGAATGGTTTCAAATGTCACATAATGAACAAATAAATTGACTTTCATGAAAATCAGATTTGGCAGGAATGCATGAATGCCTAGTTAAATAAGCAGACTAGGACTCTAGGGGTACTTCTACCCAATTTGTTGTTTTTCAAGTGTAATAGTTACTGAATTAGTATCAAAATGTAGACTAGTTTGAAACTTGAAATCAATACTCACATGTGATTTGAAATTTGGAGGCTTGCCTGACTATATTAAGGTTCTGAGGACTTTTTTTTTAAATTATCAGTATAATCCATGGATGCAAAAATATATTGCCAAATCTAATACCTATAAAACAATCTGCATCATTAACTGCTGTTTCCTTTCAGTCTTGTTGGTGATCTGAGAACACACTGTTTTAATAGCATAGCAAAACTCATGAAGATTAGCAGTACTAACATGGGTTTTCCTGTTTACAAACATTGACAAGCTTATACTTCGTAATACTTGAGTACAAACACCACTAGGATGTAGTTCAACAAACACAGGTTTCTTAAAAAAGAAAACCAAAACCAACAATGGCTTTAATTTATTCCTCTGAGCACAAGCAATAATTTGAACTTCCATTAATAAAACTTGTAATTAGCTTTTAGGGAACATATTTAGTTGTACCTGTGTAAAATGAAGGTGCTCAAAATTCTATGTGGTCACTGATCAAGGAGGGCTGCATGAAAGCATGTCCTGATGAGCAGCTGTCCTTGATTGTGACAGCAGTGCACAGAAGAGTAGAGGTTCTCACACAATACATACTCAAACCTAGAAGCAATTTATAGACCACAGCAACATCCTTAAAACAAATCTGGAAATGAAGTTTCACATTCTCTCTATAGCTATCATCACCAAGCAACCTGGCCCCTGCATAGCACAACAGCTGTAGCTTCTGAATGGCTTCAAGTGTAATCCCACATCGAGTGATTAGTGACAGAATTTGGAGGCTACAATGGCAGGGGTAACTTTGCAATGGTGGGCACCACAGAGGTAGCTATAACTGTCACAACACATGCAGATGCAGGGGAGGTCTTTGCCCCTGCAGGACACCGGGGGACACCAGCACTAGGGAGGAACAGAGGAAGGACCACATGAAAGGAATTACTAGAATGGTGACAGATACTGGTAAAACATTATAAAATGCTACTGACCTTGAAAGATGTTACAATTTCTCTCACACAAATACATTATGAAAATTTCAGCCTCAGCTCAAAATAAGTTGAGGGTTCAGTGTCAGCCAGGGTATTACCAGGCCAATCCAACTCTTGTTTGATTGTATCTCTACCTCTTTCATTTTAAACCCTGCTTGTTCTTCAATGGGCCTTTATCCATATCCCAGTACATGTGACTTGAAATATTCTTTTCACTCCTGACATTTTTATATCATTACAAATAACAAAAATGTGAGCTTAATATCATAAACAACTTGATTGAGAGCAGGCATGGTGAGTATCATTTGGCTGTCTCATTGTTCTCTCACACTGTGCTTTTGTATTATGACTTTTCAGATGACAACATGAATTTATCCAAATACAGACACATTAGAAAGAAATGAGCATTAATCTCCTGAACTATTTTATCCTAAAGACAGGTATCTTTTACAAAATTCTGATTTCAAACAAATTCAAAGGAAAACAGTGTCAAGTCTTAACAAAACACTCTGTTCTCAAATCTTAATTTAACACTCTGTTCTGCTCTCTGTCTGATTCTCATCTCCAGTTCTCCCAGCAGTCAACCAGCATGAAGACTGGCATAGATTCTAACAGAAGGAATTGAGGAAATTATAACTAAAACTGGATTATCTCTCTCTCTCTATTGATTTTCATAACTATTTGCAAAGAGGAAGGAAGGAGAAGAGAGAGAGGTTCACATTGGTTCACCAATGAAACTAAACAGAAAGGTTATAGATTTTGGCAATAAATCTTTCTTGCAGTTATTCAAGGCTTATGTTTAACCTGTTTTCCCACCCCATTTTCTTCTCAGACCTTCTTTTATTTTAAATAATTTCTGGATTTTGTTACCATGTCTGCTCTAGCTCAGATCATCAACATTCTTCTTAATTGCCTTGAAACTGAGTGCAACTTCCAAGTCCTTAGGGTAGGATCAAAACTAATATTGTGAAAAGCAGCAGAGGATATGGATGAGAAAAAAAGAGATGAGTCATAACAGAAGCATAGCTCACACCAGAGGGGGGATTGCTCAAAAAGTTGGCAATTTTTTGGAGGAAGGAGGAGGAAATGGAACCAAGTAATTTATACCACCTTTTTAGAAGGTCCTTTCTGATTTTTTCCCTGGTCCCTCATTTAAAACAAACAAACAAAAAAAACCTACCGCCACAACAAAATCAACCTAATCAAAAACACAAACTCAAACCCTGAAGATAGGTTAGAGAAAATTCAACAGTTTTAATAGTATATTTTTACTTTCACAGATTTATTTTTGTAATAACAACTCCCAGGTAATTTACATGTTCCTAAATTTCTAATTCTTCCTGAAAGCTATCATAACTCTTTCATCACAAGTTCATTCATTTGTGTTAGGTGAGATGACTGCACCTCATTCTTTAAGATACATAGTACCAATGTCTTGGTCATCACATAACTAGATTGTTGTAGTGCACTTTACATGAAATTGCCTCCTGTCATTTGGAAGCAGCACGACATATTTCCCATCACTTCCATTTAGCAAATTTACCTGCTCCGCAGTGAATTCCACTAATTTTCCTAGCTGCAGTTTAGAGTCTTGATATCAAATTTCACAGACACAATAATTCTGATATTTGCTTATTTGGGTGACTGTGTTTCTTTTTGTGTGATTCTGCACTTCAGTTAGAGGAGGTCAGAAGAGGAAATATTTTTGGTCTCCTCAACTCTGGAGCTTCTCTATCCAAATCTGTAAAAACTTGTGCAATGGATGAGTTTGTAGACAGCAGGGATTTAAGCACTGCAGTAATGTCTGTCCTGAGCACAATAAAACTGCTTGTTTAATGAGTCAACTGAAATTTAAATTTGCTTTTGTTTTTATATTTTGTACCTCATTTTTTAAGCATTCAAGGTAATTTAAGAAAAATATTCTTAAAAAGAGAAATTAACAGAATAATATACTTTCAAATATTATGTTTGCTTCTTCCTCTCATGGCAAGCAAAAATTTCTTATTTAGTTTTTTCTCCTCCCTTCCTTGTCTCCTGTCCTGTAGGATATTTTGCATTTCACCTCTGTGTTAATGGATTTTTAGTTGTATTCTAATAAGGATGTCATTGTCAAATGATTTTACATTTATGTATGTTAAAACTATTATACTCAGATGTGAAAAAGACATGTTGCATTACTCTATAAAAAGTTCTTTATTCCTTGAATTTTTTTCTGTTCATAAGTAGAGAGCAAGACAATAGCAAAGCATGAATTGGCAAAATGGGAATGTAGAGCTCCTGAATTTCTTTTCGTTTCCATCTATGGTCTGTAATGTTTTGGAAGGACAATCATCTATTGCTAGAAAATCAGGAACGATCCATTGCTGTTTCCTCCTCCCTTGGTCACCTCTCAGCCAACTCCAATTGCCTCCTGGTCTCCCCTCTCTGGCCCTCCCAGACGTGGGTGCTCTCATTCCAGCTGTGATGCCAGGAGGTTGGCAATGGAAGGGCCAGTTGTCTCCAAGTGCCTGAAAAACTCCAACTACCCCTGTCTGCCCTGCCTTATTCTGTGCCTCAGGGCAAATGCTTTAGGAGACATCAGATTTGTGGGTCCTACAAGGGGAAAGCTGAGCTTATTGGATTGTATCATACAGCTCGTAAAGATTGGGTTCCAGAGAGGGGAAAAACTGGTTATCCTCAGCTAGCCTAAGCTCACCCTGATGAACCATCAGCAAAAAAACCAGCTGTGATGGTGCACCCACAGTATTTAGCTGTGGGGCTAAAACTCAAACAAACACAAACATGGAGCATTGAGAGGAATGAAAGTCAGTGCTACCCGGCAGTGAAAATGTGCTTCACTGGAGCTCTGCTATCTATGTGTTTTTTCCAATAAGTGCACTGCCAAAGGACATAGGACCCCTCTAAAACATTAGAACATTAGTTAAAGTCATAAATAAGTCATAAATCTTCCAGCATTGATTGGATCACTCTATTTCATTGGTTCTTATTATTGTTCCTTCAGAGAGTTTTTATATTTAAATGAAATCAGGGACTCTGAATGTTTTGCAATACTCATCTCTCTTCTTTTCCTCCATTTTTCTGCCAAAATACTGGGAGTGTCTGAATTCTGGCTGGAAAGAACTAGTAAAAAATCTGGTAAGACAGCTGGTAAGAAATCATACAAGTACAGAAGATATATGTAAATAGTTTGCATCTTTAGTCTGCCTTGTATGGACAGCTTGCTGTTACCAACATTATTGTTAGCCATGCTTCCTGTAAAGTGGAACCAGCTAAGGATATGAAGGAGATTGATATTACTGTCACTTGCTAGCACACCAGAATGACATTCAGTGTAGCAGGGAGCCAGACAGATTAGAACTGCATATTCAGGAAAAATTGTGTCAGTCTGACTCAGTACTGTAAGTTGCAGGATCGGTTTGGGTATTTAAGAATGTGTGGGAAATAGAATGACATTTAGAACACGGCAGAAAACTTTGTGGGGTGACTGACTTGTCTGCAGCAGCAACATTGCTAGTGATCCACATCCACTTCTCTTTTAAGGTATTTGAAGTACGCTGAAACTCTTTCTTTAACCCTCAACAAGAATAACCAAGTGAGGGTTTCCTGCAGTCTTCATAACCCCAAGGGCAAGAATGTCCTCCAGTAAATTCACCACACTGCAACAATGCCAAGAGCCTCTAGCAAGAGAAAAGCTTGGGGGTAGTTAATGGATCAGACAGTCCATGATCCCAACTGACAAGTGCAACTTAAACTTTAAAATATGATGAACAAACAATCCCAGATTAAGCACAGCAGTGACTTGCCTGTTCCCATATTTCCCTGCTGTTGTGATTTTACATGTTACACCATGGCAGCCATGCAAATCGATTACAACTGGAAATGACAACTCTTCCAGTAATGCATATCGCCATTGTTTAATTGATGCAAAAAGCATTCCACGAGTAATATAAAATCTCTTGCTTCATCTCTTTGGTCTCCACAAAGAAAGTAAAAAACTCCCCATGCATACAATTAAACCCATGAGAACCAAACGTGAGTATTAAGATACATCATTTAAAAATGCTAACTGTACTGTGTGAGAATTATGGTCTCTGATATGGTACATGCAGAAATAACATTGAAGAATAAACCAGTGAGACACAAATCCCTGTGCTAACATGAGAAAGGAAATACTAGTTTTAGTGAAATAGAATGATTTTCAGGTAACTAGGCAGGGAATAAGAGTTGTTGCAAATATAATTCCCATTCTGATCACAAATATGCATACAATCTTCAGATGTACAGCATTTTGAATGAGGGCCTTTAAAAAGAATCAGTAGGTAACCACTCACCTTGTTGGATTTTTCAGTGTATAAACTGAACCACTAGGTATAGTTTACTTCTTGTAGAGCGTACAAGACATGGTCTACTTCAGGCATGTGTTTCAGATATTTTTTCTAATGTAATGAATAAGGCTGTACAGTACTTTCTTTATGAAACTTGTCTTGCAAAGTGTACTATGTAATGTTCTATGATTTGCAAATTTTCCAAGTTTTACTACAATTTTATTACTATAGAATTAGGCAAATTAAAAATTTTTCATAATTTTGCTCTCCAAAAGGGATTTTATTTCTCAAAATTAGATGGATTTTTATTAAAAAAAAAAAGTGTATTCTCAGAAAAGTAGAGGCTTTTTGCTTAAAATTGTAAAAACACCCAGGGAAACCATCAACATAAAAAGTATGTTCACTTCCAAATCACATAAAATGACAGAAATTCCTCAGACTAAACAATTTTGTATTTTATTGCTATAAAATACAAATGTTCTATATGCCCAGTAGTCAGAACATATACAAGTGTGTCTGATAGGCAAGCTTACTGTGACATTACATAACATGACAGTTGTCTTCAAACACGGCCTTGTCTGCATTGTTTCCCTATTCTTAAGCCAGAGATCTAGTAGGGGGTTACACTTTTTCAGAGCGACAGGGCTAGAATACATAATGTACAATTTTCCTTTGCACTCCTACAGAAGAATCTTATGCCTGCAGTGAACCCCTGGCATATATAAATATTTAAAATAAATATACTCCTCTCCTTTTGGCATTTCTTCAAGCTGTGGTTTCCAGCCCTGATATCTAATATGAGCTATAATGATTAAATAAATATATTGTGTCTCACCAGTGGTTTTCACCATGTGCTCTCAGAGGCACCTTCTGCTTAAGATGACTGTTTAACACACGCTTAAATTCAGGATCCAAAAGGTCAAGTAGCAAAAAAGTATTCTCCTCCATCTCCACAATAAACAGAAGGATTTAATCTGCTGACACTTCAGGTGCCTCATAGCTCTATTTCTTTTTTAACCTATCCCAAAATAACAATTTTTGCTTTTTCTTGTGTAAAGTGTCTGTGCCTGGGAGTAAACAAGCAAAAACTTTGCTCTGACTTTTCCTGAAACACTGAGGAAAAAGTTTGAGGGCCAGAATGATTACTTCCTATATTTCACAGAGTGTTACATTTCCCTTAATAACCTCTATTCAAAATCGGATTTTTGGGTAGACAAAACCTATTTTCAGTCCTTGGAAAATTAGAGAACTGTATTTTGTAGGCAAAACCATGGTTGACCAAGATGCCATTGATTGCCATGCCTGCTCTGGTGCTAGGGGATGGATTAGGTGAGATATGACTTCTAGGATCATCTTTGCAAGCTACTTTCAAGGCTGTAGACGAAGGTAAAAAATTCCAGCCTTGGAAACAAAACTTTGTGATAGTCAGCTGCACAGAAGCAATCTCATAATCCTCTGAAAATGGACAAAAGTGAAGTGTTCACTGCTGAGTCTGAGGAGAGATCTGCCTTTAGGGCACTGTTTCTCATGCAGTGTCTTTGGTGTGGTTCCAACTCTTCTTTTTTTTGTGTTGTCCTACACGTTATTTTGTAAAAACACATAATTAATGTTTTTTGTAGTTGCTCTGTGATAAATAAAAACTAGATTTGAAAAAGAAATGCTCCAAAAAGTTTTTCCAAGCAAATACCTGTACAGGAGCTAACTAGAATAACAGCTCAGTTTTTCTCCTAAACAAAGGATTGCAATTCCCAGTTTCATTTCCAAATACATATGGAGAAACTACAACCAGGGAGAAAGAAAAAAAAGGCTGCAGCACACAGGAGAGATAATATAATTGTGGAGGAAAGTTTAAATTACAAATTGTCACAAAAACTGAAACAATGCCCATAATCCTCGCCATATTTCATCTTCTATCGTACTAACAACATATTGGTTATGCCATCCTTTCCAAACTGTGCTGCAAAACAGACTGGGATCGTGCTTCATTTGGCAAAGAGCTGGGCAGATTAGATCATAACCCATAAATCCTATTAGGTCTTACTATATCATATCATTTTGAAACTTAGAAATCTTCAGATGCTATTTTTGTTGTAGGTTATAATCCGTAGCTGGAAAAATATAATCCATAATGGGAAAATATATCAAAATAATTTGCAAATCCTCCTTGTGCTACTTACTACTCGGCTACTTATTCAGCTATTTGTGGGAAATATGACTGCCCCACCACCTCAAAAGAAGCAGAGTAAATTGCCTTGAATACATAAATACATTGTGGTTCCTATGATTTGAAAGGTATCTGCAGACTGAGTCATAAACAAACAAGAGACCAAAACTAGCATAACTAGAAAGCTCCCTGATATGAGGGCAAAAAGTTACAGAAAACATAAGAACTGTCAGATTAGGTCACATCAAAATCCCATATGGCCTAGTATGCTGTTTCTTGTAGTGGTCAGGAATGAAAGAGTAGGGAAAGTTTATATGGAAAGGAAAATAAAAACATTCCCCATGACTGATGATAGACCTTCAGGTAATCACTCATTAAAGATCTGGAGTTTTATCCGAACATTTACTATAAAATTTACCACTGTTTTCTCTACCACATTTTTCAGTTAATTCATATTTTGCCCTTCACAGTATCTCATACCAACGGATTCCTCAATTTCATGACCATTCCTTCCCAGTTCTTCTCCGTACTCTGTATCAGTTTTGCTCAGGTTAGATAGATCCTCAAGAGTATACTGAATAAAGCACCATGGTAGCTTTAAAAATTCTACCTTAGTTTCCAGAAGCAGTCTCTGTAAGCAAAAAAGCTATAAGCTACTTTCTCACTGTCTCTTTTCATGCCTTCTAAATTCTCCTTGGTATTTATCCTTTAGTAAAATTATTGAAAAAAGTCCTGATTTTATTATTACATTATTGTATTTTATTATTTTATTATTATTACACGCAATATGATTTCAAGTTGGAAACGTGTCCCATTCACCCTGATTTTACAGACAGAACAAAAAGCTCTTGCATTTCTATTCAAAGTCTGTTTCCTGGGTTTAACGAGGGTTTAAAATCCTTTTATTCAACCAGTATTTTGGAAACCTAAATCTCAAGGCATGAAATTAGTGAATATTTCTTGTAAATCCACTAATATCCAGACATCCCTTTTCTTTACAAAATATTTCTGAGAACTGAGTAATTTCCACAGCAAATTATGCAAATGTGCTGTATAAGCTCTCCTGCACAGCCAGACAGTGCAAATCCTGACCTCCCAACACTCTGGCTGTTCTTGCCCTGGGCTTCTCTTCATCAGGCTGCCAGTCTATCCTGCAAAACAAAGTTTTGCAGTGCTGTTAAATGTCCGCTAAAAGCCAAGATAACATCAATGAGCTTCTTTTACACAAGAGGACTAAACCCAGAACCAAAGGCTCATATTAAGAAGCTTCTGGACTGAATTTGTCCAAAAATGGTAGCTAAGACTGATGTGAGGATAAATAAATAACTCTGCAGCCATTTTATGCAAATGTTCAGCTGGATAGATTGTTGGGTTAGAGATCAACAAAATGATGAAATGTGTAAATGCAGCTTCTTAACATCTTCCACTAAGAAAAATCCTCAAATTATTAAATCTTAATTTAGTCTTTTTAATAAGACATGTCTGGAATCATTGCATCACACTCAGTAGCGCTGCTGTAGCACCTGAGATCAAGCTGGTCACCAGAAGCAAAATATGCATCTTCAGAGTTGTGGCATTTTTAAAAAATATATGTTATTTCTGCGTGTTTGAATGCATTTGTGCTCTCCTAGGTACATAACCAGAGGTATTGTAACAGCACAGTGAAAACCATGAAAGCTGTCCCAAAAATAACTGCTACACTGTGATAGTCAGTATTAAGGTCATTTTCCCTGGAATTCTTAATTAGATTTCCTATTACAATTGGAAAAAAAGAATTCTCTGTTTGATTTAGATTATTTTCTCATGATTACAGAGAAGTACTTTTGTTCTTTAACCCCATATCTTGATTCTATCATACCTGTGAAGTGGAACATTGTCTGCTCCTCTACACAGGTATGATAGAACCAAGGAAGGTGTCCTCCTAAAAAGGGCCCAACTTGACTACAAAGGAGCCATGTAGATAAGTAAGAGAGATTTACTGACCCCTAAATTGATGTTGATCTGGCTTTCCTATCTTTACTGGTTCCTTCTAATTTCAAACAACTTTCATCCCACCACAGCTTAAAAACTGTATGTAAATTAATTTGTGTTCTGTTGCTCTTACAAACTTGACGCTGCAAAGCAACAAGACTGAAATGTATAAGTTACTGTCTTTGGGATGGCACAATCATTTTTTGCTTGCTTCCAGAGCAGATTGCTCTGACTGTCTCTCATTGCAATTTATTTTCCTTTCTTCTTGAAGGACTAGGACTAATCTCTGCAACTAAGGTCTTCTTGAACCTATTGCCTTACATACATCTATAGAAAAATGTGAATGCAAAATAATTTCATGCTGGAGCTCTCACATTCTGATAAAACTTATATAAATTCACTGCAACAGAAACAACACAAGAAGTAGCAGGACTCCTTAGAGGTAACCTATTAGGTGGAGAAAGTTCCCAAAACCGAGGAAACTTCAAAATTAGTCCATCAGTTAAATTCCTTACTTCCATTCTAGCCACATGCTCTAAGGCAAAAGCTATGTACAAGAGTATTTTCATCCTTTCTTCTCAGCTCACAATCTTTGAATTCCTTTCTACACTGAACCCAAACTTTAAGGAAATCCACACAAGAGCTGCATGTTTAGAATGGATCATTTCATGATGAGTACTGTTTTCCTCAGGGAAGTGTTGAAAAGACATTTAATCCTTAGAGATAACAAAACGATACATGACCTGGAACTTCCACATCTGTATAAACGCTGAATCTAACAACATGTAAAAGTTGTTGGCTCAGGCTAAAGCAGAAATAAAGTAGTATAAACACCTCACCTGTTGTAATGATCCTCTCAAAAGAAGCAGCTGGATGAGGGATCAGGATCAGAACCAGAGCTATTGAGGTATAAGATAAATATTGAGCTTCTTGACTCTGAAAAAACTGGACTTGGGAACTTCAAAACTGTGAAAAGAAAGGCATGTAAAGATAGAATTTTTAGACCATGGTTCTTGGCTAAGATACTGAACTTCAGTGCATGTCCTAATTTAGCTACCTGTCTTCTTTTTAAATGTTTAAAGCGCTAGAGTTATCAGAAGATCTTTCTTGTGTTGTAATGTGCTATGATGATCACATGCTCCTTAGAAGCAAAACATTCATGTTAAGAGTAAGAAAATTGTTCATTTCTTCACACCTTCTCTGCAACTTTCAGTTGACATGTTACAACAAGGCAAGGACACGCTTCATTACTGAAAACACCACAGATAATAATCTCATTCTTCTCTCACCCATTTTTATGAATTGGCTACAGCAAGCAGCAGTTCTGCACAGCAAAGCACAAAGTTGGCAAACGTTATTTTCAGCTTAGTCCATGCCTTTGGGTTTGACTTCGAATTATCCACCAGGTGTTGTGTTTGTTTGCTTTGTGTCAAAATGCTTCCAAATGTGGGGCAGGTTACCTTCACACCGCTTTCATAACTCATAGTTTCATTTAAAGTGACTTAGTATTTTCTTTCAGTAGGTTCTGCTTTGAGTATTGTATTAGCTTACAGAGGAGAAATCTAAAAAGTGCAAGAAGCATCCATTACTTCTATATAGCATTAATGATTTTAATTGCAATATGGAAAGGATATTTTTTCTGTTTAAGTAAAGGAAAAAATACAGATGGTGATTATGTCTAGTGAGTTTACTGTCAGATTATGCTTCCAAAATATGGCACTTAGCAACTAACTGGAAGAATACTTTTTATTATATGTTTCAGCAAGACAGATAAACATCTCCACTGTTGAAAATCATCAAGAATGTTAAAAATCAGCACACTTTGTGACTGAGCAGTTGTTCTGTACTTTAATGGTGCTGAAATTTAAAAAGGCAATAGTTCTCCTTAAAAATGCCATGCAGTTTTCAAGAATGATAACTGTTCTGCTTGGGTTTTTTTTTTTACTTATGCTTGACATTTTGAAACAATTATAATTGACATTATAACTGACTACCTGTCAGGACCAAATTGCATTTGGCTGCTAAACAGCATTATCCCTATTGATAGTATTGTTCATCACTGACTAACATTACCTTAAGTGTTTGTACTGCTTTACAAACTCATTTAATTAAAAATGGTCAAATAACCAGAATTTGAGAGTTGTTCAGGTGTGGAAAAGGATGACAAGCCTTATCACTTAAACTTTCGTAAGATGGTTACATCTTTTAGTCATTCAAGTGTCAGGCATTGTGGATAATACTATCTATTGTGCAATCCAAGATACAGAAACTGCTCTGTGGTTTTGCTTCTGATGCAATTCCCAGCAGAGGAAACTTCTTCAACTGTTCAGCTTAATTTTCAAATTTATTTAGCATGTATGCCCAGCAATCTAGTAAGCAATCCTCAAGGAATATTGGATCTGGGCTTCTTTCCCCTTTCAATCTTTTCCACTCTCATCCCACCCTGAGTCCCCATACCTGTTGACATTATTTCAGTGCATCTCTAGAAACCTTTTTTGTGATCATTGCTAAATGTTTTAATGAACATTTCAGTGCCTATGAGTGGCAATGTTCACAGTAGTGATCAAAAGTGTAACAGCAGCATGAGGGAACCAAGGCATTCTTAAAGAAGATACTGGGGGTTTTCCCTAAGGTCGCTCATGTATGTCCTAAAATTATGCATGACTGGGACAACATAAAATGCACACTGACTTGTGTTTCCTCTGTGGATGAACAAAATATGAGTAGTGGCTTATCCAGCATGCGGGAATTATCTTGCTTCTCTCATAGCTTGCTGAAGCTACAGCCAAAACCAGAAGTGTAAGCTCAATGTTAGCATAAGAGAACAATCTGAAGAATGATCAGCATTCAGCAGAGACAAAATGGGAATTTCATGTAAGATTTACAGACATTTCCTTCAGGATTGTGTTGGGTCATGTGTTTTTTGGGGGAAGGTTCTTTTAGCACTAGTATCTCAGAAATCTCCTGCTCTCTGAAGCAGCCTGTTTTCACTGTGGCAAGAGAGGAAGGGCAGGAATTGGTTAGACGAGCAAGCACAGCCACTGGGTAGTTTTCCAAGTGGTCTAATGGTGACAGAAGCATTCATGTGTGCAGAGCAGCCAGCTGGAGCACTATGCCTGGCAAGGCAATTCTAGGCTCTCCCTATGGCTTATAGATGGGAGATTTCGATCTGCTGGCAGTTCTTGTCTTGAGAGCTTGCCAGGAGTGTCTGAGAGACTTCAAATGAAAGAAGGAGCTGTGACTGAAAAGCTGAAGGGCCAGCACGGTGTGAGAGCTGTAGCTGCTCTGTTCATCATTTGAGCAGTTCTCAAGTTATCCTTGGGAAAGTGAGGGAGGCTCTGACTTCTGGTCATGGCTGAATATTTGAGTTTCGTAGTTTTGTGTAGGGTTCCTCTGTGGCAGATGGAAGACTGTCGCGTTTCTGTGAGACAGTGTACTTAACCCAGTGCTCTCTGCCACTGTCATTTCACAGGTGGCTTCACATAAGATTTTGGGACCCATGCACGGTATTCCATCTCATCAGGTAATAAAAGATATGAATTACAGTAGTGTCTGCATGAGAACAAAGTAGAGTAAAATGTAAGTCTTGCCACACTTTCTATAAACTTTATATAAACACTCTCTAGGTTGCTATTTTTTTCCCTCTGGAGCATAGAAATAACAGGTCAGGTCATTAAGTTCAACTTGACTGAAGATTATAAAATAATAGCAAGGGTGGATTAATTCCCTGAAGGTGCAACATTTAAGGATTGCTAGACCATAGCAGAATTTATTCATCCAGAAAAAGTATTTGCTAACCGTCCCAGCATGCTTCCAGTGTTTTAGAAAACAAGTTGAAGGAAGCAAGAGCAAATCACAGAAATGTTCAGATTGCTATTTCTCTCATATTCTTATGAAGCTCTATCTACCCATGGTACAAACCCTGAAAAAATCCCAAATTCAGCCCAGTTTTTAGAAAAATACTTTCTGTATTTTCTTAACTGAATAAAAGAATAGTTGTATATGGCACTGATTTGAGTAAGATTGTGGCTTAGAGGACAGAATTACCTCTTCAATTGATTTTGGAATATGTGTTTGGACATAAAGTATGAAAGTCTTTTAAAATTATCTTCTAACTTGTAAATGTTTAGGACTACCTCCTGGCACTTTTAAATCACTTGGCTTCCTATAGAACTCTCTGGTCACAGGAATTTTGTATTTTCTTCTCACAAAGTTCAGCAAGGGGTTAGGGCTTCTTTGGAAATCATGAATACTTGCACGACAAAATAGAGAAATTGATATATGTTTTAAAAAATAAATTCCTGTAGTAATTTACTTATTCAGACTTACAAATATAAACTCTTTGTTACACCAGCCATCAAGCCATTTTCCTGAGTATTCAAAATGAAAAGATTTGCCGCATGTATGGTGGTATTGCCTGGAAAATTCTCTATTTTTTTTCACTCTGCTCAGAATATTCACTGATTTGGGAGACTTCAAACTGGTAATACTTATCAACAGCTCAGAAGTTATTATGAATATGTTCCAGGCTGATCACATTATAAGGGCTCCAAAAAGTCCTGACTTCTCTGGTAATATGATTGAACATCCAGAACTTCAGAGGAAGAGCCCTTCAGAAACAATACACCCTCAGACAATAGCGTGTATGAAAAAATAATTTGAATTCATGAACTTGCCATGAGAAATATTTTGAACTGTAAAACAAACAGCAGCAAAAAGTGTATGAAATGGCAAAAGGGCAGCCTTCTGATAGAAAATTTTGCTGGAGGGAGACAGATACAGACTGCACAGCAAACTGTCACTACATTGTCAGCGTCATCAAGTTACTGCTCTGTGGACCAGAGTGACCCCAACCATCTCGCAAACAAGGGGAAGAAGGGATAAAGACTATTGTAGTTGATGAAAAATATTCGGTTTTCTCCCTCCCACCCATTTATTTTTCATCTCACTTCCCCACAGCATCTGTTTCGCAAAACATTTTTAGTGTTCTTCCTTCTCTAAAGAACCCAGAGGTTTTTTTTATGGTGCCAGGGACCAGCTCTATTTGGCCCAAATTCTCACCCATTCAGATTCTTCTTTTCCCAAGAGTTTTTTTCTCCTCAGTCATGGACTTGTAGCTATTAAGACTCTCCTCATAAGAGTATTTCTTCCTGATTTATCTACCACAGAAAAATACAATTCAGATTATATTAAAAGCATGAATTAAATGCTACATTACTAGGCAGCTTGCATCCATGTAGATACTCGCACATGCTGTTACTGTTCTCATTGCAGAACCTCTGTTATTTTCAGTATCTTTCCATCATGCTGCAGTCTGACAGTGCAGACATGCCCTGAGATTGATTAGAAACGGCTGCCTCCACACTTAATTCACACAGATGTTCCATTCTTTAGCTGCCTCTCTGCCTCTGCTGCAGCTGAGATATCTGGTTATGGCTTGAAGACAAACCTGAGTTACTTTTAAAAATGCCTGAGCATCAATAGCAGTATAGAGAGCAACATCAGCTGAATGTCTCAGCAAGTATAAGCGCTTGATATGACTCGTGAAATCAACAGCTCAGACATGACCTGCAGGGGCTACAAACACTACCCCGTCTTGGGTGATCATCAAGGTAGATGTTTTTGAGACAGTGAAATTATTTTGGTTTGATTTGATTTTCAATCCAGGTTATGGTGAGCTTTCTCTCAGAATCCCACAGATTTTCATTGTGTTCCCATTCTCCAGGGCACTATCTGTGGGAAGGAATAGGCTACTGTCAGATCATTATCCTCGTGTCTTCCTTTGATTATCATTTGCAGTCCGGCTGAGTGACCGAGAGGTTTGCATTAGAATGGAAACACGCATTTTGTTTCTTCATCTTAAGGTTCTACATTTGTAGGAATTGAAATCCAATTTATTTGAACTCTACAGTTTTGGGGTAAATCTATTACACTAAAAATCAAGCCTTTTAGCTGTTCTAGCTTCTGTCTTTACAAGGAAGATATTTATTTACAAAGGTATGCTTTGAGATAAAATTGTATCAGACAGCAAAATAAAAACAGGTGATGGATAAACTTGCTTCAAAATGTATTGGAATTATTGATTTATTTCAGGTACCAGAAAAACAAACATGAAAAAAAAAGATTGTAATCATATACAACATAGCAAGCATGTACTTTTACTGATTGTTAATATTTTACTTTAATGTTTTATATTAAAGCTGCATGTTGTAGTGGTGCAGAGATTTGTGTCCTTAATATGCTATTGGCTTTTTCCAACAAAGAAATGGATATTTGGAAAAAAAATATGTACTTTATTGATCAGTGTTGATTTAAAACACATTACTTTCTGAAAACATTATTTTTATCTGCATACCGATTTTCATATACATTAATTAAAACTTATTAATAATTTAATTGTGTAAAAATATTGGCAATATATTTTCGGGGACAGCTAGTTAAAGCAAATAGATAATGAATTTAATTTATTTATTTTAATATTACATGGCTGATGCACAAGCATTTTTTTTTAATCACTCTTTTTTAACAGAGAAAAGATTGGAACACATTTTCAAATATTTTTATGTAACTAATCTTTCCTTAATTCTCTGTTATAATGAACATGAGATATTTCTGTCCATGCTAAGTATTTAAAAATATTATATACAACTTTTTACAAAAAATTTCTGATTTTAGCTGAAAGCAACAAACATATTTTTTTCTTTTTTAAATCTGAGAGCAAGAATTTGTTTTTCAGTTGTGTTTAAAAATATTTCAACAAGAATTAAGAAAAGAAAAAGGAACTCTGATTTGCATAATGTCAGTTAAGGAAAAGTACAAAGCCAACACAAAACTTCACCCAGCAAAATTTCAGCATTTGCACACTATCTGTCCAAATCTTAAAAATTTTAAAAAGCTACTAACATCATTTGTATATAGAGAAAAAAATAACTGATCAGTTTAATTCAGACCTGAAACTGTGAATCTACTCTGTTAGCTCAATAGCAGGCCATGTTTCACAAAATGTTAGTCATGATTAGAAGTCGCGGCCTTCACTGAATTTTTTTTCCCCTTGGAAATTCTGCATCTGCTTTGTATAGGCAAATGCAGCTGTATCTGGTGAAATATTGTAACAGATTTGCATAAGTGACCATGTGAAGGTCTTGGAACAGACTTTTTCATAGTATTTGCTATTCTGAAAGCACAGTGATGTGAATAGGAGGAATGCCTCCAGCCTGCATTTTTAGGTACTTCTATCCTAGAACCAATATCATAATTGGACTACAAGCAAGCTTCAGGTATGTGAGAGCAAGTGAAAAAGTGTTTGTAAAAAAAACTGGCATTGAAGTTCTATTTAATATCTCTAGTCGTCCTTTCTTCCTTATACTCATTTAATTGGTGCTAAAAAAGATTTCTT
The DNA here is from genome assembly GCA_003286495.1 of Chlorodrepanis virens. Lineage (NCBI taxonomy): Eukaryota > Metazoa > Chordata > Aves > Passeriformes > Fringillidae > Chlorodrepanis > Chlorodrepanis virens. Next base: position 54,868,649 of record LTAT01000006.1, on the reverse strand, counting down.
TGCATATCTTCAAAATCACCTATACCCATAGCTTCATAGCTGATTTTTATTATTGTCTGAAAAACTACTAGTTAACATACACTGTAGAAACACGCACAAATACAAAAGTATTTTAGTAATTAAATTGCTGCAGGTAGCAGAATGATCTTAGTGTACTTTGTGTAATACTATGCTGCAAATGCTGAGCCAGAAAGCTGGGGCAGAGAGAGATCTAAAGAGCTGTAATTCATAGCTCCTTATCAGCAGACATACAATATGTACTACATGGTGATCTACCTGACTACTTGTATAAAATAACGAGCCTTGACTAAAATATAAAGTTCTTAGTGTTGTGAGAAAGCTGTAGCATTCAAAGGATCTCATGCAAGAAATGAACCTCTGGCAGCAGAAAATTATAGCTACCTCAGATCTCATTTCACAGTAGAGAAATATGTGAAAATTTATGGCATTTTGCACCAAGATGCTCTGAAAAAAGCATTGAGGTGCTCTGTGAGCTCTAAAAATAATTTTACTGGAAAATGAGTATGCATAAAGTTCTCCAGCTTTTTTCAAAAAAATATTTTAATATGGCATGAAAATTCCAAATAAATTCCTTTGAAAAAAAAAAAAAATAGCCCCTAAGGCAAACAACAAGTGAAACTTCATAGAAGCTTATCTGTATCTCCTGGAGAGTAAGAGATATTTAGAGTTCTCTTTCCTACATGCACAGAACCTGCTCTCCGAGTTTTCTGACTTCAATATTTATTTATTTTGCATACTGTGGTAGTACTGAAATATAATGAGATGTATGCTGGTAAAACATTTATACTTGCAAATACACACACAGCACCTTCCCCTGATAGAAAACCAAGAGTGTAACAGCATCACAACATCAGCTACAGACCAAATTTGGCTATGCAAAAAGAGTCTTTGATCTGCCCAAAGAACTCCTTGGCAATGAGTGGGCAAATGTCAGCAGCTCCAGCAGATATTTCAAGGTACAGACAGCATCCTCTGCTGCCCCTATGCAGCATGTCCTGAAATGTGCAGGGCAGAAGCTCCCAAGGACTACTCCTGCCCATCTGTGGCTCTCATGCAGAACTGTGAGAGCAAAAGTCATCTTTATTAGGTTTGGGTAGGACATTAAGTGACACACGTTTGCCTTTATTTCCCTTCATTGCAGACAAATGTACTAAAAGGTAGAAAATAATGAAAACAAGTAACTGTAGATATTTTCAAGTCAAATTTGTGTCAATTCACAGGGCCAAACCAAGTATTTGTAGCAAAATATATTACACAAAATCCTATCATGCCTTTCAGAATATGTATGTATTACCCCATGGACTGAGCAGTACTTGAGACAATGAGACTTTTCCACTAAATCCCTATTTTAGTATGTAATCATGGGTCATAAATTAAAAACATTATCCTTTGGAAGAAATATTATTCATGAGTCAATAGTGGGCATCTCATTTAATTTTAACCTCTTTTTTGTGCTCTTTGTCTTTTCACTGTTTTCAGCAACGGTCTCCTTGGTAATGCCAGTGGTGCTGTTTGCACTGATGTCAGTGGAATTATGCTGCTGTAAATGGGACCAGGATAAATTCTGTGACAGGCCAATTATGCTGCAGAACTTTCCAGATGAACAATTATATTGTTTGAACCACATAAGCTTTTCCTATGATTGTTTAAGTTGGTAGACAGTTTCAAACTATAGATTTTGCTGATAATGTTATCAGGAGCTTTTCTTTCTCAGATTAGGGAATTTGGAAGAATGAATTCATTTCTGTAAAATTTGTTGCTAGGAATTTTTGAGGAAGAGATTAGGTCAGATATGTTTTTAAAGAGGGGACTTCAAAGAAATAAAAAATCATCATCTGAATAAACAGCTAATCAATGTTAACAGAAAGAAAATTGCTAGCAAGCTTTTATGAAAAAGGAATCTTGACTTTTGACAACATCTAACAAGCACAAAGCAGAATGCTGCATAGCTAGAATTTTTCCAGTGAGACCTCTGAGGCACTTAGAATTAAGCAAGTGCTAAGAGCTTTACTGGACCATAGCCAAAATGTTCAGAAACCATGCAGTTTCTCTTAAGACTTGAATACTTTAGAGGTATGTTCTATTATATGTATATATTCTATTAGTCACTATCTTTCCCTGATGCTTGCTTAGTGTAACAAATAAAACTGTACTTAATACAGAAGCATGAGATTTCCCACTGTTGATCATTTTCCATGCTGGAAATTAATAATGTGTTTTTAGCCTGTCAACTTGATTCTTTTCTTCATTTATAATTTTTATGTTATTGGAATTACACAGAAGAGTTTTTTATTTAAAAGGATTTTGCAAAATACATTCTGAAAATTGAAATAAATTACATTGACCTAAGCTTATAGCCTCTGATAACAACCTTCAAATATGTTTTTCCCCCTGTGCCAATACCTTTGCAACCATTTGCATGGTTGGTAAACAATTATTTTTGCAATCTCTGCAATGCCGACATAGTCTATGAGACATGAAAATTATCTAAATATAAGAAGTAAAGCTAGGAAAAAACCCACACCAAAACTCCAACTCCCACCTCCCTGGAAAATTTGCAGTTATAGTGGTAGCTGAGTAGGAACAGGTTAAGGAAAAATCAACATGTTTGTTCATTAAAACAATCTGAATAACTAGAAGTAACCATGGCATCAAATTGGTAATTCAATGCCAATTTATCTTATCTTTAACAGAAAAACAAGACCAAAAAACACCTTGCTAGTACTATAGCAATTATCCAGGCACTGTCAAGACTGAAAAAAAACCCATTTTTCTTTCTTGGTAACCTTTAGCTTAGCACTTCAGAATAATATGCTCACTCTAGTGCAATTAGGCACAATAAATACGTGAATGACTATTCTGGTACATTTTACAAAAAGAAAAATATATTTTTCAGAAAGAAAATACTATATTATATGGAATTATCTTTTCTAATTTGCATATGAAAAGAATTTCAAAAGTTTTGATGTATAAACTATCATAGGCAAATCACTCAGAATACAGTCTGATTTAATGAATCTGCAATTTGAACAAGAAATCTCATGAAGAGGGACTATCTTAGATGATTCTCTGCCCTGTCCTTGCCATGCATAATTCGAATTGCCCACAGTCACTACTCAGTAAAAGGATACTACATTTTGTTCTCATGTTTGGAAGCAGGAGATTGTCACCACAAAAAATTCCATGACCAACACTTTAACCTATTCCAGATGCTGAGGAACAGCATCAACTCTCTGATGCCTTAGTTTCCTTAAGTCCATGGAAACAGTGGTGAAAGCAGAGAGAGGGGAAATTATCATAGAATCTTTAAGGGCAGAAAAGATCTTTAAGATCATCAAGTTCAACCATCAACCCAGCACCACCACCCATGTTTGCCATTAAATTATGTCCTCAAGTCCCATTTTCAACACATTTTTGAACACTTCCAGGGTCAGCCTGTCCCAATGCTAGGCAGAATTTTTCATGAAAAAATCTAATGTGAACCTCCCTTGGAGCAGCTTGAGATATTTCTTCTCATCCTGTCACTTGCTACCTAGGAGAAGAATCCAAGCCACACCTTACTACAGCCTCCTTTGTCGCAGTTTTGAAGATTAAAAGACATGTCCCTTCAGCCTCCTTTTCTCCAGCTGAACACCCCCAGCTCCCTCAGCCACTCCTCCTAAGTCCTGTGGTCCAGATACTTCACCAGCTTTGTTGCCCTATTACTGTCTTGAAGTGAGATGTGGGAATGCGAATGTAAAAACTGTAAGTCTTGGCAAAGAGTTTGATATTGTCCAAGCTTGGGCAACACAGTAGCTTCCTACAGTTTAGGAACTGTTGCTGACAACTTGCCTGGAGAAGTCAAGCTGATAAAGCCCCAGCTGTATAGAAAATTAATTGATTTGAACATTTTAAATTACCTTATAGATATAAAAAATTTGGATGTATATGAAGCCAGAGATTAAATCATAGAAAAGGGTATGGCTGAAGAGTATAAAGACAGTTCACTGGAGACTGTCCAGCACAAGAAAATAGCTGGGTAACTGATTCAATGCCTCATCTATAGCCCCCTGAAGTCAGTGGGAATGCTGTAAAGGGATTTAAGGTCAGAGAAAACAATTTAAGAGCACAAATCTCTAAGCAGACATACACTGTCAGTGTAATGGTCAAGAGGTGACACTGTGAAAGAGGATGGTTGACTTTCAGGTGTCCCCAAAAAGGAGGGCATGTAGAATATACAGGTGTGATGTATTGTTCACAGGAGTCTTAGGATGAGGGAAGAGTCAGAAAGTTAACTCCATGTTTAGAAGGCTTGGTTTATTATTTTATGATATATATTATATTAAAATTATACTAAAAGAATAGAAGAAAAGATTTCATCAGAAGGCTTAGCTAAGAATAACAAAGGCTTGTGTCTGACCGAGACAGTCTGGACATGTGGACTGTGATTGGCCATTAATTAGAAACAGCCACATAAGACCAATCACAGATCCCCTTGTTGCATTCCACAGCAACAGATAAGAATTGTTTGCATTTTGTTCTTGAGGGCTCTCAGCTTCTCAAGAGGGAAAAATCCTAAAAAAAGGATTTTTCATAGAACATGTCAGTGACACAGGTGGATTTTCTTCAAGTTGTCCTGAGAAGATTTGTGCAGGGGGGGGACACAGGACACCTCCCAAATCTGTGTCTCTGGGCTTTCATTGGACGTGAGGAGATCTGCTGTGCCATACACCAATGGTGACAGCTGCTGTCCTGGCTGTCATACAGGGCACTGGAAGAAGAGCTCCAGCACTCAGAGCAAAACCTGCCAAAGCCTGTAATCAAGCTTTCTGGAATAGATTAGTACAATCATGTCCTGTGGAGAGTAGGCACAGATGGAGACCTGTTATACATGTTCACCAGTGAGTTACACACCCATGGACAGGATGCAGCTGACCCTACCCTCTTGGATTTGTCAAGAACCACTGAAATTGTTATCAGTGAATTTCAGCATCTGACTTGTGCCCTATGAAGGAGGAAAACTCTTCCCTTCAATCCTACTTCACCAGTATGAAGCATATTTTTTAATCTCACAAGGAATAATGGACCTTGGGTTTAACTGTGTGCTGTACATAGGTGTTTGTGGGAATGAACTCCATATATTTGTCATCAGAGCAAAATTATATATTCTGGTGGAAAAAAAAAAATAAAAGACACTCTATGCAAAAGAATGACCACAATTCAGTGCTGTTAGCATGGACTCCTTTTTTTTGTGATATAAATGTTAACAAGGCTTACTGGCAACAAAATTTGATTTGCTGGGACTCTTCTGTGCATGCTTGTATATTTTTAATTACAATATATTTTAATGAAATATGTTTTAATTTATTAAATAGTAGAGAGGTAGCATTTATTTCATTACAGGAATCAGGATTCACTAAATATTTAGTATTTTCATTTTAGTGTATTAGCATGCATGAAAAGAGAACTAATATATTTTGCTTTAAACTGGTGTGATATATATGTGAGGAAACTTGTTGAGCTGATTTATGCAGAAATGCATAAATACATATAAAACCACCCAAACACTGACATGACTAGGCTTGTCATTTTCCTGACCAGTTCTGATTAGTGGCATGGTTCAGTTTACTGTGACTTCATGTATGCTGATAAAACAAGTCAGAGATTCCCCATTTGGAGGAAGGAGATCACAATATATTTACACTTCAGCAAGGCAGAAGGGCAAGGGTAAGTGGGGAAGAATAGCTTTTCAAGGCTTTGGGGTTTTTTTCCTGTTTGTTGCATTTGAGATACTCCAGCATATCCTACTAAGTGTCTGGCTGCTGGTGCAGAGCTCAGCTCTTGGACAAGTACTATACTGTACCTGTCAGCTCAAGCAGCACTAGATGCCTGTTTAAGCTACTTCAATTCCTTCTTTCTACTTCAATCATAGCTGGAAATCAATGTATCTCCCACCTTGGAAATATCACAGCTGGGTGTTGGCTCAAGGCTTATCTTCCTTCGGAGGGTAGTGGAAAGCTTCATTCCTGGGCCGAGGGCAGGGTTTCAGTCCAATGGGAATAAGGTAACTTTTAGAATGAACTTTAAGGAAAAAGAATTTCCAAGTTAATATCCACTGAACACAAATATATACAGCTATTTAGCTCTCAATTTTTCTTTTGCAACTAAATCAAAATCTTTACATAGTTAAAATGCAGTTGCAGATTTTTTTTTTTCAATCTACCCTCTCCAAACTCAAGGAAAGTATCTGTGATAGGCAACAAGGTCAGGACATTTTTCACTGAGATATTCAAAAGATCTTAGTAAGATGTACTTTGAAAAGGAGGTACATTTTCTCTGCAGGATAGGCTGTTGAGAGGAACTATGCCTATTTGACCATCTGGAGTCCTGCCTAGTTGGTCATAGGAAAGAGTTTCCTGATGTTATGTGTTATACACAAGAAAAATAGAAGTATTTCCACTTCCAAAAGCTCTGTTAGAAGACATGAGACATTTTAAACTTCTGATACAGACACATCTTACTTAAGGAATACATTTTTAGTATGGATTTATTAACAAAATGTGAACAGCTTAATCATGCTCAAAGGAAAATGTTGCCTCTGGGAGTTAAATGCTTTCTGTTCTCAGCCAAATCTGACCTGTATACGGTGCTTGTGTGTTCCAGATACCAAAGAATCACTGCTTTCTGCTGGGAATTCTTTGTAACATGCAGCTTTTATTACGGTTAGGAGTTATTGAATCAAATACTGATGTAAATTCTCATCCTAAAAATGATTAGGAATGCCTATTTTTTAAAAAAACCCACATTTATTTTACTGGAAACATTTGTTTCTCATTTTAAATGTTTTTGCTTTCACATTGTTCTGCCTTGTGAAGTTTATTTTCTTAGTGTTGATCATTTAATCTTCCATTTTAGGTTTTGTCTCTGAATATATTGAGAAAAACTTTTATGGTTTTTATTTTAACCAAAACCACAGAATGTGATAGATAGAGCTTGTTAAAATCCAGTTAACAGACATGCTAGTCTCACCTTTTATTTAACGTATTCATCTGATAAATGTCAAAGAAGCCTGCTATTAAATTTTATATTGTGTATAATAATAGAGAAAATAACAATTTTATATGAGGTTGATAACATCAACCATTTCAAAGTCTAAAGCTAACTAGAGATAGAAGTGCATTTTAACAAGGTCCAGCATGTGAGGTTCCCATTCCAGCAACATAAGCAGAGTCAATTTTTCTAAAGCAGATTTATCTGTTTCTGATTGCTATACAAAGTGGACAAATTTTAGTGCATAATACCACTCAGAAAAATGAAACTGAGATGCCATAGAGCACTTATCTGAAAATGCAACTAATATTTAAAAAAAAAAAAAAGAATAATAAGGGAGTGTTTCCTTTCTCCATGCATTCTGCATACATTTCTGGATGAGCACATGGTACTTATATTGAATTAATCTAATTTACACTGAGGATCTCATCTTTTTTCTGTGTCCTGTAATCTATTTATGAACTACTGAGGCAGTACAAGACCAGCAGGGTTATACAGCACAAAACTACTCTGGAGAAAGATGGCATTTGAACAGTAGTCAGGCCTAAATTTTGTTTGAATCTGTCAAGCGAAGATACAGTCAGAGAAGAAAAAATTAATAGACTAATATTCAACTCTGACTGATCTTCCTCATGCACAGTATCATGAATCAGTTGTATAGGTAAAATGAACCTAAAACATGTTCAAAACATTAAAATACAATAGAGCATTAAGATACAATACAACATTAAGATGCAGTAGAATTGCAGATACATCATTAATTACAAGTGCGTCATTGTTGCTCAGATTTTTTTATAACAATAAATGTTCCTTTTTTGAAGGACTACATCATATTATAGCATACATATAATAAATTATAATTACCCTTTTACATTAATTTGTCCACCCACCGTTGATATCTCCTTTCACATAAGAACTTCACTGCTCATGAAAGCATAATGAAGTACTGCACACATCATCTGAAATATATTAGCCTTAACTGGTGGGTGTTCCAACTAATAGGAAGAAATAGATATAAACACTTTGCCTGGTTTGGTCCCATTCCTCTGGCAGATAAGGACTGATAAGATCAGTAGCAAAACACTACAATATGTGAATCTGAACATATGCTGCTTGTTTCAGAAATAAAAGGAAGAGAGCAAATATCACTCATCAGCAGTCTGCATATACTCGTATGAGCAAAACCCTACCTCTCTATGGATGTACGTGGAATAAGTGTGAATCCTGGGTGGTGATTAAGGTGAAATCCATGAAGTACCACATTTAATATGACTCACAAATCATTATGCAGGAAATTACTCTAATGTATATGAGAAAAGATATTAAAGAAATAACATGCACCTTCAGCTATGGTCCTTGTGATGCTTCCTAGAAAACAACTCTGTCCAAATCTTCTTTAGTTTAGGTCTGATGTTCAAGGTGAATGAGTATGAAGTAGATTTACATTTCTAGTGCTTGACAGAGCTGATCCCTCGTTTGTTTTGCACTATGCAACAGCTTACACAGTGCAGGTTTTTGGGGGTCTTGATAAAACCACTATTATCTCAGACATGAGCAATAAAATGGCAACACCCTGGGTTTGTGGCCAGTTCCTAGGCAAATAACTGGAATGTTGTCATCTCTATACAACCTTGAGGCATGATTTGCAGAAGTATGATAGTTTTTTCTGTTTGAGGACTTCAGGCCAGATCTGACATAGCAAAACCACCGTGCAACTCATGCTGAAGAGAAAAAATCAAACAAGGAAAAGGATTACTCCTACCCTTTACTTCTTAATCTGAGCACTCCAATTTGAATCTCTTATTGCAGAGATAAAAATCAGATCTAAATTGGTTCAATACAGTTGGATCTGGTAATTTGATTGAAAATCCTCTTTATCTAATGTTAAAATTCATTGCATTTTCTATGACCTTTTTTTCTTTCAAGCCTGCCAAAGTCCATGGAATCTGCATCAATATAAACAAATGAACTGAAACCAGAGACTATGAAAATTAGTTACTGTCCAGACTCCACACAAGATTTTTTCAAAAGGCTGGGTAGGTGAGAACTATTTCTCAAGAAGCAGAATATGGGAGTGGGTGAATTCCTGGAAAACCAGTTATACCAAGATTATGAATCCCTCTTAAATAAACATAAATAGCACTAGAGTGACTGCTGAAAACAATTTATAGTTTCCCTGAAGAAAAAGCTCTCACAGTTTATAGAAGTCAAATGAAAACATTTCTTAATACATTCTATGTCCTCTGTCAAGCTACATGATCCCTGTTCTCATCAGCATGGATCCTGTAGTGTATCATGGAAGGAGCAAGAAATGGAATGTGATTCTTATCTCTATTTGTGATAGAAAACCCAATAAATCTCAGAGAAAAGATTACAAGTGAATTATGAGGGCCTTACTGTCCTATCTATACAATACATTTTTCTTCTAAGAATGATGGTGTTGATTTTAAAAGCATGAAGAGAAAAAGAAATGGAAAATAGGAAAAGGAAAAGTGGGGTGTTTTTATCTTCTACCACAAAAAACATGCTTATTGTTTTCACTTTTCAGGGAAAATTACAAAAGCACCGTTTTATCATGTATGGAAATTATGGCTGTGGTAGAGCAGGCAATTTTTTATGGGTTTTTGCAGCTTTTAGCTATATAATCATGAAGATATACAATGCTATGTCTAAACTGGGAGCTTTCTGAGCTCCCTGTCCTTGCCACCATCATAGACATGCTATAGGTTGGGCGTGAGAATCCCTAAACTCTAGTTGTCCACAGGGAATTTGATTATGAAACACTTTGATTCACAGATCTTCCAAGTTTAGCCAGGCAGCATAAGTGTCCTGCTATGAGATGCTTCTCCATTTGGTCAGTGGAAAAAGGAGACAGGCAGACCTTCCTAAAAAAGGAAAACTTTTAAGAGTAATATTCTTTTATAATCACCACATATAAACTTACTTTCCTTTAAAAGTACCAAAGTTTCTCATCATTCACCATCAGTTCAAATATGGAGAATAATCACAGGTGATATAATATGATATAACTGGTACCTACAAAAGTTCTGATAAATGTAGCTACCTGTTAAATTCCAGAACCCTCTATGTAATATCTGGGTTATCTACAGCCTTGCTGCCGTAAACTTGGGTGTCTGCCCAATTATGTGAACCCCTTCTGCCAAATTTCTTCCTTAACAAGCTCAAGTATTGATTTCTGAGTACAACAAGGGTGAAGAGCACAGGTAGTGATTTCCTTGATCTTTCTGGTAACAAGGAACAATATTGATAGGAATAGGCAGATGGATTGATTCAATGCATGGCTCTGAGGATGGTGTAAGGCAGGCCCTGGAGAGACACCTAGACAAATCAGAGGGCTGAGCAATCACCAACCATACCCCTGGGATGGGCTAATCCTGGATGTATGGACAGCTGAGTGATGGCAAGCTGAACATGAGCCAGCAGTGCCCTGGTGGCCAGAAGGGCCAACCCTGTCCTGGGGGACATCAGCCATAGCATGGCCAGCTGGCAAGTGTCCCAGTCTCTGGGCTGGAGCAGCCTCACCTCAAGGCCTGGGGCAGCTTGGGGCACCACAAGAGACAAGACATACTATAGAGCATCCAAAGGAGGGCAAGCAAGAAATATTGGGCATTGGAAACAGGCTCCCCAGGGCAGTGGTCACAGCATCAAGCCTGACAGAGCTCGAGAAGCATTTGGACAATGCCCTCCAGTACATGGTATGACCCTTGAGGTGGTCCTGCACAGGGCTAAGAGTTGAGCTCAGTGATCCCTTCCACTTCAGCATATTCTGTCATTCTGTGAACTATTGCACTTGAATGCCTAGGTGAAATTTATGTCTCATTTACAAAAAAAAATTACATTTCTGCTAAGTGTGATACTGTGGCTTGTTTTAGTTTAGGAAAAAGCCAGACAAATATTTTTCTAAAGGCTTTGACTTTCTTATCAACAATAAAGTACTCTAGAGATGTCTCACGAAATCCTATTATGTTACTAAAATTGCACATTATAATATTGGGATTGGTTCACTTTTTCCTTTGGACTGCAGCTCCAGGATGGGTAAAAGGATTCTGAGATCCTGTTTCCATTATTCTCTGTCCAAGCCCTTAGGAAATATGCTTAATTTGCAACTTTCAACCAACCTTTCATAGATGCCAGGAACCACAGCAGGATGTTTTCAGGGGGCATGAGAGGAAGGGCTGGTTGAATGTGAGGTCATGATATGAAATATGTAATCAGTTCCTTTCCAACTAGAACTTTATCCATTTTAAACATAAAACCTGTGGTTCTTACCATTGTTTTTTCTTTTTATTTTATTTTGAATGGACCTTTTGTTGCAAAGCCAAACTATATCTCTCTTCTCCTAAAACACTCCTCTAGAACAAATGAGCATTTTTGTTAATGCATGAGGATGGTAGAAGAATTGTGATTCTGTTGGATATAATCTCTTTGTTTAAAATAGCTGCCATTTTTCTAAAGAGAAATCAGACACCTTGTTGGTGTTTTCTTATAGTAAACATAAGGTCACTGAGAGGAAACAGGCTAGATGGCAGATGATCATGGTATTAAATTACTTCCATCTGCAAACACTGTAAATTATGTAGACATAAAAAGAGAAGTTATGATAAGAACTCTGAAGTGTTGTGTATCTGGCCTTTAAAATGCTATTCTGCTAAGGACTTTATTCTACTGCCAAGATTAAGAAACATGAAGTCATGATTCAGGAGCTGGGCTTTGTCAAAGGAATTCTGCTCTAAAAATGTGCTCCTTCCTCTTTTTTTTTTTTTTTTTCATTCTCTATAGAAAAGATCATCTTGGATTATTGACTATTTATTATATTTTGTACATACTCTTTTCTTAGTTCTTAGCTTGACACTAGTTCTAAGATCAAGGCTGAGTAAACTTTAGAAAAGTACAAGCTTACTTGTTTTTTCTATTTGTTAATTGTCTTTAAATAGACATAACCTTTTTTTTTTTTTTAATATATCTGAGGCTATGAACCCAAGCAATCTGGTTTTTATATACACATTTCTGCATGTACCAAGAACACAAATGTGCAATTTTAGCATCTAATTACTTTATGAAATTTACTTCAAAAATTAAGTTTTCTAAATTTTCTCTCCGTTTCATCACAGCTGTTGTGGTCACTCATTTCACATGGCACTGTCTTGCTTCATGGCTATGTTTCTAAAACTATATATTTCAAAATTTTCTGGAAGGACTTTTACTACACTGTCCGATGAAAATGATTTTAATTATACCTCATCCAAAAATTTGAAGACATAAAAACACAGGATGAAATGAATGTAGTTCAAAAATTTTGTAATTCCCTTAGTATTTATTGGAAAAAAATATATAGAGATCAATAAATAAATTTCAATTCTTCGAGGGTGATAAAAAATATTTCATCTCAACTGTGACTTTTTCTTTCTTCTTTGCTTCTTTTGAAGGAATTTACTTACAATTCTTCAAAGTGTTTCTTTATACAAAAGGATTCATGTGTTTTTTTGATTTTTATCAGTTTAAAACAGCATGTTCGTTGCAGTTCATTACATGCCCTGAGAAAAGTCGACATGTGAATGAAAGTTTTTTCTCAAGGAGGTCTTGCATACTTGCCTAACAAAATACATTACAAGTATAACAAAAGCATATATGCACAGACCACAGATATAAACATTTTACAAGGGCAACTCCCATTCCTGTCTGTCTTCTCTTGTGTATCAAACAAATTACTGCAATGTAACAAAGGGAAGGCTGTTCTTTAAGCTGCATTTCAATTGGAGCCTTGTCTTTATCTGTGCACAGAAAGAACAAAAATGTTTATTTACACATGTGGTTCTTTATAGTTGTTACTCAGAAAGTGCTGCGTACAAACATCTAGGATTTCTCCAGCGAAAGTAACACAAACGCACACATTGAAGATAATGGCTATAGGTGAAAGTTCCATTTGGCAGTTGTCCACACAGCCTGAAGATATTAACAAGGAGACTTTAGAGAGAGATGCCAGATTTCTCTTCATCACTACCCAAAACATTGTTACAGAGATGTCTGGCTCCAGGTCCAAGAATTTCCAGCTAAAAAGAACTCCAGGAGTTTTCTTTGATTTTGCTTTGGAGGGGCCCCCAGTAGCCCTCCCAAAGAGATGATGATGAAAGACAGTGATGAAGAAGGTTAGAATTTTTTTTAAGGAAGACCCTCTCCTAAACCTCCAGTCTTGAGGGCTAAGCTAAGAAAGAATGTAGAAAATATGTAGACTCTTAAAATTGGGGGCCTTAAAATTGGTAGCTCTGCTGTGTTGGGAGACCAGCAGAACTACACAGTAAGAACAGAATCATGCTTTTTAGCAAGAATCTTTCATTCAAATTTGGGCTTCTTCCTGAAGTATTTTAGCAATATAGAAGATACAATCTGTCTTCTGATTGAATAATTTTATTCTGGCAAACTTTTCTCTATATTGGTATACTGAATTGTTGATCAGATAATAACACTTGGAAAATGTTTACAAGAGAGGATCACTGAATCTTAGAATTTCCATGTAATTTGAAATAATTGGAAACAAATTGATTTTCCTTCATTCATTTACCTGAGAGGTCCATCTACCTTCTCATTCAATTCAAAACTATTTTCCAGTCCGTGGAAACTGCACACTGAAAGTTAGTGAAAGTTATTTTATATTGTTGCTTGCAGACAAATAAGTTGGGTTTTGGTGCTGGCAGGAGTTATAGTGGAATATTTCTACGGCAAAATAACAGTTGAGATACTACTATAAAATCCTGGAACTACTGTAAGTGGATCATGAAGGCAAAAAGCAAAGTATTTTAGAACTGGCCAGACAAAAATCTGTTCTTTATTTATGATTTCTGAAATTTGTTTCAGATATTGAACAGTTGAAATATTTATTTCAACTATCACACCAACTCTTTCAACAGCTCTGATTCCAATGGAGTCAGTTACCTACCTATAACAGGAGTTATAACAGTACAGAAATCATAGGGGAAAATACAGTTCCTGCTCCCTGGATGAAATTCAGTTGGCATGCTCAAATCCCATTCCATGATGACTCCCCATACACAGGATCTGCAAGTGTAAGCACCAGCTAAAGGGGATGGAATTGAGGTGAGTGGAGTGCAGACACTGCAGCCGGGCTCTGTTGAAATGCCTGCAGGGAGAGGAATTCAATGGCACTTTAGAGCTGATAAACCACACAGCACCTGTCAGGCAGGGGAGATCGGGGAAGATGTCCTGCTGCTGAGCCAACACCTGTGGCAAAATCACTCTCCTCAGATGAATTTGGTTCATTACAGCCTAATTGTAATATTAACACACATCTCCATCCCAAAGTTACCTGTCTCCAAGTTATCATCACCATGTGCTATATATTCTTTTTGACTGTATCTTTAAAAGCAAAGTGAGACAATATTACAAGTGAGACAATCAGTACCAAAGATATGTGTGCCTAGAGTCACTCAGGTTCCGCCTAATCACAAAGAAATAGTATAAAACTTGAGAATAGGGGAAAAGTTAGGGAAGACTCCACTGTAACTGCTGGGTCCAGTTGCTGGGCTGAACCTGTTTTCTCCCCCATAGTCTTTTGGGAAGGAATCATACTCTGTGCAGGCTGAATATCTCATTGCGGATTAGAGCTTGGCTGTACATTGCTTTGAATACACTTTTACAATCAGAAATTACCACCACCAATCCTTGAATCTTAACCTGCCACAATTTTATATTAAGAGGGAGTGTTATAAACTGTTATTGTGAGTCCTTCATGGGCACTGACAGTGGCTGGCAGCAGATACCATACTCAAATAAAGAGGAAAATCTGCTGAAGGTTCTCCCTCATGCTCAGGGCAGGGTCCCCAGAAGGATGCTGACACTTGTTGGCTGCAAGGGTCTCGGCTTATCTTGAGGCATTGACAGAAAAATTAAACACTAAGGATCAAGGAAACCTCCCCTCTTCACATGACAAAATATGAAGTGAAAACTGTTATATTGAAATAGATTTACACACATAATTAACTACTTCTCAGAAGTAGTATTGATGATCTCTGTATTTCTTTTATCTTTCTTTCCAGTATTTAATTAATTATTACAACTTTTAACATTACTCAGCTTTCATATATTCACCTTCAATTATTTCTTAAAGACATTTCCTCAAGACTAACCTAATTATTGATTGGTACTCAGAAACCGGCAAGCATCAACTATCCCTTTGCAGTGCTTGTCTCCCTTACTTTTCTCACTCACAATTAAAATGTTCTTGAATCTTCTTCAAAGCAAAAAAAAGTATATAAACAAGAACTAAAATATATAAAACACTAAATATACACAGAATTGTTCCTGTTTATCCTCATACCTGCCTTCATATTCATACCCTCATCATCTAGACCTTATTTCATCTTTTGAACCTATTGCTGCACAACTGAAGACAATTTATCATCCAACTCTTGGAGTTACAAAGCTTTTATTGCAGTCATCACTCACTATCATTATATGAACATTTAGTATTAACATTTCCTTAATGATTGAACAGCAACTTTCTCTAATGATTTTCAACAGCAATTGAACAGCAATTTTAGTCTCCAGTCAGATAGAGAACTTTGTTATCAAGAGTGCCCAATACAGTATCCTAAGTAAAAAGTTAACAATCAGTAAATTAATTAATCAATAACAAGTAATCAACACCTTAAATAAGCAATTAAAGTAAATATTTTCTTTCTCCCTTAATATCTCAGGAACATCAATACCATAGACATGCAAAGGCAATAAAAGTTTATTATTAATATTCATGGTTGAAGGGGATTAGAAAGAAAACGAATTAAAAACATGAAGTGCTTTCATTGTTCCTGCTCAAAGTCACTGCAGAATTTCACTTTCTGTCTTCTTTATTAAGCAAAAGACAAATTACTCTAGTGTTAAAGAAATATAGCAGGGAGGAAAATGAAATAAATGGCCAGTGTACTAAAGTATTTTAGCTTGTTTTCCTGCAGATACAATTTTCATTTACGTTTTGCTATCACATTTCTTTAATTAATAAATAAGTAATTAAGCAAGGCAGACTTTGTGGAATCACTTCAGCAATTAAAACTTTTCTTTCTCCTGTCATCTTTAACAATAAAAGTTTACAGCAGCACAAATTCCAGTTCAGTCTTATCATGCCTTTGGCAACCTGTGCTTCCTGATTTCAGAGAAATGTAATAAAATGGATGGTTATTATATTGTCTTCATTTTTTTAGTATATCCTAGGTATCTATGCTAGTAGAAATCAAACGATCATCTTGTCTGACCTGCTTTATATCACAAATCATTACCTTTCATATAGGTACCTTATTTACAACCCTGCTGCTTCACTTCAGTAAAAGTGCATTTTCATAAAAGCATCTCATCCAGAAACACATCCTCCCTCGATCTGAAGACAAGAAAGAAGTTCTATACAGAATCCACTGTTTCTTTTGACAATTTGTTTATGTGTAACCCCAGATTTTTGAATGGAGAAAAGGAAGGCTCAGGGCCAGTCAAACTCATCTTGGAGCCTGACAAAATCATGGAGCAAATAGATCCTACTATAAACCATGCTAAAGTACGTAGGAAGTAGGGAGATGATTGGTGACAGCCAGCATGGCTTAACTAAGGGCAATTTATGCCTGACCGACTTTGTCACCCTTCTCCAGCATGGTTCCGGTGTGGTTTGGTAAGGGAAGAGCAACTGATGCCATCTGCTTGTATTTGTGCAAAGCATTCAACACTGCTCTACACGACATCTTTGTCTCTAAACTGCAAATACAGAGATTTGATTGATAGACCGCGCAGTGGATACAGAATTGGCTGGATGTTCACACTTAAATCATGAGGTCAACAGCTCTGTAAGTGGAGAACAGTGATGAGAGGCGTTCCTCAGGTGTTGGTACAGGGACTGAAACTGTTTGACATCTTTGTTGGCCAAGCAGGGTGACATTGAGTGCACTGAGCCACTTTGCTGATGATACCAGACTCTGTGGTGTGGTGGACACTCTGGAAAGAAGGAATGCCATCTTAAGGGACCTGGGCAGGCTTAAGAGGTGGGTCTTCACAAGCCTCATGACATTCAGCAAGGAAGTGCAAGGTTCTGAACCTGGGAGAGGGCAATAAAAGGCATAAATACAGGCTGCGGTGAAGAATGGATTGAGGGCAGTCCTGAAGAGAAGGGCTTGGGGGCATTGGCTGACAGCATGTTCAACATGACTTGCAACTGTGCAGAACACAGCCCAGAAAGCCAACTATCACCTGGGCTGCATCAGAAGCAAAGCAGCCATCAGATTGACAGAGGTATTCCTACCCCTTTACTCCACTGTCAACAGAACCCACCTGGAATAATGCATCCAGGTCTGGGGCACCCCATATAAGAATGTGGACCTGCTGGAACAAGTCCAGAGGAAGGCCACAGCGATCAGAGGGCTGGAGCACCTCTCCCATGAAGACCACCTGAGAACTGCACTGTTCAGCCTGGAGAAGAGAAGGCTCCAGGAAGATATTTTACTCTCCCAGTACCTAAAGGAGACTGACAAGAATGCTGGAGGGACTTTTTACAAGGACCTGAAGTGATAGGATACTAATAGGAGTAATGGCTTTAAACTGGCAGAGGATAGGAATTAGAATAGAATTTGTAAAGTAATTCTTCGCTGTAAGGGTGGTGAGGCACTGGAACAGGTTGCCCAGAAAAGTTGCAGATGGCCCATTCCTAGAAGTGTTCAAGGCCAAGTTGGAGAAATTGTTGAATAATCAGGTCTGGCAGAGGGTGTCCCTGCCCATGGTCAGGGGGTTGGAACTAGATGATATAAGATCCCTTCCACCCTAAATCATTCTATGATTCTTCTCTTCCTCCTCTTTAATAGAGAGACCACATCACCCCTCAGCAGACCAGCTTTTTCAAAGCAAGTCCCACGGTCTAAGTAGCTGAATTCCTAGTTGTGGCACCAGTCCTGTATCCATTGGTTGATTTGCTAGATTTGGCTGGTCTTTTCAACCTTTATCTTTGATTGGGAGGTTTGATGACAGCACATCCTAGGTTCCAGAGTCCCTTCCTGCCCCATCCAGAACTCTGTAATCCTTCTTGCTATGTTTCGGACTCTTCCTGGCTGCACCTCTGGTGTCTGTGTGAAACAACAGCAGCAGATAATGACCAGCAAACTGCCTGACACTTCATAACCTCCCAGCACCATCTCTGAAACAAACCTCTGGTGAACAGCACACCTCTCTAGATAGTGTGGCAACGGATGGGGACTTTCAAGCGTTTCAGGAAAGAGCTGTCTACAGCCATCACCCATCGCCCTTTCTTAGTTGCACTACCTGCTATGTGGGGAGCAGATAGGGCTGTTCCACCTTGTCTTCTGAAGTGAAAAGCCTTTACTCTTCCTTCTGCAGACTGATGAAATGAGTTTGCAAGGGCATCTCAGGTTATTGGAGGAAGTCCTTCCCTCCGGAAGGTCTTTGCCATTGCAAGCTTCCATTCTGCAGGTTATTGTCCTGTCTCCCTTCTGTGTGTGCTGGTGGGAGAGTTTTTGGATGTTTGGTCATGGAACTGCAGGTTCCATGAGCTTAGAACCTGCTGTCTCAGTCCTCAGCCTCCCTGTTGCTACATTCTTCTCACTGCCTCCTGCAGCTCAGTCACCTCCTGGTCCTCCATGTGTCCCTGATCTAAGATAAAGGTTTTGGCACAGGTCATCCTACCTGGCCATCTCAGCAGGATGGTGGGCACTCATCTGAGATCAAAGTCACTGTTCTATCAGGCAACTTTGCACCATCTATCTGGGCCGTGGCTGATGTCTCCACTCAGAGAGACCCACTGAAGGAAGAACCTGATGGTCAGACCTGCAGAAGTGCCCTTGACCTGTGAAGATGGTCACAGAATGGTGTCCATTTACTGAGTTGTATGTACTTCAAGTCTCTCCTATTGCACTCAGACCATGGGATGCTCCTCCTTCAAAGAGGTTCCCTCTTACTCAAACTGTTGTGTGAACCTCTGTGGTGGATGTGGCATGCCATTTGCCCACTCTGGTCATGGTGCTCCTGGTTGCTCGTGCTCTCCAGGGTTGCCTCTGTATGAGTGAGGGGAAGCCACCATCACTTTTGGCCCCACAGCTTGACAGCTTTTCTTGTGCAAGCTGCCAAGTCCTGGCAGTTCTTGGCACTCCCCTAGAATTTCCCTGGCTCAGGAAGCCCACTCTGGATTCCCAGTTTTGCTGTAAAACGTGCCTGCATTGAAGTTAAATTACTTGAAATCCATCTTGAAGTCATATTGAAAATTTCCTACTTCTTATTCACGCTTTTCCATTTAAGTGATCCTCTGCATCAATTCTATTCCTAATTTTCATCAGATATGAGAATCTGCCTTCTTTTAATCATGGCCTATTTCTGTTATTTCTGCTGATTTTCTTTTATTTGCTTACATTGAATAGAAGTTTTGACCACTATTCAACCATCAATTTCTATCTGAGTGATTATTAAATTGTCATTATCTCTTGTGATGGAATTCAATACTGTGTGATCCATGCAAATACGCTACAATTCCTTTTGTGTTAAAAAAATTATCCTGTATAATACTTAAATACTTTAATGATGTTTTATTACTGCCTGCCTGAAACCTTCAATATTTCTCTGAATGTGAGTCCTCCATTATATATTTTATTCTTTCTGCACAGCCTGGACAGACAATGAATAGATCACGGTTTCCATATGAGTGTATGGTCTGTCACAAACTCCTACAGATCTTCCTTCCCAGGCAATGTTCATGAGTGTGCTTATTTGCAATTATTCTAGGATCCAACCACCCAAACTATTCATAGTTTTACAATAGAGAATGCCTGTTGTAAGTAATGCCATCTGTTATGCCCTCTGTATGTTCTATTTTTTTTCTATAAAACTTACATGATTTTAGGATAACAACTGAATGAGCCCCCCCAACTGATTTCACTGGCTCCATTCATGTAACATTTTTCTTGCCAACAAGAATTCCAGTTTGTCTTGTTTGTTACCCATTTTCCTACCATCTGGAGGCTAAAATCTACCCTTTGTTTTGTGTTCATCATTGTTCATGATGATCTACATCTCATTTTGTATGTTGTCTGCCTTGCTCTTAATTTCATAATATTTAGCTAGGTTTTTGTGGAGTTTGCAGCATGATGCTGCTTGAATGTGACCACAGCAAAGCTGTGAGATTAATAAGGATGTCCTGAAAACATTCTTTCTCTATTCTCTGGTAGCAATGCCCACCTTTTGGATATAAGACTAGCAGCTGGCCTCTGCTAGGAGAATGAGGCAGTTTACTTAAGCCAGAAATCTTGCAAAACAAGAAGTGAGAGCAGGGAGGTTGCACCAGATGACACATTGTAGCGCCTTCTAACCTTATCCATTCTGTGTACCATGTCAGAACCTGGTCTGATGCAATTAGGCACTGATGTCCCACCTGAGCACTGCCAACAGCTGCAGAGAAGTAACAAAACTGGGAACATAACTCCAGTGAGTGGGAGGTCAATACAACATCTGTCTTTCTTATCTTCTGCTCATTTGCGCATGACTGCACTTTTTTTCTTTTGCATTGGTCAAACAGTCTCTCAAGCATTTCAGTAATGCTTGCTTCACTGCATGTTTTGTTAGGTTGTCAGATTTCTGTAACTCATTTAGAAAATGTTTTCTTTTAAATGAAGCAGATAAAGTGAATGCAGACTTTTCCGTTCTTGTAGTTAAAAGCGTGTCTGAGACAACAATAACAACACTAAGAAAGAGATGAGTATGAACATGTTAAGCTTCATTGATAATTAACTGGTATATCTTTTCCCCTAAAGCCTTATACTCTGTCATTGGTATGAACTAATAAATTAGCATTTGATAAATAACACTATATCAGAGGAATCTGGGTAATATTGCTCACATCTCACCACTAAATACAAAGGCAAGCCTAAGTACCCAGTGTTACAACACAAAAGAGCATCTGAAGATAATTTCTGAATTCTCTATGTTTGTTAAAATATGAATAGAAATTATTGAAGTTCAGGTATTAATAAGTTCAATTACCATTGTTGGTACTTTAAGCTGTGAAACAATCTACCATTCCCTGCCTCTATATTGCACACACAAAGCAGAATTTCAAGGATGTGGCAAGTGCCAGAGCTATGTTTCTCTCTGTGAAGCATTCAATGCCACTGCTCCTTAGTAGCCTCTCAGAGCAGGCTGAGATGTGGGCACTTGGGACCACCATATTCACAAGAGAGCTCACATGGCAGCAAAATGAGCAGAAGCAGGGGATGAGGACATGCCGAGGACTTGCTTCTTCCCAAGCAGACACATGCACTGCATTGCAAAAGTACATGCTGATAATGATCATTCAATGAATTAATGAGACCCCTTGATCTCAAACACATACATTTGTGGGTGACAGAGAGTTGTGAGATAAATTTGTAAAGAAAAGGTGGAATAATATATGATTATTTGGTTTTTTAACTGTCAACCTCATATACATGATACTTTGCATTATGTCATCAAATCAGCTGCAATTAAACTATTATATTTTAAAATAGTTACCAAAACAAACTTAATTTTACACAGCTAAAAAATTTCACACATTCCAAAATTTCTTTAGTGTGCCTCAATTTGCAGGTATTACGTAATACCTGTAAAGGAGAGGAAATACTACAGGTGAAACTGGGATTGGAATGGTAAGATGCTAGAAAATAAAGACTAAAAAAATAGGTCTGTCAAAAGAATGATGAAAGAGTAACAAATGAATGGAATTTCCCAAAAACCATAAGAGAGTACTTGAAATTATTTTGACTGAAAAGCAAAAAGAAAGAGAGTTATTCTACTGAATTTGCTTAAAGAAAACAAAACAGCTTTCAATTAAAAGTCAGAGCAGATAGGAATTTCTCTACTAATCATTATCCAGCCATTTCTGCAGCTGGATTTTCAAATCAGGTCAATATTGGCAGGCAAAGGAATCCACAGGCTGATCCACAATCCTACAAGGCATGCTAAAAACATGGTTGCGAATCATGTGCGGAACTCACTTTTCCAATGAGAAAAAAGAAGACAAATGCAGAAAACAAAAAGTTATTCTCAGTGCCTGGGAAATATAAAAGCATCATGTGTTTCTTTAGTCACAGAAAACAGTCCACCTGAGAATGGGCTTCAAATTCCATAAAAAATAAGAACAGAGAAGTTTTGAGCAAGCATAGGTGAGTACAAATAAAGACCTACAAGGAAGAAAGAACAGAGAAAGTAATAGGAGATCTAGAGATTTGTGCAGAAAGTATAGGTCTATGTTCAGGAACCTGTATGATAAAATAGTCAAGCAGAAAGCCAAAAGGCATAGCATGAAGTAGGATAGGCATGTACGTAAAGATTTGTGTTAATTTGTCTGTAATAGCACAGAATTAGTATATTGACATATAAAAATTTTTTACTTCAGTGAAATATTTGCTAAAATACGTGGTCTAGTAAGACTGGCTAAAGGATGGGATAGCAGAAATATTTTTGAGAGAATGAAACCAAAACACAGTGCTACTCCAGATGAGAATGAAGTTTGACTGGCTTGGACTAATGAACTAACTTGAAAAACCAAGATTGATCTGGCTGAAATAATTAAGAGGTTTTTTAATTAATTCTAACTAGTTTTAGTTATTTTTTAAGCAGGATTTTTTTTATATGTTCATAAGCAGGGAAGAATTTACATGACATAAAATCAGAAAATATGTCCAATACAAAGTGAGAGAGAGAGGGACTAACTCCAAATTAGCTCAGGGTGTACAGGAACAGAAAATTGCCTTGCCCAACAGTTTACATCAGAGAGGAAATGAAGGAAGAAACAATTCTTTCAATGGTCACCTAAGATGTAGAGCAGAGACCAGGAACACTTCAATTGTTGCACTTTCTTTATGGCTGCAGATTTCCAAGCTAGTGTGTAAGACTGATAGAAGTGAATGATATAAATTTCTCTGTAATCTGCTTCACAGAAACATCAATGTTAAACTTTGTTTAAACCACATCCAATAAAGACTTGCGGAAACTAATCGACTGTGAAGAGAAGGTTGTAAGATTTTACTGAGGTGCCAGGATACAACTTTGATTAATTGGATATTAAATGACACTCGGTAATTTGACTGGTCATGAATTAATGTGTTTTCTTCCTGTTGATAGGTCTCATACCTCACTTATCACTATGTCAGACGTTTGATAAAGGTATTAAATCATTTTGAACATTTTTTAGATTACTCAATTATAAGCCTTGTGACTGTTTAATCTCATATCATTTGTTTGATGACAGCCCATTACATTAAAAAGTCTAGAGGAATCTAATGACTCAGTTATGAAAATTCTGCACTTAGCAGCAATTAGCAAGAACACCTGGTTGCAAGTAAAAGACAGAAAAGCAGTTTCTTAGAGATGCCCCTATTGCAGAATAAAGAAACATCAGGAATGACAGTGGGGGAAAAAAAAAAGTGCAAATCTAGATAGACCAATGAAAAAAGTGGAAACAAAAATTGGAGGACAGATCATATTTTATCCTGTAGTGCTTTCTTGTGACAAACCATGAACAGAAATAGTAAAATAACAAAATTATTTGTCCATGGAAATGTCCAGAATTTACCAGAGTGGATTCATTCCCATTCTAAAACAAGCCCAAAATGAAGGCATTTAATGGAGGAGAAAAACTGGCAGTGAACATGATTGAACAGGTTATGTGAACACACTAATTTTTCAAGTAGATAGAAAATTTTCAGCTATATTAAAGTCCACAGAATTTTGCTTCAGTTTGGGAAGATTTTTCTTAAGCAAAGATTAGAAATCAGTCTCTAATCTTGCATTTAATCATCTTCAATTGTGTGATTACAGATCACCACTGATACCAGTTAGGCCTGCAAGTATTTATGTAGAATGAATTGAAGCACCATGGCTTTTCTGCCACAAGATGAAAGGCAGGAGAGGAGAAAGAGAGGAGAAGTGTGATAAGTCCTCCTTATTTTTATTGCATTGCTTTGCTTCTTCAAGGGGATCCACAAAGGATCCACAAGCTGCTCCCAGAGAGAGAAAAATGAGACAAGGAGACCCAGACTCATCTGTTGTCTCCTGTAGGATCAAGATGTCATGGTATTAATTGCCAGTTAAAAGAATGAAAACATATAAGAACATAATTAAATAGGAAAAGTAAAGCAAAATACCATTAAAAAACCATAATATTAATGACTAATGCAATTGACATCTGGCATCACTTTACATTTATATAGAGTGATTAAACTGACTAATTGAACTTCTGTTTTTTAATTCTTATGACAAGGCTTAGTAAGTAAAATGCAAGCAAAAGAGGGTTGTTTTTTAATGTAAGTCTATTATTTCTATTATAATTTTCAGGAACTGCTGGAATGATTCATGACCTTGTGAGCTCATTTGTCGCAAAATTTGTAATTTGACTACAAGAACAGCAAAATTGCAGACCAAAATTGTCCTTGATTTTACCCCATTTCACAATGCAAACTCAGAAACTTTGTTTCCTTTCATTTCTTCTTTTTTGCTACCATGGGGATGATTTTACTTTGTGCAAGTAAAGCCAAAGAGAGGATATAGGTCTGAGAAAATATTATGGTAGAGCATAGTGTCCAAATTTAGTTTCCTTATGTACTGTCAACACAAATGTATGTTGTACTATTTTAGAGGCAGGCTCTGATTTTGAGCTTTTGATTTCCAGCTGTTCTACACTTCCTCTAGAGAAAATGTGGTAACCCACCTTGGTGTGAGTAATTTTGAAACAGTTTGAGTCACAGACTGATTATGATAATCAGAATCTGGAATTCACTGTTTAATATGTTAGGCTAGCAAATGAGAATATAGTTTAATAGTGCATTACATACATGATCTTCATCCAAGCTGAAGAGGAAATCTACTGCAAATACCACTTACAATTTCAGCCAATCATGGCTGACCCTGTTCTAAGAAACCCATAACTACAACATCCACAGATACCTTTCTGAAGTATCTTTCATGTACGTAGCTTTGTCTCTGTTAAGATAAGTAGGGCAGCCTACTAATTTTTTCAATAAAACATTTATCTCCATCCAAATATGCTAAAGATACAGCTACACAAGACTTCAGGATTTTTAGCATAGTTAATGGTGGAAAAACACCAAGAAGCACTTAAACTGTGATTCAAAGAGATGCTTAATTCACCAAACACCTGCAAACAGAGTCCATTGCTTCCCTCAGGCCTAATAAGAGACTCACTCTCATTCATTTCCAAACTTCTAGACAACACATGTCTTGCACTAGCTCAGAAAAGTTCTTTAGAACTATGTAGGAACAAAAAGGGCCCAAATATGTTGAAATACAAGGAGAACTGATAAAGCTTAGTTGTTTGGGCTCCATACTTCTTCAGCAGTGTGGAAACAGGAGAAAGTCTACTCCTTAGGTCACATGCATCATAACAAAACCAGCTGCTGACGGAAGGATACCCACTTTGGATACCAAAACACTGTGTTACATGGTTACATAGGAATGCTTAGCTCAAGCTGATGCATTGCAGAAGAGCATGAAGCTGGGAATGTTTTGAAAACTTTATCTCCATGTTGATTTTTTCTAGTCTGGCAATAAGGAAGTCAAAGATAATATGGCAAAATTATGTGACAGATTGGAATTTCCAGTTAGAAGCTCCAAAAGCTAAAAGGTGTATTGCACTGGATCTTCATTGAAAGCAGCAAAGGCAGAGATGTGTCCTGAGTTTAAATTCTTTATAAAGGTCAATGAGAACTCATATTTCTCCTGCTTCTTGAACCACTAATGAGAAACTATATTGATCTTTGTCCCAGCAAGCCCTGATATGAAGAGATGACAAGGTAAGCCAGTATAACTTCATGCAATGATAAACAAAGGGATCACAAGTATTTTATCTGGTGTGCACTCACAAGATATAATGTTGCAAATAGGGCCAAATTTCTTATGCATGAAACCCATGGCAGCATTCAAATGATAGAATCTTGCTGGAAATAACAGAATATAATGGACTGGCAGGCCATCTCCCAAACATCTTGCAACAAGGAAGAGTGTCTGACACAAGGTTGTGACATACATGTGGCTTTGTAGCAATACAGTTTAGTAAGGAGGCTTGTGACAAATTCTCAACTGACGTTTATGTAGTCTGTTTCAAATTAATTATTCTAGGTACTTATATGCAACTCCACATTTAAAAGATGATTCATATCATAGTATCATTGCATTAAGAAGAAAAATAATTTTAAAATAATCACACAGAGCACATAATTGCCACTCCAGCTGAATCAACACCATCTCAGTATAGTCCTCAAATCCCTAGTCATGCTGGTGGAATGTTAATATTTGATTCTTGTCTTCTGCTTCTGCTGGACAGACCCTGAGCCTGGCTTCTCACCTTGCTGTTTCTAATGTGGGACCTTGTGCCTGGCACCCTTCTCTGCCCATCATGCTCAGATCTTCTTGCAGCAGGCATCACTTTGGTGGATCACCCTTGCCTTCTGGCCCATCCTCCCTCACTGAGCAGCCTGGAAATCATTCTCCCTGGCACACTAGTCCGGGTCCTTTGAAGCTACCAGGAGCACAGATGTTTATCTACTTCAATTCAAGTTGCCTCTGTGTGGATTTAGAAAAATCTTTTGAGTTTAGGACTAGATATGTAGCTACCAAACCTCACACAGCTTTTAATCCTGCAGAATTTTTAATTTCATTTTGGTCTTCTGGGGTCATTTAACTACCAATTCTTTGACTTGAAACAGAAGTAGGAAAATTTGGGGTTTTTAACGCCTTTCAAATTTATGCTTTAGGAAATTATGTTATTTACATTGAACTTACTCTTCCATCCAAGATGCATGTTCTCTGCACAAAAATTCACAATAAAAAACATTATAAACTGAAAAAATGCAGATCTGATGAAGTAATTTATTGCCTTTGGTATGTGATTGCTGAAGTGAAGGAAATATTTGTCACAAGTGTTTCTGCTATAGTTGTGAGAAGCCTTATGGGATATTTTCTTAAATGAGGTTAAACTACAGCATGATTAAGATGAACTGTTACTTCATAAATATTCTTAGATGTAAAAAGTGTTGCTTGATAAAAAGGTCCAAATGTATGACAGAGAAATTACGAGAGAAAAAGGAATGTCCTTACTTCAAACAGCTTCCAGCAGCTGCTGAACAATGAGCACCCTGAAGCCTTGTCCTTCAGCAGACCCTCCACTGCTTATCTTGTAGAACTAGAAAGAGGAAAGGCCCTGAAAAGAAGATTGAATGAGACTTCCCTTCAGCCAAGAATAACACAGGCAATGTACAGCAGCATCAGTGAATTCTGGATAATTAAGCACCAAGAGATTTCTTTCCACTGAGCTGAATGAATGGAAAAAGAGAAGGAACTTCTGCTCATCTTGAAGGCCTCTATACCATTACACTCACTGAGATGAACAGAGGACATTCCTATTTTGAGAAGGGAATTTTTCTCCACTGCTGGGTCACCTTTGGGTCAGCAGTAGGGCAAGCGTTCAAGAACTGATAGTGAGGATTCTGTGTTTCAGGAGAGCAGATAAAAGTACACTTTTTTTTTTAAATGTTACTTCAGCAATCCCATTTTTGTCTTGTGTTTATCTAGCTGACTCCTTTTTCTCCAAACTCTCCACTTCAGTTCTTGAAAAACAAAATTAGTTGCAAATGGTTAAAATAAAGAGCAACAGAATGATGAGTTTGGCAGGGTTATAATGGTGGAAGGGGGATCATCTGAATGTCCTGTATGTGTTTTCTTTCTTCTCATAGTGCTAACATTCAGAAACCACAACATTGACTTGATGATACAGAAACAAGAACAAGAAAACAAGACAAAAGGGGAAAAGGAAAGAGGAGAACTGTGAAAAAGCTTGTTGGCATTACAATGAATGAGATTACAGTTTTGTGACCCAGTCATGTTTGTTATTTATAAAGCATAGTTTTAAAGTAGTGTTTTAGAAACAAGCACAACTGTTGCATTAAAAACAGATAACGTTTTTGACTTCTAGTTCACTCCACAAGATTTCGTAAACCAGAGAGAAAATATATTATGCCTACTCTTTACTAGACAAAGGTGAAATTTAAATAGAACAAATTAATGCCATCTGTTTAGAGTATATCACACTTTGTGTTTCTGTCTCTTGGTTTATAGTTATAACAGAATGTTAAATACTCATAGAATGGTGGACTTAACATCTCTGCATGTGCAGTTATACCAGTATGCTTGTTTTTGCTGTAGATTTTTAGGAAATGTTTTGTTGTCTGTAAGGCATGGAATATGAAATATTTACTGTTTGAATAATTGTGAACTTTATTATATATAATATAATAGAATATAATATAGTATAATATAATATAATAT
>LTAT01000006.1:54825044-54840208 GCA_003286495.1 Chlorodrepanis virens | reverse complement strand
AGGTAGAAACTACATTTCCTCTTCAAGAGATGGTAGATTAAAAATTAATTCCATTCATAAGGTAATTAAATAATTTTGGCGAATTGTTATCATATAATTTGGTTGATATCAGCCTTTGCTTTCATAGTGGGAACAGACAGGGATATTTTGAAAGTTCCTCTAATGGAAATCAGCTATAAATTTATTGTTAAGACCGAAATCAATTGCATACTTTACCAGAGCCAAAATATCCATACAGAGAAAATAAATCCTTCCTTCTGCAGAAGAGTTACAACAGCATCCCAAGGTCATTCCTCCTAGTGAATGCACAGGGGGACACATCAATAGTCATAATTCAGAGAGGGGTTTTCATCCTTAGAAAGTGCCATAGCACAATTGGCTGCCTTCTCCTACTCACACTGAATCCAACGGCTATAGGATGATTTGGACTGGATTTATATTTTAAAATCATTCTACTAGTTACGGCTTTGACAGTAGTATTGTTTGATCTTTTACCAGATTGTGTCTGTTCATTTGTTTGTTCGGGTTTTTTGGTTTTTTTTTCTGAACTGGTGGGTTTATTTAAAAGCAGTATTGTTAGCAATAATAATACTCTAGTTTTGTAGAGGCTTCTTTCAAAACTGTGCTGCTGAAGATGGCAACACTTAACAAATGTTTGCTTATTAGTTGTTCAATTTATATAGGAACACAAGATTCTTTTTATACCCTGGGATTTTATTTTAGAGTTCTTGGTCCTCTTTATATCACAATCCTACAATATTTTCCTTGAAAACAGACCCTTGAGTCTGACTGCTTAAAAAAGAGACAAACTCCTTCTACAGAGGAAAGAAGCTATGTGTACTCAAAAGAACAAAGAAAATTTTAAAGTTTTTTTGCTTTGTTTTGTTTTTTTACTACTAACCTTGCATATATTTGAAGGACTGCATGTTGAATAAATAGGAATATACATCATTTTAGACCTCCCAAGAATATGCCCAGCCCTGGTAAAAAATGCTAGGTTAGGTTGTGTAACAAATATATATTGTTAAAATATTTATTATTTTCTTAATATTTTTAAGTTACATGGATATAAAAAAATTAAATATTTGATAAATCTATGAATATATCAAAGTAACTTGAAAGTTATTTTTCGAAGTAACTTGAAAGATATTTTTAAAATGCTATATTATTTTTCCTTCTTTGGTAACAATTTTGCATGTTTGTTTTGGAAGTTAATGGTGTAACAAATGCTTCTGTCAGTGATATATCAACAAACTGTATTTATACTGAATTCTATGTTCTCCTAGCCCACCACAGCTGAGGTCTGATTGAGACTATAGCCTCAAGTTACTATAAACCAAACAATTATTTTTGAGACTAATGTGTATGCTTCCTAATGATTCACAACATTAAACTCTCACTTGGAAAGACAGCCAAAGCTCCCTCTTTGTTGCTCAAGGCATAAAAATTCTGTGGAACATTTTTTAACACGGTCGTGGGTGACCAAAATGCAATTTAAAACTTCAATGGTTTTGCTCAGGGTTACTTGCTTACTTGTAATTGTTTCCAGAATGTTTGTTTGGAAATTTGTTAGATTACATATCACATGCAATAACTCTATATGCCAAATTCACTGCTGTAATACTTGGCACAGCAGTTGGTTATGCTTATTTCAACACTACTTAAAATAGTTCTTTATGTAAGCAAGAATAAAGGTGATTTCAGCCTATGATTCTCTTTTCCACATGTATTAAATGCTATTGCATTTAATGCTATTGCATTAAATGAATTGCAGCAGGAGATATTTCTAAGAAAATATTTTGCAAAATACTGTGGTCATCTTTCCCCCTTGTTAACAAAAGTAAGCATCTTTCTTTTCATCATTCTTTCTTTCTTTCTTTTTTTTTAAGTCACTTTTTCATATCTGCAATTGACTTCAGATTATTTAAATAGAGAAATCACTCAGACATAGAATATATGTGCAAGCTTTCTAAGACCTTACTCTAATAAATTTTGGACAATATTTTAAAGTTTTTTATTTTAGAGAACAACAATAACAGCAATATAAATATTAAATTTAAATATTAATTTATGAAATAAATTTATGTTTTCTATTACTGTTCTGATCAACAATTGCATATCTATGATAACTCCTACTAATATCTGAATTTATAGAATCAGACAGTAATTTAGGTTTGTAAATACCTCTTGAGACCATCTAGTCCAAACCTTCTGCTGTCCAAACAAGGACAGCTAATGCAGGCTGCCCAGGAGTACATCCAGATCGATTACAAATATCTCCATGGATAGAAACTCCACAACATCTCTGGGCAACTTGTGGCAGTGGTAACAGCCCACTCTATTAAAAAAAAAATCCTAATTCACAATGGAATTTCATATATTTTAATCTGTGTTTCTTGCTACTTGTCCCATCAGTGGACACTACTGAGAGGAGTCCAGGCTGAACTCTCCGTACTCTCAACCAGTCCCAGTATCAGACCCCATTTTCTCAACCTCTCCTTATCTGACAGATACTTCAGTCCTTAACCACATTAACAGCCCTGCACTGGCCTGCAGTCAGGTCTTTCTTGTCCTGGGCACCACAGAAATGGGCACAGCACTACAGAAGTTTTTCAGCAGTGCTGAGCAGATCACTTCCCTCAACATGCTGACAGTTTCCCTCATCAAGCAGCACAAGACACTGTTGCTTTCTGTGTTTTGGGTATGTGTCCAAAACAGTCTTAACAAGCCACTGGTGTTTTGGTTATTGCTGAGCAGTACTTGTAGAGCAACAACACTTTTCCTACACTGTCATCCCAGAGAGTAGGCCAATAGTGGACAAAATGTTCAGAGGGGACACAACCTGGAGAACTGACCTAAATTGGCCAAAGTATTCCATGTCATATTCTGTCATGCTCAGCAATAAATGATGAGGGGAGGTGGTTTTAAAGTAGGTAAAAATTGCTTGGAGGCTGTCTGGGTGTCAGACAGTCAGGTGTGCCTATGGAGGTGACTACCTTTGCACAACATTTTTTTGCCTTTCTCTCTCCTTCATGAATTGAACTACCTTTAGCTTGACTTAATTTTGCTCTTCCTGTCCCAGTGAGGCTGGGGGTGTGAGCAAATGGCTAGGTCATGCTTACCTTGCTGGTTTGAATTCTGAACATACTGCAAATGTCCACACTGTAAGTTTGCATTTCCCATCCCTGCTACAGGTCTGATTTCCAGGTAACAGAAGGTTTAGATAGTCAGATTCAGTGGTTTTCTGGTACACTGATAAAATACTGCTAAGAGCATGGGGTTTCCAACTGTATACATGTTTTATATGAAAATACCTTTCAATAAGGAAGATCCAGCTCTTTTAATTGAAAAAAATTCATAAAGATTTCGTGTGAGCAACCTGCACATCAATTTTGTGCAGTATCAGCCAAGACAATTTACCTTCTTTGTCAAAACAACTAAAATTGTAGGCAATTTACTAATGTGATTTGCATAACTTTTCAGACTGTGCAGAATAAGTTAACTATGCATTATTCATAATAATCCACTGCAGAAACATTATTGTCAAGTAGACACTCTGTTGATCTAGCACTGTCATGTTCACTTCCAATCTGATATTTCTAGTACAAACCTCAGAAATTCTTGGTTCAGAAAGTTATAAAAGGAGTCAGAAGGTGGAACTTGCCCTTAGAAATCTAAAACTTCACTAATCTGGAGATACAAATTTAGTTAAATAGTATTACTATTCCCAAAGCTGTGCAATAAAAGTTATGAAGAAGATAATCAAAATTTATGTTTTAATGCAAGAGAAAACTGCAACATTTTTATCACTTTATTGGTGAAGAAGTTTTTAGCTGACAGAAAGTAATTCAAAGGACAAATACAAAAACACAGATGAAACATGAAAGGAGTAGAAGCCAAGCCAGAGTTAAATTTAGGTAGTGCAAAATCCTTATTGTGAAATAAGGTTTAACAGAAGTCATGTAAGAGCAAAGTAAAAAAAAAAATTAAGTATTCCTCTGAATAACAAAGGTGAAAGTTTCTCTTCTTTTGATATATTTTATTTCATGAGATATTCTCTATAAACAAGTTCTCATTCTTTATTACAAGTTACATTTCTGCAAAAGATTTGGTTTCCAAAAATTGTCTACAAATGAGGATGCATTTATTCATACATGTTATTTATTTATTACATTTCTGTGGGAACAATGTAGTAGAACGTACTCCCTTGTATACCTCATATAAAATGGAAAAAAATATAAAAATTGAATATAAACAATGGCTGGTTTCCACCTCAATTGAGAATGCTATGTCTAAATATGAAGTATGAATACTATTGTAACATGTTTCTGCCTAAGACAAGGAAGATAAGAACACATTAAAATATACTCAATTATAAGGGCTGCATATCACTTGCTGTTCATTTTCTAATGAACTTGCACATGCAAAACTGTTTTTAAAGATTAGGTCCCTTTCTTACCAGTCTTAAAATTTCTGCTACTGACCATAAGCTTTGAATTCCATCTACTCAAAGGTGACAGGGAAAGAACATTTTTCTTAAGAACAATGAACAAATACATTTATGGAAACAACCATCTGTCTATTATTAAGTATAGAATATGTGATTAGTTCAAGCACGTGATTATTAAGGTTGCTGAGACAAGTCCTCCTCTTCTCAGGGCTGTGCTTTCTGGAGAATTTACTCTATGCAACTTGTGTGGCTGGGATTGAACTAATTGATGGAGATTAGTTCAATCTCCATCACAGCACTCTCTATGGTGCTGTGTTTTCTATTTGTTGCCAGAAGATTGCAGTTAACACAAATATTACAAATATTCAGATATTCTCTTTCTTTATTAAACTTTCTTACCTCAATGCACAAATCTCCTCTTTTACTTTCTATTTTCTTCTGTTCTCAGAGTTGCTTGGTGCAGCTACGTGGGTGTGGGCCAGGATCAAACTGCCAGAGTTGCATGATTTTTAACTGGTCTTTAAATATTCTGTGGTGGAAGAAGAGCAATACCTCTACTCATAAACAGAGTGCAAAAAAAGGTGCTCCAAGTTATTAAGCTGTTTTCTTGACTTCAACACTATTTTAAGTCATACAATGAATTGTTATGTAAAGAATCAATAAGAATACAATGGTAAATTGAGTATAACACATTTTCAACATGATTTTATGGAGTCTATATTGTATCAAATAGTATAACTTTCTCTGAGAAGATTTGTTAGATAGCTTAATGCTGTGGAATCAATCTATTTAAATTTAGGAACAGAAATTAGATAGTGCCCCATAGGAAGTTTTTATTTCAAGTAGAAGTGTCTGGATTTTTATGAATGCTGTGAAACAGAGAAGGAAATAGGTGAGAGTTTTTGTAATTTTGGTCTATACTGGTTAGGACTTTCCTCTAATACAGAAAATGACAGGATCATTGTGTAGGATGAATTAAATGAGAGTGTTGAATAGTGTAAAATATAATGAAATTTAATAATACAAAGTGGAAAATGGTGCATTTTTTATGTTTTGTGGAGGGAGATTTACAGGCTTGCATGAGTTTGTTTCTCGTAAGAGAATATGATGACATTTCAAACAATTTTGTAGGATAAATACCAAGATGCAACATTATGAATAAGTCTTGAATAAATTTTGGTGACAAATTGGAAGACAGTTTCTAACAGTGTGAAAAGCAAGTGTTTCAATTATATAAGAAAAATCTTAATGAGCTCAAGGCAACGTTTTATATGCTTATGAAAAGGATGAATAGAGGTAAGAAATAAAGTGCACAGAGTCAGTCTTCAGATAGCAAATGTAAGCCAAGGGGTTTGATTTGAACTATGGGACATTGGTGTCACAGTCAAGAAATAGTAGAATATTGTATAAATCTGAGTGTGGAGCATAGTCTGCTTCCTCAGTTAGTCTGCAAGATATGTTAGCAAATTCTTCACATTTTCTGGGATCTAGAACATAAATTATAACTGTCATCTACCCTGTCTTCCTATGATACTTTGGAGTTGTGACTTTGGTCTTTTATTGCAGGTTTAAATTTCTTATATTCAGCCATGCTTAGTGGCCACTCTTGTTTGATGCTAAGTGGAATAGATGTTTTGTAGTTCTTTCTAAGTTAGACATGTTTTACTGTTGTTGCCTGATAAGTCCTTTGATGCAGGTCCTCTCTTGAGTTCTTGGCCACCAAAGTTCATCAACTCCATAATGTTCATCATCTATCAAAAACAGTGTCATGTAAAGGAATTGTTTCCCAGATAAACAGCAATTACATATGAAATAAAAATATCATCTGTTTATACAAGATGAGATTTTATTAACTACTCATCTATATAATACTTTATAGATATTATTATTATTTTAATGTGGTACTGAGGAAGTGAGAGGAAGTATCATGAATTCTCTTTACTACATATGGAATAGAAGCCTAATACATTATTTTTTTAAATTTCTAAAAAAAAAAAATGTGAGCACAAGCAGTTGAAAAAGTGGCACTGTGAGATTCTACCTAGTTCAACTTTGGGGTCTTCATAGGTTTCCCCGAATAGATGTCTCTCTGGAAAACCTTACCCAGTTGTTACCTAAGGGACAAGTAGATTTTGGAGTTTAAGTACAACAGATGATTTTACTCATAGTCTAAACAATTTAAAAAATGCTGTAATCACTCAGAATGGTTGCACACTTAAATACATGAAAGGTAAATCATCTCTGAGAGATAGAAGCTATTAAGTTCATTGAACACTTCTTGCCAACATTTACATACAGATAAGGAAATATGTTTGTCTTACTTGAACTTAACATTCCAGTCAGAATATCTGTGAAGAGAGAAGCCAAAAGGGAGAAAGTACATCCTTATGGCTAGACAGGCATTCACAGAAGTAAATATCTCTCTGTAATGATATGCAGAAATGGAAAAAAAAGCTTTACTTACACTTTCTGAATTTTCTTTTTGTTCCTAAAATATTCCTTTTTATACTAGTACAAAGAATAAATAAAATGTATACATCTTCAAAGGTTACCAGTCATAAAAAAACCACAAATACCTTGGCAGCCCTCACAGTACTGTTCAAACCCAATACAATGCCCCACAAAAACAAACCAACAAAGCAAACCAACCAAACAAAAAAAGCATAAAAATCTGTTATCAAGTAAACTTTGTCCAAATTTTTCACAATTTTATTTTTTTGTTTATAAGCACAGATTTACAAAGGGAAATATTTGGCATTCATAAAAAAGCCTGCATCAGATGTCTACTATCCATCAGGAATACTCAAACAGCTACACAGTAATTACTGAATTTGTGAGCATGTGCATCACTGGTCTCAGGCCTGCTCAAGCATAACACTTAGGCTTGTCAATAATTTGAAATTCTCTGAGACCAGTGCTATATATCTGTCCTTTAGAAGATATTATCTGCCTTCTAATCTAGTTTATTACATGAAGTTACATTTCCCTGCTCTGCTCAGAGAAGTAGTGGAGTTGGGAATGAAGGAGTGAAGTCTAGCCTGGAAAAAAAAGCAAAGGATGGGGGAAGGTGCTTTAAAGTTTGTGTTTTGTTTCTCATCATTTTTTTCTTCTATTTTAAAGTGCAATAAATTAAATTAATAAGGCAAGTCTGTTTGCCTATGGCAGGAATTGGCAGATGATCTCCCTGTCTTTATCCTGACACAGAAGGTTTTTCATGCTATTTTCTCCCCTGCCCTGTTGAGGAGGGGAGGTGAGAGGGCAGCTAGGTGGGCATCTGGCTGCCAGCCAAAGCCAAACCCCTTCAAATTTCAGCTCAGATATGACTGATTTGTAAACTCCCAGCTGTTGTGGGTTTGGGTTTCTTCCCTGAAGCTGGGCAGACCAAAGGCCATGAAGCTGTTAAGTGCCATATACATAACAAACCTTGCACAGGATTCACGTGCCA
Organism: Chlorodrepanis virens; assembly: GCA_003286495.1. Classification (NCBI taxonomy): domain Eukaryota; kingdom Metazoa; phylum Chordata; class Aves; order Passeriformes; family Fringillidae; genus Chlorodrepanis; species Chlorodrepanis virens. Next base: position 54,832,313 of record LTAT01000006.1, on the reverse strand, counting down.
GTGTTCATCAAAGGTATTCAACAGATTGTTAATTTTACTGTGGAATAGTAAATGTGCTGATACTGACTGTCCTAAATATACTTTTCCTAAAATAACAAATTCACACTCATGGCATAGTAAAAAGAACCTGAAAATGCATACTTGTATTTGATTTAACCCTTGGTTTTATTTAAAGACACATAAATTTTTATTTAAATAGAGGTCTAAAAAATTTAAGGTATTTTTGGAGGAAAAAATGGCAATCAAAGATAATTTTCCACAGCAGGAAGATCCTTCATTATGTGAAATAAATGAGAACTGTTATTTATTTAGGTGAATGGCCGCTTAGACCCAAATTTGCAGCAGTATATGAGAGTAAATTCAACATATTTTGTTTTGTACTTAATAGAGCCTGAATATCTGTGCTTTTCCATGAGGCATAAAAGTAAAATATATACATTTTTAATTAAAATCTAGTCATCTTCATTAGAAAAGGTATTTTCATGGACCCAGAGGTTCTTATCTAAAAAGGATGATATCAATTCTCCTTAGCTAGAATTTCAGGATAGGTGTGGCAAGACACTAAGTGAGAATGATGGGGTGAAGTAAAAAGAAAAACACTCACATGGCAAACTTTGTCACCCTAGGAAAAACATGAGAAATCCAAGTCTTACTTTAATACTTTTATTACTTCAGATAAATTGATTTTTCTTTTATGCAGCTTTCAGTATGACAAAATATGCTTTTAAAAATATGCATTTCTTATTTGTGTCATCATAGAAAGCCCAAAAGAAATAGCTATTAATTTTGGAAAAGCACAGAGGTTTACATTTTTACCTTATCGCTCATACAGCAGGTTTGGGTTTTTTTCTGAAATAACACCATCAATGACTCACAAATGGTAGTGAACCTGCATTCATTTGAGCTTTTGTTTCAATGTCTTTTGCTCTTTCCCAGCACAATATTAATAACTTGGAAAGGAGGCAAAAGTTATGCCCTTGGTTTTAACAAAGTGAAGTAATTGGAGTATTAAAAGTAAGATCACTTGTGTTAATTTTTCTAGTTCAGTTAAAGCTTGGTAGCAAAACTAAGGTGTTGCAGTATATCATGCCAATCTTTCTCTGATTAGAAGAAGTTTCTAGGCTTTCTATATAATCATGTTTTCATGGCTTTTAGTCTTAGGAGAATATGAAGATGAATCCCGGGAACTCTCCATTATCCTGAGTTCAGGGAGATCTTCACTTCAGTTAATTTCTTTGCTTCCTTTCTCTTCTTAAGCATTTTAACCACCAAAACAATTTCCATATCCTGGATTAAATTCAAAACTTCTGGTAAAAAAGTTTACAATTCACTATATTCACCTATATGTCATTGAAAAGTCTACTTTTGTAATGCTACCCTGCACTGTAAAGCTACCCTGAAGGGCAGGTGAAGGAGTAGGCTAGAAAAGAAAGCCATCATCAGAAGAAAGGAAAACAGGAAGAAAATTGGAAAACAGTAATTTGAACAGCATATAAAACATAGATTTTCTTTTGGTTTTTATTGTATGTTCTAATCCATATGACAGTGATTGTCCTGAGAACTCAGCATGGGGGAACATTAAGATTCAAACTCGGCCTTGGAGTTTGGACACTAAGCCCATCTTTATTCCAAATGGAGACTTCAGTGACCCTTCTGTGCCATCCTGGATTCTCCCACTATTCTTACAGATGCACAGGGCACAAAAATTAATTTTAATTTTCAGTCCTCAAAAGCCTACCAGAACGAAAGCAACGGATTCTGGGGTAAGCAGCTGTTGCACTCCTAAACATGGCAAGCAGGAGTGACAGGACTGCTGACTTCCCCAAGGCATGCTGCCATTCTCTGAATGATAACCAACAGCACTGGGGGGAGGAGGGTTGTCCAGCCTGTCAGCAGGCTTTGGCCACTCAGCCCAAGCTCAATGCAATTATTTGAGTGAAACATCACTGACCTAAGAAACACATCTGTGTCTTTAGTTACTAACTTGGAAAAAACAATGGAGACCATATTAGTATGCTGGCTGTGGAGACATAAATGCTCATTATAAAATGTTCAAATGTAATAGAAAAAACGAAGTAATGGCTTGTGGTTAAAAGGTTTCCTCCAGGCTATTGAAATCAAAAAGTAATTATTTGTCTTGGTGGAATTAATTACTTCCCTCCTTTTAACTGAAATGTTGCTTATTAATTTATTAATCATTAATTAATTCATTTTTGAGTAATATATGTTTAATATTTTTCCAAATAGTGCAATTAAACATAAACTAGAGGATTTTAGTTTGCATTTGTGCAAGATGTTGAAGTACACCTTTATATTTTTGTTAGTATTATTGCACTTATTGCTTTTAGAGATGCTGCTTCTCTATGTTTGAGGCAATGGCTGTCTATAGTAAAAAGATATGGACTTTGCCTTCAGAAGAAAATTTCAATAAAGATGATGAGCCCAAGTGGAAGGCTTTCCTAAGATACAACTTCTGTGAATTTCTGAGGGGTGAAAAAATGAAACTTCTAGAATGAGAGATGTCTGATCCTACAAATGCTAGAATTTCAAAGGGAAAACACAGCAGGACTGATATTGAGTCAATGCTATTTAATTTCATTCAGAACTCTTGCACCCCTCATTGTCTTCCACAAGTCATGTAGTTCTACTGATTTCTTTAATGTCTTCATTTTCCCCTGCTACGCCCTCATCTGTTCATTTGAAAGATCACCCTAAACTAGATTCATAAAGAACCCAGCCAGCATATATGAAGCTTTAACTTCCACAAGTTCTCAGCAGGATTAGAATACTTTAACTGTCACAGCTGTGCAACACCGGATATGGAATATTCAACTGTCTGCAACTTCAACATATATATAGATTTACTTTGACAGTATCCATAATAATATATTTAAAATGTTACTTATGTCACTCAGGAGGCCCACAGAACTAGGGTATTTATTAATAGAGAGCTCCATCAAATACATTATAGGTCATAAAATCCCATATGAATAATACCTTTATTTCTTGAAGGATAATACAGTTTACATTATCATGTCCATATATTGCTATGCTATATGGGGAGCAAGATAATTTATGTGTATATACATGTGTGCATGTAAGCATGTATGTAGATAGATAAACACATATAGAAGCTTTTTCCAGTTCCCCAGAAAACACCTGATCACCATCTCTAGCCTCTAGACACAATAATTTTGGATCCTTCCTCTCTGTCAAGTCTGAGAAATGTCTGTCTAAAATCATTATCAAAAACCAGTATGATACAAATCTTCTCTCAAACCATTTCATTATACTACATAATTAGACAGCATTATCTGAATCCTGTCACATTTATTATGAATAATAATAGACATTGAAAATAGGCATGTGACACCTAGCACCTTTCCTTTCAGTCTGTGTACAACTGTAACTTTTTTTCAAAGAAGCACAGTGCACTCAGAGAGTATCCAACAAATGCTTGTCTAATTTTAATCTGTAAAAGAAGGAGATCAGTTGAGTGAAATGCTGAATTCATATCAATATTAACTGAAAGTTTCATTCAATGAAAAGATTAAGAGGGGAAAAAAAATCAAATTGCTACATTTTTTTAAATTACTAAGATCTAGATAATTTATTGAGTTCTGGCTTTATCTTGCTCTGTAAATAAATAAGAGTCTAGTTCATTAGGCAATCCAAGAAAGTCATATTTTTTGTCTTTTAGCTACACAATTCACAACTTCACCAAAAATGTGTGCTTCATTAACATTAAATCGTAGAGCATGTGATTTTTTTCCAGTAATGGCATTTCATTTGCCATCTCACACGGGAGATGTTCTGCACAAAACAGAACTATAGAGACCAAATCTGAATCCTTGAGGTACCTTTTTTTATTCTTTACTAAACTAGAAGTAACTCAGTGTAACAAACCATACTGCTTTCTCTTCATGGATACTTTAGCAATGAATGATTGATGTTATTTTCCACAACCTTTTTGGGAATTTCAGACAACTGAAGGGTATTATCGATCTTTTCATATGTCACAGCCAGGTAAAATAGCAATATTGTATCATATCCCATTGGAGGTGCCACTAGAGAGGAATGAGAAATTAGCATGTGGCTATAATATATGCCAATGTAGCATTTGCAGCAGTTAATATACAAAAGATTAAAGTATAGAAAGCTGGAAAGATACCAGCTTTCACAGGTCTTGTTAATAATTCTTGCTTCATGTCACAGCATTACCACTCTGCAAGAATTCCAGGATATGACTGAGCTAAAACCTTGTCCAATCCCTTAAGATACAGATTACAAAAAAACACTCTTTTCGGCTCAGCTTGATGGACAAATTTCCACTCAATCTTTTTTTCTTTAACTTGCCCTAACTTGTACCAGCCTTATAAATATGGAAGAGATTGGTTAAGCCTAAAATTAAATCTACCATCTTCATCTGGTTTGCAAGCAAGAGAGAGTGCCCCTCTGCTCTCTCTGTCTGCTTTGCTGCACAAAAGCAATGTGAATTGCAAGCATCCCTCTCTTGAAACTTGGTGGTGTCAGAGTGGTGCCATTGCAATCTGCATATCTGAGGAACTTCAAAGGATTAAAAAGTGAGTAGAGTATCTTTTAGTCTTAAATCTGTCACGTTATCATCAGTCTGCTTTAGGTTCCCATCTTTGCCTGCTTTTTCATTGAATTCCAGGTAGGACACATCCTATTTTTTCCCCTTTTCCCTAAAAGCAGCTGCATGAACATTGAAACATGCAAGGAAAACATCCCCTTTCTTGTACCAGAACAAAAGCAACCTCTAGAAAACATGAAAAATCACTACAATCAAAGTCTTGACTAAAGCCTGCATGTCTGGTACAGAGCACATTAAATTTCCCAGAAGGAAAAAAACATTTATTAACTTATTTCCATATAGAAAAAGACACAATAGAGAACCCAGGTGTAAATACTCCATTGAGGAAAATTTAGTCATCATATTTGAAGAAAAATCTATCTACTAAGAAAATAGAGATTCCTCTAATAGAAATTTCCCTGAGATTCTTCAGTGTCTGGCATTTCAGCAAAATTTTGTTGCATTTTCTTGAAGGTGGTAGCAACACCAAAGATGTTCTCTGGCATCAGAGTAAAACCAGTATCAACCCACTGTGCTGTGGCACAAACTGGTGCAGGAGTGTCTCCATTGAACTGTTGCAGTAACAGCCACATAATGTAATAAACATTTAATAAATATTTTATAAATAATACTAACTTAGAAACTCACCGCCCCCCCCAAATCTTCTCATTTCAACCTTTCTCTAGAGTATTTATTTTTCTGCTTTATTAAAAATCACCACATCTTACAGAATGCTGCAAAAATTGGAAATGTTCCATAATATTTATTAAAATCTCCTGTATTGGACAGCTTTATGCAACCTGGTTTTAATTCAACTTAGAATAGAGGGACTTGTCTATAAAAATCTTCATGTTGCATACCATGGAAAAACCTGACCTTCCTCTCAAATGAATCCATGCTGCAAGTCTTCCCAGCAAACTTCACTACTCCTATGTGTGGTGGTATGTGTTTAGAACAATTTACAATAGGTGGTCCTTAAACAAGCACTCTTTACCCAGAATAAAAATATAAATATAGTAAGCTGCCTGTAGATAACAAACAAACAAACAAAAACTGAACAAACAGCAAATCCAAAAAGAGGTTGCATTGAAGAAATACAGCTAGTTAAAAGCAAAAAGTAGCTTAATGAAGAGTTGTCTGCAATAAATTGAAAGTAAAGAAATGCCAATTTTTTGTGGGAAAGTCCCAAGATATATTTATGAATTTGGAAATTTTGTGGTATTTGATAATCCTCTTTTTTAAACCAGAGAATATTTTTAAATTTATTCATCTCCTTATTGAAATTCTACATAAAGCTGGAAGCAGGATTTCCATTACATGTTAAAACTGCGCAGCTGCAAATTCTAACCAGAAGTCTTCTGGCTACTTGCAACACTTCAGCTGCAGCAGTCTGTTCTGTGTAGATTCTCTAGTTTTTAATAATACTTGAGTTATAATACCGGTTTTGCATCAGTTTGGAAAGTTGTGTTGGAGATTTACAGAGCATGCCTAAACACAGGCATCTAATCTCTCTGGGATATCCTTATACCTGATACAGTCAGAGAGGGCCCTTCTGTTATGGCTCTAGGATACCACAAATTTTAGTACAGTCCACACTCAGGCAAGTAAATCATGCCCTATGGTCTCCCTCCTCCACCTAATCAAGTTTTTATGAAACTTGCAGAAACCTAATACATCTGAAACTTTTGTCTGTCAAATTTTGTTTAAATCTGCCAACAGTTTCAAACACACAGGCATGATGGTGTCCCAAGACTCATTTACTTGTGAAATCTTTGAATGTTCAAATGCCACACTGAAATAAAGTGCAAACACTCCAACCCACAAATGTTAGGTTAGGAACAAGCATGAGGAAATAAGCTCCATTGAACTTCTAGGAGTTCATCTGCAGATGCCCCTCTAACATCTCATTAGTTTCAGCAAGCTGCAGATGCTCACACAGAGCTACAATAACAGCCCAAGAGCCAGTAGGAGTCCCATGGGGTTTGCTTGGTTTTCTTTTTCATTCTCTTTACACAGCAGTGACTAGCTCACATTCAGAGTCTATCCTCACACCTCTTGTGACTCAGACAAGACTGCCTGAATGATTAGTGTAAAAAAAATGTGCTTATCTTTTAAGGGTGCTTGCTCCTGAAAAGCTTATGCCACATATCTTTTAATATGTTGCTTATGTATGGAAAATAGACCTGCACTTTTGTTAGGTTCCCAGGTCAGCAGTACATCCTACAAAAGGTGATGGTTATATCATCATCCATAATTTTGTTTTCACAAGGCATCCATGCCTTCTGTTCACTAACACCTTGTAACATAAATAACAACTGACATAAATTGCTCACTCTCCATAATACCCAGCAAAACTCTGTAGATTTGCTATCTGAGCAAATTTAATTATTTGTTATTTTATTTGAAGAATTTTTTTAAAGAGATATTTTTAACCTACCTTGATATGTGACTCACTTGCCACTCTGACCTAGTCAGCATGACTGGTGTTTGTACATGCTGGCTTTATCAGAGCATTGACACAGAAAGTGGTAATTATGTCTGTACATAATCAATTAATTGATTAGCAAGATCTATTGCAAAATGAAAAAAAAAAAAAAAACAACAAAGGCACAGAACTCAAACCAGACAAAAAACCAAACTAAACCGACCAACAACAACCAAAAAAAAAAAAAAAA
>LTAT01000006.1:54780121-54813946 GCA_003286495.1 Chlorodrepanis virens | reverse complement strand
AATAACCAAACAATAAAACAAAACAAAACCAAAAAAAGGAAAAGAAAAAACAAAATCCAGAACAAACCAACTTCTCCCAAAAAAACTGCACAACAATGTCTTTTGAAACGTATTTCCTGATTCTTATGAATCCCAAGGTTCACTATAGAGGCTGAGAAACCTAATGCATGTTTCTGGGAAAACAGCAATTTCTCTTCAGATGCTTCCAGACTTAAAACCTCACTCATTTAAAATGGTTTTGGATTATTTCAGTTCCTCTGGTCAACCACCTATAAGGGCTGAGTTAATCCATCTGAACCCTTCTGCTCCGTCCAAATGCTATTTAACTTTTTGATCTGACAGTTTAATGCTGTTCCATCACAAAATATATGTTCCCACTGAAAACAAACATTTTTCATATTAGCAATAGAGACAACTTCAAGGGATGAGGTTATCATGAGGCAATTACACCCCAGAGGGATTACAGGCACTTATATCATGATAACCTTATCTTTGGTGTGCCTTATTAAATAATTACAAGACTGCCACAGCTAAATATAAATATCCACAAGCTTCCCAGCCATGAGCTTATCACTAAATAAAGGTAAATGTTTATGTGAGCCTGGCAACCTCTACCACTCATGCTAAAACACCTAAACAAATCAGCTTTCCATTTAAATGACCACAGATGCTTAATGCTGAGCTGGTCTTGCTCTAACAGGATGCTTGTCACTGGAGAGTGACTTGCACAGAAGACTGACCTCTTTCTCAAAATTTGCAGAATTTTTTAGATTGGAAGAGATCTTTACAGGTTCACTCACTACATTATGAACCCCTGCCCAAGTCCTCTGATGTGTACAGGCCTATGCTGATAGCGTTTATATAAAGAATGTCTCTGACTCAAGAAATTATTCTTCATAATTTTGTTTCCAGTGCTGTTGTCAATATCTGTGCTGTCAGTAGCTCTATAAATAGCCAAGCCTCCTCATTCCACCCTGAACTATGGCAGAACTGTGGCAGAACTGTGCAAATGGTACTCCTGAAAATTAGAAATGAACATTTTCTATGCATACATATTCAAACTTCAAAACCATTGAATTTGTTCATGTTCACAGACTTTTCTTCTCCACTTGCTATTAAAATGTTAGTGACTGAATTTACTGGCAAAATTAAATTTTAAGCTTCAGCAATCTAATACTCACCAAAGATAAATTAACAATGATACATAATAAATTCACCCTGTACTAGTTGATTTTATGACTGCAATTCAACAAGAAAATAAATTTCTAAATTATTCCTAACATTGATTTTTAATGTCTCCAACCATTTGGTCATATTTCTTCTGAAAAAAATACTTCTTACATAATGCTAACAATGCCAATAAAAGGTGATAATAATAAACCACAGTATGAACAATGTCTCTAGGCTACTCCAGTTCAGTAGTGAAATTCAGATGCAGCATATTTCCAAACTACTTACAGAAAGAGATAAATGTCATAAGCAAGTCACAAGAACTGGGAATAGTAAATCAATCTGAGAATGGCTGGCAGGGAGAACAGACTAAGTAAAAGCTGTTTGCAGCAAAAGTTTCCCATGTTTCATGGTGTACATAAACCAGTAGATTTTACAGACTCTACAATGAGAAGCAGATTAGGAGCAGAATTCCTTTAGCTATCCCACAGGCAGGAGTGAAGAGAAGAAAAAACTATTCTCATAAATGAGGAACATGGAAAGGGAAAAATAGTTCATGTTGTCTTACAGAGTATAAGAAGCACAGAAGTGCCAGGAAGTGTTTTGTTAAATGGAGAAGAGCCTCTAAACTGTGTTTTTCATGCCTTCAGTGGCTTTTATCAGTAGATGCTTACATAATTAAGCACGTAACCCTAGGAAAAAAAATGTAAATGGTGGGAATTTGCCCCAATAAGCTGTGAAAATTTAACCTGGTTGAAATTTAAATCAAGATAAAATTATTTGACCCCTTTTGGTTTCTTGTCAACAGATCACTGCCTTCTGGGCATGTGACATACACGAACTTTTCAAGTAATTCAACATGTTGATACATCTCCCCCATCCAGTAGTGATTTGAGATAAAATGTAACCATTTTATCAACTTCAAGCATTGATCCTACTTGTTAAAATCTATGCAAGTTTGCGCTTAAAATCTATTTTGTACTCAAATGTCCACTTCTTTAAGTACATATGCTTATTCAATTCTGAAACAGATCTGGTTAGAAGAGGGACACTTACATTTGTATTTTTCTTTTTTTCATAAATCCACTGTGCCTAGAACTGATCACATGTCCTTTAATTGCTTACAGACTGACAACTACTGGTGTATTAATCATTCAGCTTGCTCAGTACAACAATGCAATTTACACGTCTGTGATCCCTTGTGTCCACTTGTTTTCCTTACCAAAAATAACTCATAGTGTAACAGCAATAATTCTGCCCAGGTTGGGGTTTTTTTAGTTTCTTGGCTAGATTCTACTGCAAGGAAATCTCAGAAATAATTGACCGCTTTGCTTATGTGTTCAACATCACTTAAGGAGTGTAATAAAGCTTTTCTTGCCTGGAAAACAAAATATTTTCATGTTTGTTTTTTTTTTAAGGGGCAATTCTGTTTGATTTAAACTAAGATTTCTAAACCTAGGTCATAACCCAATGGTCTTCATGTCCTTTCCATTCATACAGTAACAACATTTCCCTACTTGTGCCATTCTGGAAAGCTGACTTTGCTCAATTCCCTTCAGGAAGTGGGCAGTAATTTTGCACACCAATAGCAGTCAGATTTAAATTGAAATTCAGCAGGAGAATTTCCAGGTGACACTGATATGGGGAAAGTACGGAGGAATAAGGTGCAATTTTTTAGGCTGTGATTTTCCATGGCAATTAAAGGACATGTTTATCAGTTCTAGGCACAGTGGATTTATGAAAAGAAGAAAAATACAAACAAAAGTGTCCCTCTTCTAACCAGATCTGTTTTAGAATTGGATAACCCTTCTGTGTCTGGAGTAGACCTGTAGCAAGGAATAATAGCTGCAAGTCTATATGTCTTAAATAAAACTCGTAGTACTTTTTGTTATGGATTTGACATTCTTGCAAGTCTAATTTGGCTACTTTGTAGTCTGAAGAAGCATCATCTGCACAGGTATGGAAAAGGAAACAGTAATTTCCTGAATGCTTTTATCAGTAATTCATGATCACTACTTCTCTTGTCTTAGTTAACTCTGGCTAGTAAAGAATTATAGGATAGGCTTTTAACTGGTATCTGTAATCTCTTCAGGCCTATGATTCAACTCAGACTGTAAGTGCCCTATATATTTAATCATTTTCCTCAGAGCACCATGCAGTAGGCATAGAAGGGCAATTACCTTAGTAGGGGTATTCATGTAGTAACTGTAGTGGAAAAACCTCTCCAAAAAATAAAATAATATTCACCAATAAAAAACAAATAATAAAGAAATAATATAATATTCTCCAATTAAAAAAATCTCTCCAAAAATGCACTAGAATGCACAAAAAATAAAAGAAACAAATGAATAACATACTGGATGGCTACCTATCTGACAAGGTCCATTTAATCCTTAAAACTCCTAATGCATATTTTAAGAAACCAGCATTAAAGTAGGACAATTTATTTTGGATGATGCATGATAAACACATTAAACTTTAAGAACAATGCCTTTCACAATTCAGTCAAATATGGATTTTTTTTCTGTGTTAGCTACATATTTAGTTCTTTAAAGAACATCCACTTTCAATGTGTTTCCGTTTTTACACTCACTAGAGACCTGTGTGAGGAACTGGAATACATACATGAAACATTCAGGACCAAATGGACCAGAAAGATTACAACACCAAGGAGGGCACCTAAATTAAACATTTACTCAGGAATGATGTAATCTTGTCAAACAAACACACAAAAAAGGATGACTTAAAAAGGGAAAAGATGACACCCAATCTCAGTGTTTTGAAATTGAGGGTTGTGGAAAAATTTCAGAATCTTTATCAGCTAATAATGTGTGCAGGCATCACAAGATACTTTATGCATTTAGACATTTATTTTGATTTCTAATGCAGTTGTTTATGGAAGTAACTATTCATCAGTGTGAATAAAATGTTTTCACCTGTCTCTTCAATTTTTGGTCATTACAGTATAACAGCTAACACATTCACTCAAGGGGAACACTTTGTATAAAATTTATAACAAATTAGTGGTTTTGAAAATATTACCAGATGCTTGCCTCCAGAGCATATAAGTGCTGGTTACCTGCAGGATAAACAATCATTCTCAATTTCATCAGTGTACAGTTTCAAGACAGTTTATTGTTTGGTAACACTGAAGGACAGACTTAAACATGTACAATACATATCCTTTAGGCCAGATTTCAGGGAGACTAGTACTTAACGTCATTATTCTTTTTTTGGCAGCCAAACTTCTTCATTTGAGCTTGAAATGGGTACTGTGTCATCTGAAGTTTGAGCTTTGAAGGGTGTTGCTAAGAAGTTTTGAAAATCTGGAGATGAAGTTAAATATATCCTTTTACACTAGGGTGTATGGAATGGTGATTGCTGCAGGGCTTGTGCCTGAGTTTACTCAAGCTTTAATTTTTAATACATTGTGGATGTGAATTTTAATATGTGTATTTCAGTTATTAGACTTGTTTAACTTAAGATAGTAAAAGTTAGCTAAACTTGCAATCTCTTTTGCCTGCAATCCATCCTTATGGACCTGGTATTGTGGCACACCTTGCTTAAAGACATCATTCACTTGGACAGAAAACTCCACTTAACCCAGAACAACAGCTTTCAGTGTTCAGTACTATGGGTCCAGATGATCTTAAACCCCTTCACAGAACCAGTGATGTGTTTTGTCAGCTGACAGATGAATCACAAATTAAGTGGAAGATGTAAACCTGACTACCTATTTTGGTATCAAGGGTAGTGGTCTGGAGGTAACAGTATAGTGTGAGGAGAGACTCAGTTCTATTATTTACAGGAGACTGTCAGAGCCACTATTGGATTGAAAGAAGAGCCTTAGTCATGGGGTTTTTTCCTTGAGTTTGCAGAAATTTGGCCCCTCTTCCAGGTGTTTGGAAAATATATTTATATCTATTAGACTCAAAATTTATTATCTCAGATTAAACCAGAGAGAAGTATCAGAACTTCCATGCATCTCATGCAGTTGAAACAACTTATCTCCCCAAGGCCAAAAGAGCCAGAACTTACTTCTGCCCACCCTGGGAAGAATTATTGCTTGTTGTCAACTCTTCTGCTCTTTATTTGCTACTGAGCCTGGATTCTTCAACATATTTCATCCCCTGTGGCCAAAACCTGTTTAATGTTTTAGCATATCAACTTAGAGTGTATAGGGAGAGGGATTTGATTACTCTGATGATTCTCATTACAACAGCCATTGTTTATCAACCATCTCTCTTCAGAAAAAAAAGAGGAACATTTCAAATCTCAGTAGTTGATCAGATTAAAAAGGCATGGAGGGGCACTATTGACATGCATTCCTCAAAAAAAAAAATTAAAGAACTAAAAACTTCTCCTATATCCAGACCATGGCAGTCAGGTTAAAGCACGCATTTGTCTTGAGTACTGAATCTGCTAGTGCAAGCATCAGATCCAGTATTACAAACACTAAAACAAAGGATGCCTAAATTATTTTTCTGTGTGAGGTGAACTGGTACTACATTTGTACTCTAAAAGATGAAACAGTTGATTAAAACCAGCCTTCATAATTTTCATATGCTTTTGGATCTTTTAAATACACATGTGAGAACAATACTTCATAAAATTTGCTATAATTTAATGACAATTCAATCCCTTTTATCTTATTAAAAAAAGCCCCCTTGAATCAATTCCTTCATGTTCTACTATTGGGTTTGCATACTTCACACTCATGCAATGCTGTTCAAGCCTTTTCATGCCTCACCTAGCAGTAGTAATTCTATTCAATGACTCTGTTGTACTCCGCATTGCAGAATGTCAGAATTTGTTTCATGCAATGTCAGTCATGTGCTAATTTGACAAATTATTTCAGATTCAAATAGTGAGAATTCCTTTGAGGATATTTAAGCCCAAAGCCCAAAATACACATTTGCTTCCCAAAACTCATATTTTTTTAACCCCAGATCTAGAATGGGCAATGCCAATTTCACTACAGATGTCAATCAAGTTATGTGGGGATTTTTGACCTCCCTTCCAGGAGGAAAATATCCCCACAACATACAGATTGTATTCTAAAACATCAGAGGACATTACTAGTTTTAGGATACTGAAAATTCCAAACTTTGAAGAAATAGTCTCCCTTCATACTAAAACCCACGGCATCTGAAAACAGAATCCCCACCTCCCTTTAAAAGTTATGTGAACTACATATTTTTAGGGTATTTTTTAATATGGTCCAAAACTTACTAAAGTCAAATATAACATTTCTAATTCTGAATGACATATTCATAATTTTGTAAGAGGAAAGCAGCTTTTTTTCCCTATTACTAAATGCTAAATCACAATGCTTGTTTAAGAAGGAGGCAACAAAAACCAGCACATTGCATTCACCCTTTATTTAGCTTTCATCAGTTATTGATAGCAAAGACCAACATAATGTTTAAGGCACAAAAAAAGCCTCAGACTTACAAAATATGCTAAATATCTTAAGCCACTGACTTTTTTTCCAAGACAATTAAATCTTCTTGCATGAATTTCATTTGCTGAAGGTGTATCTAAAATATAGAGACAAGCTGGATAGGAAGTGGAACCTACTTGCCAATGATAAAAACAAATAAAAAAATCAGTGGATTTGTATTATATGGAAGTCAAACAATGCCTAGAGGAGGCAAGAGCAGAAGGGTGAACTACAGAAAGGCATTTTTTATATTAATAAATGCATTTTAACTCACTCATAGCAACATGAATCGCCTTTCAATCTTTGGCACTAGGAGCAACTGCACAGCCACAAGCATTACTTCCCTCAGAGCCATTGATTCCATACACAGCACTTATATCATCCAGCAGCATGACCCTGAAACACGTGTCATGGGATTTATATCAGATGTTAACATGCAGGAAGTTTCACTGCATAATCAAAAATTGAGACCTGTAAAACTAACCTTAAACAGCATTGACAGATCTGTTGTCCATTCAGTTCACTCTCACCTCATGAAGCTAAGTACAATCACATATATTTAAAAGATCTTTTAAGGATGATAAACACCACATAAGTGTTAAAAAGCCCACTAGGGAGCCATCAATTTGAAGAAGGGAATTTAAGAGAAAGCATACATGTATATGTATAAAACAATCTCAGCTAGAGGGAGCATATGATATATATCTAGCATAATCTCTCCAGATTTGTAAAAAATCTCACACATCAGACTGAAGGGAAGTTGGTTTCCTCTAGCAGACAGCGCAGCTGGACATGTATGGTCATAGAAGTTCTACCTTTTGTGGGTGGAATACATTACGTGATGGGAAATATTTGCTTTTTCACTAATGACTTGAATCTGATTACACTGTGGGCAAATCCCTGCCTCCTAATAAAATCCTATTTTTTAATATGGCTCTTTTCAAAGCCAGCTTTAAAAACAATAAAAAAAAGTTTACTTTGACAGAAGTTTTTGAAATGTCCTTTTCTGCTCATCACTATCCATCATATTTTTTAGGGTCATGTTTTGTCATAGATGACATAACTCAATGTGACATTATAGTTCATAAGTTAATATACTCCACTGAGTGATACTGTCCAATGAGTTTGAGCAAGACCTGTAGAGAGCAGTGTACCAAATAAGCAAACTGGGTAATGAACAAAACCTTCAGAAGTCCTCAGATGGTTGCTGCAAGGATGCCTGTGAGGACTTGATCTTCATTTTTTGCCTGAAGGAATAGTCTGAAGGAAAGCAGAAATTCAATATATTTAGAATCACAAGAGGCCAGATTTCCAACATTTATTCAGTCAGCAGTAGGGATAAAGTTTTTATAGGAGGATCCACAAATTTTATTACTTTTTAAAATTATTGTTATTAGTTGACAACATCAAAGTGGTTTGTTCTTGAATAAAAAAAAATTGTTACTTGAAAAATATGAATCATTCAAGGCCTACCCCACGACTCTGCTGTCATAGAACCACATCTTCTATGTGGTTGATTAACTGTGAAAATCTTATAATACCTTGCCCAAATCTTTTCACCTCCAGGTCCTTCTGCAAAAGAGACACAGATTTCCAAGTGCCTTTATCTTGCACTATGGCTTGTAGTTTATAAGTAAGCAAAATGTCACAGAATCCATCCCACAGTTGCTTTACATGTTCCCAGTCTCTCAACTGGGATTCCAGATTTATTCAGATTGCAGACAGAGTGCAGAGGGATGCTTGCCATGCTTTCTATAATTCACCAGCCTAGACACTCATCCTTGAAATAAAAGTTTACATTTGGAATATCTCCAAAAGGAGCAAGGAACAACAAGATCATGGATCATTCTAGACAAACCTCACAGAACAAGGAAAGTTTAAGTAAATATTTCAATAACCAGGGCTCATAGGTTTGCTCACCTTTATTCTTGAGAGCAATACTAGAGTTACCAAGTGATTCTGGCAGGACCACAGTTACAGCCATGCAATGTTCATAGCTAGGTTATACAGCTGCAGCATCCCACAGTTCCTACTGCATCACCTAAAGCCAAATTTCCCAAAGGTTATTTCTGCTGATATAGAAATTTCGGATCAGGTAATCTAACACTAATCTTATTGCCTAATAAATAACAAAGCATTTCTTAGCTTGCTGTAAGACATGCTAAACCTGTCCCAGTTTAGATGGGAAGCTGAAGTTTCAGTCATGCATCTTCAGACATGCTTCAGTCTTCAGTTTAGACTGAAGCTTCAGTCATGCATCTTCTCCCCCAACCAAAAACACAGCAGAAAGCATAGAATTTATTTGTGATTTCCATATTATCTGTTCAGAGTTGTTTATGTATGTTTTGCTAAGAAAAAAAAAAAAAGCCATCCCCTCACAAACGAAACCATGACCATCAAAACATTGTTTTCACATTGTTTTCACCACATTGTTTTCTTTGATTTTACATTCTTCATTTTTCTGAGGCACGTACAATTCTAAGGATTGCAGCTTCTGAGATTGATAAGGAAGGAAATAGGAAATTTGAGGATTGAATCTGGAGCCATTGATCTAATCCAGTCTCTGATGGAATTCTACATTGTTTTTGCAGATTCACAGGAATCAAAAGATCCCAGTGAGAAACACTAGCTGCTGAGCTTCAGTTGGTTTCCCCAGCTGAGATCCCTATAATTAAAAAAATATTTCTAGATGTAGATAATGTGAAACAAAATGCATTTCATCAACTCATGGTGAAAAATTAATTTTTAAGTATGTGCTACAGTTCCAATTAAAATTCAGTTCTAATAAATATACTAAAAAAGAACATGAATATATATATCATTTGGCTTGAAAAAGAAAAAGAGTATTCACATGGTGTCTTCAAGCCCTGAAAGTTATCTGTAAGAAACTTGTCAGAATAATAGTACAAGGAGTTCCTGATTTTTTAATGTCATTGTACAGCATGGCTAGTGAATTATTTAGTGAATCAAACTGTCCATGGATAATTCAAAACTAACATAATCTGGATACCAAATCCCTCATCCTAAACCTTCTACCTATTTTCACAGGACTTTTTCTGAAGTAATAAAAAAAAAAATTGACCAACAGTGATTTTCTTAATAGAAAATATCTAAAAATGGGTTTAAAGAAGAATGTTGTAGCACAGATCCTATAGACTTTTAAAGCAGCCCAGAACTGCAATAACTAGGAAAAGAGTGAGACAGTAAAGAAACTAAGAAGCAGTTCTACTGAAAATATAAAAGCATAGACAGAAAAGGTAAATGTTTGCATGGTATCATACAGCAAGGCTGTGTCTTAGTCCTAGTCACAGCATTTATGGTTGTTTCTGAGCCTGATTTTTTTCCAGTTTAAGAAAGGGCAATTCCCTTTAAATGACTAGAGTAAGAGTAGTAGCTTCTCATTCACACTGAAGGTAACCATGCACTGCCTACAAATAACTCTGAAATCTCATGTTACTTGTGGAGAAATAGGAAGCAATTTCCCTGGTTTTTCATTGCTTCCTGTGGATCCTAGTTTGTATAACTCCTTATTATGAGCAAAAATTCACATGAGCAAAGTATAATGAGGTTTCTTACTCTTCCTAGTAGGAAGAAAGTTTTTTAAAGTAGAAGGTGACATACCAGATGCTTCAAAGAACTATAGACTCAGTGATGTATTCTAGCAGGGGGAAAACAAGCATACAGAGCTCTGCAAGCAATAGGGCCATGAAGAAAGAGCATTCCAAGCAGAGTGAAATCATTAGCATAAATACCACCAGCTATATAGCAGTGCTTTGGCAACCTAAATCCTGTGGGAATTCTTGGCTTTAAATCCATTATTTTAAATGTAGGAAAAAACATCTATTAAAAATTACAAGTCTGTACTATTTTCCTCCTGGATGGCTGCAGTTATATATCAATTCTGACATTGGCCTCATTTATAAAGCACTTGCAGTTCCTATTTGCTTTTGTTGAAATCGTCATTGCTCAAGTTGGTGTTTGTTGATGTTGTCCAAACAGATCTTTATGCCAATGAAGATTAAACCAAGCAGGGTTTTGAGTAAAGGAACAGATATATACTGTATACATGAGGAAGCACAAGGGGGAGGTTATGCACACTGCCATGCCTGTCTAACACTGTAACACCATCTCTTGAAAATGTAAATGTTTAATAGCTCTTTCAAGGAGAGTAAAAACACCTTTGAAAATCCACTCCATTAGACAGCTGTGAATGTTCACCCTGCAAGAACCTATGGGAGGCATGAGGACAGTGCAGGCCTTTTGCCTTAGCTAATAGCTATAACCTAGCAATGAGATTTTCTACAAGTACTCCACTGTAATCATCCACCACAGAAGGACAATTGTGATAACCTTCACCACAACTTTTTTTTTTCCTATGGACACTGGAGGCAGCAAGAGCTTTTTTTCTAGTCTGACACAGGTAAGCTCTCCTCCAGATTAAGAGTCTTTCACAAGAGCATTGTCTTTCATCTTTACCTTGACAAATTTAAGAGCTCCTTCCTCTCCAAGGCCGGTAACCACTCTCTGATATGTTGTCTAACTTTCACCAAAGTAGGGAAACCACCCTGCAAGTCTCCTGGATTCTCGGTAGTTCTGGTTTTCTCAAATTATTCTATTGAATAGATAGTATTTGATAGAAACCATTACTGCTCCAGAAAATATTCACCTGCTGAAAGGAGATTTCCAAAATTCATCTACTGATGTCTTACTTCCTTCCTACTTAAGAAATAACCTGAAGTCAAAAGATGTGAACAAAAATAAAGTCAAAATATGGACATAACCTTGGATTTATGTGCCAGCCTCTGTTAAGGCAGTTTCTTACAGATTTAGGTTTCATAAATAAAAAACATTTATTTATTCCAGGATTTGTATGAAGAACAAGATAACAGGCTGCAGCACTCACTTGCAAAGGGCTGTGACTTATCCTGTAACATGGCAGTGCAACTATAATACACAGTACACCTTCCCTTTATGGACCATCTGCATTGCAGACTGGCTCTGTACACCTGCACTAGAAGTTTGCTGTAGTTTGATAATTTTCTGTCCTGAGGAAGGCAGATTTAAATATTTCCAACCTTAAAAACGTGTCTGCTTTCTTGAATCCCATTGTCATGGTGAAAATCTCATTTTAACAGACACATCATCAGTTCCATCCTTCCAATAGAAAATGTGTGAAGAAATTTTTTTTTTTCTGTATGTATTGCATTGTTCAGCCCTTATCAGGGTGCCTTGGTTTGTTGGTGGCTTTTTGGGGGTTTTTTGCTTGTTTGTTTAAATTATTTAATGATACAATTTTTTTAAATATAATTTAGGACAAAAACTAGTAGAAGTCATAATAAGATAAGAATTTAGTAATTACTATTTGACTAAAATATTTGGCATTACTTCTGATCTGTAAAGTTTTTGATCAGATTGCAATTATTCAGAATTCTGTAGAAAAATTGGGCTGATTTCTTTGAGAGTCATCCTTTGTACCTTGGCATGTTTCCTCGTGCATTGCCACCGAGTGGGTATTTACAGTGCCATTTGACAGTGCACTTGATCAAACTCTCACCTCATCCCTCTGCTATTGTCAAAAATTTAAACACAATCTTTTTATCTGCAGATGAAACAATTATTGAAAATTTGTTTAAAAATAAAAATCCAAAGGAGAAAAAAAAGTATCTTTTTGCTAAAGACCACAGTTCATGAGATGTTAAATATTGCTTACTGAGCTCAGAAATTCAGATATCAGTAAATAGAAACATAATCATGCTTTATAATTTCAGCTCTGTTTAGGAAAAATAATAATATAGTTTTTCTAAATGAACATAAAAAATTGAATCTTTTTTTTTAATTAAAGCCTTTTCATTAAAATTTTGATGCATAGCAGAATATCATTTGGCATTGTTTTTTTCTTGAAGTTATTAGAAGCCAGGAAATTGGTATAAAGGGGATACGGAGCTCAAAATTATAACACAGTAGACCATTAGCATAGAATACATTTCCAGAACTCTTCCCATTTCATATAAAACACTGACATCTATTTTCCCCTTTCATTTAACTAGAATGATTTAAAAATGGGGAAAAAAAATGCTTCAAATGGACTAAATTTTCCTTCATGGCATCTGCAGAAACTAAAATTGAAATATACTTCAACTGCACCCTCAATATAATTTTCTAGCATTTATTAAAAAGGTGTTTTTTGAGTATGAAGCTGAAATAGCGGTCCGAAAAATTGTGGTTTTTCTGGGTCTACCAGAACTCAGTGATGATCAGTGATGGCAATGTCATTCCCTACCGTTCCCATGTCTCCTGAATGCCATTTACTGTTCCCAAGCAGCTTCTTTGCTACTGAAAAGAGACACTGAAATACCGTGTACGTTGTACATTGAAAAGTCACCAAAGATGTACATTGGAGAGGAGATTTACTCTTCTGAGCTGTGTCTGAGTATCAGCCTTTTACAGCCATTCATCATGCCCCCTTCACTGCAGACCTATTGATCAGGCAGATGCAGAAGAGAATAAACAGAAGTGTAAGCTGTTTCCAGTTACAGGTAAATTGATTCTTTAAATCTGTCAAAGAACAAAACATTCAGAGGCATGAAAAGATTTGCAGCCATCATTCAGCCCAAACAAGAATGTTACTTATATTGTATATTGTGGCAATCCAATTTGCTAAACTGGTTATTTGACATTAAAATATAGCACAAGAAAGATTTAAAAGGCCACATTCTGGCATCTTCACTCAAAATGAATAAGGATTTTTCTAGAGGCAGTGAGGCAATCTACAGCACAGAACTGATAATCTGAATAGCCTGAAGCCAAGCAATATGTTAATAAAGAGTATGATAACAGACTGCAAATATTTTACATTTGTAATCACTGTAGAGTGAAAGAAATTATTAACTTTGATTAAATGTGTATTTTATATCTGAAGAGTGTATCGCTAGAAATAATGACAATAAATTAGAATATATCACAAAGAAACTGCTGACAATTATAGTAATTATGTTATAGGAAATTCTTCAAACTGAGTTCTTGTTACATAGTAATTGCAATCTAGATTGGATAACAAAAATAACGGCAGTAAACCTACAAACATGGTACTGGCAGTGAATTGGAGCCAATAATTTATTATAGCAGATATTTTCTATCACTATTTCATTAAAGTGTATTTGGGGGAGGAATGAAGTATCAAAAGAGTGATTGAAATATGGAAATATCAATACCATATTGAAACTTTTTTCATGATGTCACTCACTGAATATTTTATCATTTAAATGTATCTACAAAAAAACCATAAACAACTAAACACCAACTTGGGAACTTCCTTTGCTGATAAACCAGGCTGAATTCTTTATCTATATCTTTCACGTATTTTTTTTCCCAAAAAAACTAAGTGTGTGACAAGAACTTGCAAATCAGACTGGATTGGAGAATAAACCATGAGAAGTGAAGAATTAGTTTTTGTTATTTTTGCTCATCCTTATAAAAGCAAACAGTGAAGAAAACCATCTGAGTTATGAATATGGATCATATTTTAACTTCACAGGAGGTACAGGATGCACTGCAGTAAAAACCCTCACCCAGGCACAGAACCAATGTTACATGTTGTGAGATCAGACAACCTATATAGGAGCTAACTACTTTAAAGAGGATAAAGGGACAGCATGGTATTCTGGTTTTTCAAACCCAGTCTGAAAATTCAGTATAATGGAACTCTAAACCAACAATACTTCTGTTCAAAAAACTTACTCTCTTAATATGGCCAACAGAGGTGGATAATTCAGTGGATGCAGGGAAATTTGTAGTCAAAATAGTCACTGGATCTTTTGCCCTCAAGCTCCCTCCTGCTGCTAGCAGGGTCATTTCAACTTCCCCACAGTGGAGTTACTTCTTTTAAGTACTTCATAAAATGAAGAAAAACCGCAGGTGGTCATTTTCCTCTCTCTTCTAATACTTTTCTTGCTTTCACAGGAAAATTTGAGAGATATTACAAGAAAAGATGAAAAGCTTTGAATTCAAATCAATCTAACTTCATCAGCTCTGAGTGATTTCTGAAAACACAGGCTAGAGTTCCATTGGTTTGACTCCAAAACACAGGTTTATGGCTCCCTAGGTCCAAACAGCGGGTGTAGCCATGACTGCAGCTAGAAACTACAGCCCCAGAGAAACAGTCAATTTCCTTCTCAGAGCATATAGATGTTCAAGACAAGCAAACCAGTGAAGTTAAAACTGATTCTTTTGGGGTTGGGATAGAAGGTTTAAGGAAAAGTACACACACACACATTACATCTGTGCTGCTGACAGTGATGCAGGGATACTGCTGAGCCACCTTCAAATCAGCTCGCTGACACACCAGAAGCAGGAGTGCTGAGGCAACACGGACTTCCAGTCACATGTCCAGTCCATATGAAAAGCAGAGCAAATTAGCCAATAATGAGTTCTTTGCTGCCTTGGCTAAATCATTGCTTATTATGTGTAAAATATGCTACAGTCTGCAGAGCCAACACGCCCACAGGAAAAACATGAATGACTTAATATTAAACTTTGAAGGTAAGAGTCAGAAATACATCTGAGGCCATTTAAAGGGTGAAATACTGATAATGTGCAACAATATGTGTGCAGGTGGACATCAGGTGATTCTTTTTTCCCGACCTTATCTGGGACACCTTGGCCAAAGGTCTTTCTTTCTGCACTTTATTTTAAACTGGGATGAAAGCTTAACTATATCCCATAAATGTTTGAGAAAATTATTGGAACATTTTGATATCATACCAAACCCAAAGCACATCGTACAGATGACTGGTGAAGGGTGCATATGGAAGATCAAAAGAACTGGACAAGTTCCCAGAGCTTTTTCCCAGTGAATTAGAGACCCAAGGTAGATGCCAAAGAATAGTTCTTCCATAAAATATTAGGTCACTTTTCAACCGATGCTAACTTATTAATATATGTCATGCCCTTTAGTTAATGTGAAAAGGTACCTCATTCTTAATTGTGATTTGCTTTAAACTGTGCTTTACTGAATTCATTTGATGCCACCCTAACTCTAGGGCACAAGGAGAAGTCCTTCCCTTGACCTTTTCTCCATGTTACTTTATTTTTGATAAATATGTTAAATTAAATTCTTCACTGCTTATTTATTTTTTCATTCTAAAATAGGAGATCCAGGAAATCTAAATAGAACCCATATCCAGTCAGCTGTTCTCGGCTGCTTTTGTTATTTTCCTTGTCCAAATTTTTCAATTCTCAAACCTACATTTTTGAGATGCAGGATGAAAACTGTACATAGTATGCAAGATGTGCGTGTAATGATGCATGTACCCTGTGAAATTACAATGTTTACTATTCTGGTCTTTTTTTCCATTTTTGTAATTCTTACTGATTTTTTATTATGATCTGTATTTTTTATTGTGCTAATTTTTCATGGAACCATTATAAACCCAGTATTTAGTTCTTGAATTATAGATCAGATCTGAGCCCATTGTGTACATAAATTTGAGATTTTTGTCCACTTTTCTACATATAAAATTATTCAACTTTTTTTATTACATTTTTTGACTCATTTAAATTTTTATATATCTTCTGCAAATTTTTTGATAACACCTCAATTCATTACCTTGATAACTTGATATTTCAAGCAAAAATATCGAACTCATTTTTCTTTCCTTTTTCCACATTTAGAAGGGCACACACACAGAATAGATCCCTGTGGGACTTCATCCTCTCCTCTATGAAATCTACGACTTTATTTCTACTCTTCATTTCCTACATTTAAACTGAGCATATTTAGAACTATTTTTACTTGTTGCTATATTCTTTCTCATCCCATGACTTCTTTAAGAGCAAAATCTCTTAAATATCCTCATACAATGAAGCAGACATGACTAAAGAGGAGGTTTTTTGTTTTATACTTTTAACCAAAGGTATATGTAAAAGATGTTCTTATATTAGAATGATAAAGATGTAAGCAATAACATGAATAGAACATTTATAAGGCAGTCAGTTGTCCCATTATGGTAACAAGGACTGAAAGAAATCATCAATAGTGATGAGGGTGGTACAACATACAAATGCCTTTAGTAATCTCAACAATTGATAGGAATGTTAGGATATTTAGCTGAAGTGGCTTCTTCCAGGCAATAAAACAGTCATGAATGGCTTTTGACTATGATAATGAAATGAAAGATGTTTAGAATAAATAAAGTAGTTTGAAGTTTAGAACACAAAGATGCATGTCAGTACAGTCACATTTCCATTTGTGAGCTCCACAGAACACAGCCATAATAAGCTCCTGGGGACAATGTGCAGACATCCCAAACCCAGAGACAGTGTTGGGCTGTCAGATAAGAGCAGAACCTGGTAAAGAGTCAGAACACAATTTTAAAAGTTTATTTGATATTCATGTTCACAAAAACCAATGCAAATTGGATTGCACATCATTACAGTTGCTCTAGTTATAAATTGTTACATAGTTATACATAAACTGACAACAGGCTAATCACATGCAGCTAGCAAATAAATTAATACACAGGCATTGTATGGCACAATATTTCTATTAGAATAATTTTTCAACTCCTCAAGCTTTCATTGTTCTCATGTAAAAGCTCAAAAGAGGCATAAATCATTCAGCTCTGGTTCCAGATCATTCTCATCACAGTGTGCTCTTGAATTGTAAGGACTGAATTCAAATATCATTGAGCAACCAGACAAAACATGCAAATTTTCCATTTCCTTCTCATTGACATAGAAGATATGGAGTCCTACTATATGTTACACATTTACATAAATAAATCTGACACAGATTTCTTGTGTCCACTTGACCAAAATTCCTGCAGGATGATTATCACCCTACAAACTTCAATTTTGTAAAATTGAATTTGTGCATACATATACCTTTAGTGCTTATTCATCAGGCAGATACTGTACTCCTAAACTGAGAAACTTGATTTTCCCTTTGTAAACTCTGCATTACATTTGTCTGAATTATTACATGTACCTGAATTCACTTCATGATGGGCGAATTTCAGTCCATGAAAAGTGAGAGCAAAATGATAATATTCTTGCCTAGCTTTGCCTATCTTAGAGTTTTAAAAAGCTCTGTTTTATTATGAAAATTTGGACATAAATGGATCCTTTGAAAAGAATGTCAAAAATAAATCTTATGTTATCAAGGGCAGCTGTCTCTTGTTTGTCTGTGAAAGTAATCTTCCTTCATATCCTGATATCTCAGACATAAGGAAATGATTCACCTTTGACACAAGAGAAAAATGTGTTTAAGTTCTAAGGCTGCCTTTTTTGTAACACTGGGATACATGATTGAATTTTATGCACTGGTATCCACATAGCCATATGGGTCAAATAATAAAAGTAATTTTGTAGATTAACATAACAAATATTTATATATATCATTGCTTTTGAAAGTGTGAGTTTCACAAGCACATATTCTGTTTTACTTCAAATTCATGAAGTCCTCTTCCCTGCTCTCCCAGGAGCTAAAATAAAACAACAACCAAATATTCTAATAATAAAACTTGTCAGAGAAGTGGACTGATAGGTCTTTTCTGGAAAATAATACTGTTTAAAGACTAAATCAAAGCAAAGTTTTCTGTCATTTCAAAGACAGTGTGCCGTCTTTGATACTATCCACTACCATAATCACACTTCCCAGAGAATGAACTGAATTTGATCTCTAGCAAGTCACTAAGCTTTTATGCTTGATATGAGAAAACTAAAAATTCAGTAAAACACGCTATTAAATTAGTCTGTTCTACAGTTCAGTGTTCCAAATTCTTGCTATCAATTCATTTAGAGAGAGAGATTTAGATGTGAATTTAATGCCACTTCAGGGAACATCCCAGGTAATTGTGAAAAAATCCAATAAACAATGAATTTAAGGAACATATGAAAATCACATTTATGGAATGACTAGCAATAAAGACAAAGTAAAACATCCTAAGCACTTGTAGTAAAAATGGCTGTAAACCGATTGTGCATTCCAACCGCAGAACGCTTGATGATTTAAAAAGAGCAACAAATCTAAGTGGTATGGTTGATTCAATGAACCTTTATTCTTTCTCCATTCCATGTGAAAAATGTTTCAGGACTGCAGTGTCCACTTTAGCAAAATAGTCTGCCATGAGCTTACATGAAATTAATTTAACTGAATGTTAATGATATTTTACTGACATTGGATAAGCATTACCCATGAGTCACCAACTAAAGCAGAGAAAACTGTACATAGCAATATAGTCAGAAAAGTTTTAACCTCAGGGACATTTTCATGAGGGGTGTGTACTCACAGTGTTGTATATCCAGTCACAGTAAGGCCAGAAGCTCCTGGCAGCAGAGGATTTGTAGCCTCATTCTGGTTAGCATCAAGATAGTAAACAGGATGAACTAAGCAAGCATTTTTCTGGCTTCTAAATATAGTGATTGTGTATTTTACCAGACAATGTTCCTGAGCCATTCCACCACCCACTACCCCTTTTTTCATCACCATTCCCATCCCAACTCAGAACTTCCATATTCAAAATGCAGTCTGGCTTGTATTGCTTTGTATAACCAGATCTAAAATTCAGAAACTGCAATGCTGCCTTTTCCAAAAGATTTACTATTTGGGAAATGGTATTCTTTCCCCTCTCTTCAGCTGTGTTAACAGTAGATTTGCATGAACATAAACTCAGTACTTGTGGACTATACTGTTATGATCCCAATTCATCAGACTCAATCAGTGGTTGCACTGTTAGCAGTCGTATTCATGTCATTCCAGTAGTCAGGAAAATAGAATTCAGCATTTCACTGCTGATGATAATCCCAAAGGCAGGTGAAGCCATGTGAAGAAAGGATAAAGGGAGGGGAGTGAAGGAACCTCATTACAGGGTTCTTAGAATAAAAAATGTTAGCTCCAAAAGCAATGTGAAAAGCACTCCTTCTTAATCTCTATTATTTAATTGAGCTGATGATTTCCTCACTAATCAAGAAGTATTTTTGTAGCAAGTTTCATATAGGCATGTCATCATTCCTGATGATATTCCTATCATATATCTAAATAGATGAAAAACATTGCCCCTATTCAGAATACTTCCAAGCTCTATATTTATATTCAATATATAGTTTTGGAATACCATATTCAGCAGAGGAACAGGGCAGGAGTTGCTTTAAAAGGAGGGACAGGCTTAATTTAATCTGTTCTCTCTAACTTATTCCAGAATCAACAAAATCTATCTCAAAATATCAACTTTCCAAATAATAGAACAGATTTCTTTGTTAGTGAAGAGTTTCCTTCTAAGAGCACAAACTGCTTTATTATTCTTTTTGCTTGCACTTCGTGACCTTCATGACCTTTGGGTGCACACAGATCCTACAGCTCCTTGTCTCCCAGCAATTAAACTGTTTCTCCAAGTAACCCCCACCAAATATTATCAGACTCCATATATACCCTAGACAGAAATGATAGATTTTTTTTCTGTCGTTGCTAAGACCTCAAAAAATAGTTTGAAACCATATTTTGCCAGCTATTCCTTACAGGACTACTGAGTGGGGCATAATCTATTGTCTGCTTCTGCTTATCTTCACAAGAGCAATGCAATATATAAAAAGTTCCTTAGGATGCCTAGTAAAGGAGAATGTGCTATAGCTGTATCATCAATTGGTCTGAAGACAGAAGAAAAAAGTTTTCTTCTCCTTGATTCATATGCCAAAAAGTTGGAGAATTATATTGCATTTTGTCATGCTTATATGGAAATGTAGAATGGTTCTGTACTTTACAGATGAAAAGATCCTAAAATATTTTGCAGCCCTTAGAACTACTTTTTTAGGATTTCCCATCTGCAGCTTTGGATTCTTTATGCATGACAAAATTGGAGACACTCAAGAAACATTTTCAGGGATTAGTACTTCATTAAGCAGCCTGTTTGTATAAACTAAAAATAAAAAAAAAAAAAAGCGCAAACCATAAAATATTGAATGCACTGAAATGTATGCTGCTATTTTTTTCAGGAAAGGGAAACACTAAAAATACTATTATTAAGTGCAACTACTAAATTAAGGATATGCAATGTCCTTAATTGCATATCCTTATGGAGAAAGATATAAGGAATTTACAGCCAGTAAATAATTACGTATTATCATCCAAATAGCTGACTTCATGTCTTGATTTCAGAAAAAAAAATTCATCCGATTCAGTTACTTTCTCACAAAAAAGTGTGACTTTTCAAGAAATCATAAATGTTACAGAAGGGTTGAATCTTGTTGAAAAGTTAAATATAGAATGCTTGAGGAATATTGTGTCATGAAAGATTTAAGGATGTATGTGTGTATGCCTCAGCATCTTAATGATAGAAATATTCTCTCAATACCTTAAAATTTGTGATATTTATTATATTCACTGCTGTCACAAACTCAGCAATGGAATATATATAATAACTACACATACATATATATGTTCCTTATATAAATAGACTTACTGAGATTGCAGAGACCTGCTAAATATCCTGTTAAGGCAAAACTTCTAATTAACGTTATTTTCCTTCTATCTGAAAATATGTTAATATATATTTCTACTATATATTTATGTTCAGGAAAAAAAAGTATTACATTTTTAAAATTACAATACTATTGTTTTAAATTCTGAATTAACTTCACACTAACTGAGATGGGAAACTGAGGTCAAAAGATGGTTATCCTAAGGCAATTAATTCTATGTAGTTAACAGACCACATTTTGGAGCTTTTATCAGATTTCTTCTTCCACAGGCATTAACTTGCAGATTGCACGGGAATCATGTATTCAATGGCTCTGTTGATAGCCTGGCTATGGGAGCAAAAGCAAGTGAGAAGGATGTGTGTATTCCTATGCATTAAATTGATAAGGTCCAGGCTCAGTGACCTGAGCACAGAAACAGACATGCCTTCTTGAATTTTGGAGGTGATAAGACTGGAGCAGAGACAGCCACACACACTGTCTCTTCAGAGTCATGCTGCAGGCAGCCATGGTTGCTCAATATCTCTAAGCTCCCCACCTAAGAGTGAGCAAGTGCCAGAATGAAAACAAGACCTGGCTTACTACCTTATGACCCACATTTTATCACTGAACCATGATGCAACAAATGCTTCTACCCCTTCAATTCAAACCCCAGAGCATCTGAGTGTGAGAAGATACATAAAGATGACATGGATATTAATCCAGTCTAAAAGTCTGCTTAGTAATTTTGCTCTATGAATGCTTTGTTGCCATCCTTATTCAGAAACAGACAACTAATTGAATGACTGGAGACTGCCTAGTCCAACCAAGGTGTACTTCTCAGGACACCTTTGAGGAACCCACCCCACACAAACTCTGTTCTGCAGGGGAGGTCACAGCCCAAGTGTCAGGCAGGCATGGTAACAGTTGAATACAGGGTCTGCTCAGAGAATGCCTCTCCCAGATAATTTGGAATGGCTGCCTGGATATGGGGTTTCAATGGAAGGAGGAACATCAGAGTAGAACCAAGGTTTGTGGGAACAGCTCCTCTGTATTTTAGGAGCAGTAAGGATTCACAGGAAGTAGCAAAGACTAGGTCAGATATAAACAAAACTTTTTTTTTCTCTCTCTACAAGATGTACAAGTCTTGTGCCTGGAGTCAAGTGGTTCTCTATTTTGGCATGCTACAGCTGCAAACCAGGATGAGAATAACCAAAACCGAGTGGCCATTCTGGACAATACAATTATTTTTATAGTACACAGTTTGCTAAATATCAGTAGCTTTTTATGTTTTGTAAAAGGAGGATGTGTTGAGCAGCAATAAGGAAAGCTGACTGACTATGGGACCTGGGTTGCTGCACTTTGGATCAGGTGAGCCATTCTGGGAGGAAGATTGCTTCCACCTAAAACCCTGAGACATGCTGAATTTGAGAATTGGCCAGACAGGTTTTCTAAGCAGGGTGAATGAAAAGACATTTCTTTTAGAAACATTTAGAGTTTAGAGTTCATTGGTAGCAGACTTGCTTGCAATAAAGCTACAGCTAAATCTCAGGGCAAGAAGAGAAAAAGACTTTTTTTAGACACCCTGATAAGATTATTTAAGCTTTATATCTTCAGAAAGTCTCGCATATCTCCTAGACACCCATACGAGAAGAAAAAATATTTTCTTGCAAAGGTACAATGGACAGCATTCATTAAAAAGGAAAAATTTGAAGAGTATCTTTTTAATGAATGGTGTTCTCAACTCTAAAGGTTTTGTCAAATTTATTTATCTTTACCATTTGCTTTCAAAATTAATGATTAAAACAAACACCTACACTTCAGTTTCAACATTTGAAGTCATGTGATGTCATAAAATTCACATACCCCAACTCAAAAAAACCCTAAAAACAAACAAACAACTTTAACTGATAAATTTAACTATGATTCTGTTGCAAGCATCTAGTTAGAACTGAAGCATCCAAAATAAACAGAAAAGTAAAAGTAACCTTTGAGATATAGATATATATAAAAACACAATTTCATGGCTTTATACACCTCATTTGACCATTGAATGTTTTGCTTTAGAACTGTGATAGAGTTTAATGACCATTCTCACAGAGATGAGACTATTTAAACCTTCATTTATAAAATCAAACTTTGCAAAATAATAAGTAAATTAGTTACTAACATTAATTTCTAAATTACATTTTGAGTTTATAAATAACATATATTAAACATCTGCCACCTTGTTTCAAGAATATATATATATGTATATATAAATTAGTGGAGGTTTAACACTTATAGGTCTGGGTTTTCAAACACCTGACACAATTACAAGGAAAGGGCAATAACCTATTTCGTATGGGCCTATATTAGTATGAAGCAAGCAGTTTTGGATGCAGCATTACCACAGATATAAATGCTTTCATCTTCATAAATGGTATGATATTGTTTTATACAAACAATATCTAAATCCAGTCCCTAAGATTGGCTAGATATGTAGATAGATGTACAGATAGATTGACAGATAGTTTGTAACAGAAGAGAAACTAGCAAGTGAAGCAATTGTTTTAGCATGTAAGTAGGTTTTAGTAACACAGATGGTGCTTTTTTGTTGTTGAAAGAGTGTTAACTAAACTATTTCCATATGTTGATTTACGTAGTTTTACTGCTGCAGATTTTAACACAGCCCTTGACAAGAGACAGAGCAGATCTCAAAACTCAGGGGGAAGACGGAAAATCACAGCTACTGGTACAAATGAAAAAATGGAAACACTGCTTGCATGTCCTGTGAAGATTGTGTAGGTAGAGTCATAATTTTGTGCTTAAAAGCATTACAATATGAAGTTTTCTTCTTGGTATCAACATATCTTCTAACAGTCCCTACTGCAGATCTTACAAATTCCCATATTGAATGACAGTTCTTTCATGCTGCTCTGCAGAGCTGACTTCTGCATCATTACAAGCTTAGGAATCTCCATCTAGAGGATGTTTCTAATTAATGTTGTCTTGAGGTTTTTTAAATAGAGGGAAAATGGACAAGGATCCCAGACACATTCTCCTGTTCCCTACCATCATTCTGGAGGAAGACACTCTCTTAGAATTGCAAATGGCTTTGTGTTGCGGTGTGATCTTGGTAATTATTCCAGTAGCTTTGAGCTGGCAAAACAGTTTTATGAAATAGACAAGTTCATATACATTCAGAAAAATGAGTTTATGGCACTTAGCGCAGAATGTTCAGTAAAGCTATCAAGTGGACATGGAGGAGAAAATATGTGGAACATCTGCTGCATTCTGTGAGATTTTCTATACTAAGCTTGCAAAAAAAAAAAAATCTGAAATCAAGGGGATTTTTCTTTTTTAAATTCTTGCTTGCAAAATCATGTCTGAGAAACAGGAACTTCATATCACTGCCCCTTGTTCTACTTTCTTCATTCTATAATGAAATTGTTTATTCTGTTCTGAAAGGGCTAGTGTTGGTTAGCCAGTATTCAAGTGTTCAAATATCTACATGTAATCATCTACCAGCACTTATGAAAGGGTATTTTAGAATATAGAACAGATACATTTCTTTCTGGGTGTCTCTTAAGTTTCAGGTGGCAGTAGATGTTACTGGATCTCATTAGGAAGTGAAAAAACTAAATACATCTCCAAAATTTTTTTATTTATTTAAACTGTAGGAGGAATGATTTCATATAAATCATTAGGATTTGTCATTTGCATATGATCTCAATGTAAATTAGCAGTAAATATTCCATGACTTAAAGCAGAAGACATATGTCTAATTTTGAGCCAGAAATAAAGGCTTGAATAGAGGTTGAGTAGAGGGTTTTGTCCTAATGGAGAAAATGAATAAAAAGCAATACAGTCTCATCTATATATTTATATAGCCTCTTTCATACACAATTTGTTCTCAGAAGACTGAAAAATTTATTTCAATATAATTCAGTGGCAATTTCATAAGAAACCTAAATTAAATATTATGGCAGAAGTTCAAACTTAGAGATGAAAATCTAATGATAGTTTCACCTGTCTCTATTACACACATCCTTATACTATATTACTAATTAGGGATATTATTGACCTCTGGGGAGTTTAAAATAGAACCTTTTAGCATATACATTGGAGTGGAAGACGTGTCTAAGAGTATTCAACATTTTGATTATAAAAAACACGCTCAGACCATCTGATGTGCAATACCAGTAGGTCTCCCGTTGTTCTCTAAGTATATAAAGCCCGTGGCAATTTGTTCTAATGAGTAGATGGAATAGTAACAGTTCTCCTTGGAGTTAAGCAGAATCTTTTCAATTAAATATGTTTGTCAAAAGAGATAAATCAACTAAAAAAAAAAAGCAGAACTGTGTTCATAAAATCTTTAATCACAAAAGGTTTGTGGGATCCATGATGGAGTCTTTCATTAAAGCCAGGTACAAGCATGCTAGTGGTTGGTCACTTCCAGTTTTTGTGTGAAATATGGGTACCCCCTAGTGCCATCATCTCCACCTTTACCACCCATTAGTCTTACATTCATGGAATATCAAACAGATGCAAAAGGAGACACTGAAAGAAAAATGCAGAGGTTAAAAATTAAACAGTTGGAACACATTGTTCCTTTTGTCCCCTACTTTACACTCCCAATGCCCTCCAGTAAAAGCCCTATTGTAGATTTTGTGAAGATAAGAAGTGAGGCTGGCACAACTCCAATAAACAAATCACTCAAAACTCTCCTTCACCCACACACAGTAATGATAACACATTTAACATGCTCAAAGTTATTCCCAGGATAAACCTTTCCTTGTGTCTTCCCTCTTTTCTTCACTCCCTAGCCACACCTACACTCCTACGATATAAGACTTCAGCATGCAAACTCAGATTTGTATGCACTCAGGCTGTCCTCCAAATTGCTCAGGCTGTGAGGTCACATTTCTCTACAAGTACACTATCTGTATGTATATGAAATATCTCAAGTTTCAGTACAGCCTACCAATAGACAATTTGAGCAGAAAAAAGCAAGGCATAAGGCTTTTTAGCTTTCTTACTTTCATTTTTCCCAGAGGGGAAGTAGCAAAGGTCTTTTCTGCCCAGGCTAAATCTTCTAATAAATCAGTTTCTGGTATAGAGTGGAGTTCTGCATCACTCATGCTGAAGTGTCTGTGTGAGCTGAGGAAAGTGTGTCCATTCTAAATCACTGGAAAAAGTGAAGAGGATAGTACCAAGCAGCATGTGCTCAGAAAATCTATACTGCAAGGTGAAAAAAAAACCCCATAGGCATTGGAACATTTTATGGCTACACTACTAAAAACCATGCACTTGCAATGCAGCCTAATATATTTCAAATCCTTAATTTGGTTTTAAATTAGGATATAAAGGTGTAATAATGTTGTAAAATTTATTATTGACGGGACTTCCTGATGCCAGTGGAAACCGGTGAGATCACATCACATGAAGGTGATATCACTCATACGTAGATTCCCGCTTATAAATTTGCCCAGGGGAGAACTTTCCTTGATTTTCTTATATATTTATTTTACTTAATAAGCAACTTCTATATCATCATGGCCAAGACAGTCAGAGAAGTGAATTGTTCTGACAAGGACTGCCATAAAACCTGATGAGTCCACCAAACCTTAGACTCGTTTCATGTTTTTTGTTGGGTTTGGTTTGAGTTTTGGGGTTTTTTAGACTGGTTGTTCTAGAGGGATTGCAAGGGGGTGGGGGGTGTATATGTGTAATTTCCTACTGCTGGGGGTCACAGGAAAACAACTGACTGGAAGAATACAGCACCATCACCACCAAAGAGGATAAGACCTGACTAAGGGAGAGAAAAGACATTTACCAGAAATATATGTACTACTAGGCAAGAGTAAGCAAGGGATTCATGTCACAAAGTGCAAAGAGCTAGCCTGGACCCATTGACACAGACATATATGATATAAGGACCTAAATCTAAGATATAGGGCTATTTTGCATATGACCCTTTGTTTAAGGTTGTGATCAATACTCTTCTCCAAAAAGACCACAGCATTAGCAATAATTAAAGTACATGTTCAACCATGCAAGGTCAGTGGTGAAGTCAGCAGCTTAAGTCATGTCAATGAATCATGTGAGTGCAAGACCAGGCAATGTAAAGATTGCTGAGGTGCAGATTAACTCACTGTGAGCAGGTGAAGGCTTGGAAATGTGCAGCAGACAGCTTCTAAAAGAGACTACTCATATAAAGTATGAGACTTCTGTTAAAAGAGAAATTATATTACAGCAGCTGGATTTTGTGCCTAGTGCCTAAGCCAGTTATTAGCAGGGAGGAAGAAATGAAATACGAGGTACTCACAGTGCAGAAATCTTTCTGTCCCTTAAACTGGCAGCTGAACCTGGTTGTTCAAATCTGCCATGAGCAGGTAAAGCAGAACAAAATGGATTTGTTCAAATCTGCCATGAGCAGGTAAAGCAGAACAAAAATCCTCAGCCTGAGGATTTAGACTGAGGGAGTTGAGACCTGATTTAACAAGACAACTGAAATAGTATTATATGAGGGAGGAACTTGTCCTGCAAAGACAAGGGGTAGTGATGGCAACATATGTTATATCTTAAGAACATTTTGTCTCTTAAGTGCAAAAAAAATCATGGGCAATGGCAAAGTATAGTGTTGCTATAATGGAATCATCCACTATATAACACCAGACCTAGAAGAATGGAATGATGGATTTTGTGAGCAAAAAGATAAGCCATTCAAACCACCAGGTTTACAAATAGATGTGAATTTGTAGAGCCCATTGTAGTGTGTTGACCCTGTCTGGATGCCAAGCAGGTACCAAAGCTGCTCTATCACTCCCCTCCACAAGTGGACAGAGGAAAGAAAATATAATGAAAAGTTCATGACTTGAGACAAAGACCAGAAGAGATCACTCAGCAAATATCAAGGGCAGAACAGACTCGACTTGGGGATATTAATTGACTATATTGCTAATAAAATCAAAGCAGGTAATGTGAAGTAAAATAAATGTTACAAACACCTTCCCCCTACCTCTCCCTTCTTCCTGAGCTCTTCCTCCTCCCCCAGCACAGGGAATCAAGGAATGGCTGTCATGGTCAGTTCATCACACATTGTTTCTCTCACTGCTCAGGGAGATGAGTCCTTCTCCTGCTCCAGCATGAGATCCCTCCCACAGGACACAATTCTCCGTCAACTCCTCTAGTGCAAGTCCATCTCATGAGCAAGAGATCTCTGCAAGCTTCTGCAGCATAGGTCACTCTTCC
This sequence comes from Chlorodrepanis virens, assembly GCA_003286495.1. Classification (NCBI taxonomy): domain Eukaryota; kingdom Metazoa; phylum Chordata; class Aves; order Passeriformes; family Fringillidae; genus Chlorodrepanis; species Chlorodrepanis virens. The sequence continues at coordinate 54,785,649 of LTAT01000006.1, read as the reverse complement.
ATGGGGTAGAGTCCCTCAGGTGCAGCCTGCTCCAGTGTGGGTCCCCCAACAGGGTCACAAGTCCTACCAGAAATCTCCAGTGGGAGCTGCTCCTTTCATAGGTCCAAATTCTACTTTCAGGCATCTACCTGCTCCAGTGCAGGTGTCCTCCATGGGCTACAAGTGGATTCTGCATCCTTATGGATCTCCATGAGCTGCAGACACACAGCTGCTTCTCCATGGTCTTCACCACGAACTGCAAGGACTGCAGGGGAATTTCAGCTCTGGTGCCTGGAGTACCTCCTTTCCCTCCTTCTCCACTTACCTTGGTGTCTGCAGAGTTGTTCCTTTCATGTATTCTCACTCTGCTTTTCTCTGCCTGCAATTATATCTTCACAATAACTTTTTTTTCCTTCTTAAATATGTCTCCACAGAGTCATTACTATAATTCCTGATTGGCCAGCAGCCAGTCTGTCTTGGAATGAGGTGGCATTGTCTGCCAGACATGGGGGAAGCTTCTGACTGCCTCCCACAGAAGCCACCCCTGTAACTTCCCTCCTACCAAAATTCACCCTCACAAACCCAATACCATTGCAGAGCAAAGCACAGTGAGGGCTGCTATGGGAAAATTAACTCAGACTCAATACAAACATTCACTCTGTGAAAAGGAAGATAGCAAAGGGGCCAACTCAGTTAACTCGTATGCATTTTAATGACTTCCAAATGTAAGAATATCAATGAGACATCAATGGACAGAAAGAGCAGAAAATGGTTAATAACACCTAAATAGAAAATATCTAGAGAGAGAGTGAAATTATGGAGTTCATGATCCTTAGAAAAAAAAAGAGGGATTATAACAAAACAAAAACGAGGCATTTCTAGAAAGTGGGCTTCTCTAAATTCATAGACCTGGTAAACAAATAGTCCTAGGAGAGTAAAAAGAAATTAAAGTGAGCTGTCAGTTCCACAAATAAATAATATTAAGGTCATCCATGCAAAATATACTATAACAGACAAAAGATTAAAGTTGCAGTAAGAGATGGGCTTGAAGAAATCATGGGCTTTTGTGAATTTCAAACATAAAAAGAAAGTGGAAACAAGGTTTGGTTACTAAGGTGAAATACAAAAAGTAGAATAAGTGCATAGGGAGAGAGCAAGAAAACACAACACAAAACTGAAAACCTTTAACTAGGAAGCTAAATTTTATCAATAAATCCTTCCAGAAGAGGAAAGACTCGTTGACTACTTGTTGACTATTTGTTGTAGTGCGGTGTTGTTGCAGGCTGACTCAGGAAAAGTGAGGAATTATTAATTTTCTTGCAAGTTATTCCTGAAAATGTCATAGGGCGGTCATAATTAATGCAATTATCAGAGGGTAAGACCTCTTTCTCTAATAAGGAAGGAGCAGGTCAGACAATACCTAAATATTCTCAAAACAATTGAAGCAGCTGGCCCTCACTGTAGTGCAATTAAAAAGCTAGCTGATGAAATTGTGGTATCATTAGTTGTTATCTCTGAGAAATTAGAATGGAGAGACAGGCAAAGACAGTTTGAAGAAATGGAAATGTGAAAAGAAGGCAAAAAATAAAGAATAACCAGCTTAACATCAGCCTGTGGAAAAGTACTGGAAGAGCTATTTAAATTTTTTTTAAAAACCCAGAGAGGAACACAAAAATTAATAACAGCTGGCAAATTATCAACCAGAAATAATACCAAATCAATTTAATATCTCTCTCCCACAGGCTAGCAAACTATATGGTTAGAACAAAACCAGCTGATACATAGCTTGACTTCAGCAAATTCTCAGCACTAGCAAAATCTTATGGAGAAAAGAATGGCCTCAATGAAAAAAAGAAAGATAAAAAGCTAGTTGTATCAAATTCTGAAAGCAGTTATGACGAGCCCTGTGTCAAAACAAAAGAATGCATCTGTGAAAAATTGTAAAAAATTGTGAAATTCTGCTGGGGTTTGTCCCAAGTTAGGGTTCTCATTAGTTATGAGATTTAGATTTATTGAATAAGTAGATTGTACATGGGTGGGAAGCTATACTGCCAGTATAGCTGGGGATATAACTAGAACTCCCAACAATCAAGACTAAGTGCAAGGAGTCATTTGAAAGACAAGCCCTAGGTATTAATGCAAGAGGAAAACACCAGCCAGGCAGTAGCAGTAAATAACTGTTAGCAACCATTTTCAGGTTTGCTGTAGGGAGCAGCAGATTTGACAGTATTCTGTGTCCATTACAAATAGAAAAGGACTTATTGTAAAAGAGATTTAGACACTCATGAATGGTAAAAGCATTTAAATTGAATTTGTCTGGGAAGTTTGTATCTTTTTAATTTCAACTAACAGTGTCTTCAGTCTGAACGAGTTTGTCATCAATGACCTACGTAATTCTGCCTTGGACATATCAATGGGCTGAAAGATGTTCTATGGTTTCATGCCTCCAATCTTATGATTTTATGTCTACCCAGAAACTATTGCAGCCACCTTCAGCAGCTAAGAGGCAAATGCATATTGCTCTCCTACGTGAGAATCCAGCTGAGATGCAGGAATGCATGACAGGATCACCATATGCTCCACTCTCTCACAGCTCCTTCCTGCCAGCTCTAAAGTATACTTCATCCCTTCTGTAAAAACCTTCTGCAGAGGGAGAGTGCTGATAAGGAGACACCCTGCAGCCCGTGTCGGTAGGTTTCTGCAGATGACGCCCTCGGTACTTGCTCGAAATTTGGATTTACATTTAGGATTCTGCAATGCACCTGCAAGCACCAAGCACAGCACCCTTGCTGGGTAATTTCACGCAGGTACATGGGTTCGTACAAAATTTGAAGACAAAACAATGTAGAGATGAAAGAGTAGGAAAAACCTGCAGCAATGCAGGATTTCCTAGTCAATCCAGGTATAGACAGGATGTTCCCATAGGTACAACATTCATTTTCTTTGGCATCTCGATGATCTTCTCAAAACACCTTTTAAAGACACTACAACACCAGTAAATTTTAGCACTGCAGAAATATGAGAAGAAAAAAAATACAGGAATATGTTTGCCTTTATTTCAAAAACAGATTTGCATGCCAAATCTAACAGAAAAGACCTGCTCATCTATCATAATTAGGAGAGATATATTACTCAAGTATTCAAATAATGAAAAATGTATTTTAAATAATTTTTGATAAATCTGTTAGCTACCATTTAGGGTGGGTACACTGCTAAGATCTAATAATTAACAAGTTCCTGTCTGTTTTTTCTTGCATCCCTCTGATATCTGCAAATTAATCACAGCCAGTCTTAATTTCCTGTATGAAGAAAATAAGCCTCTCTTTCTAATGGTATTCTGATTTTGAGCTTTAATCTACTGTAGAATATCTGAACTCTTTAAAATGAAGAAAGCTGAACAACATTCAGCCTAGATAGAATCTCTACACACACGTATTATGATAATGGTAACATAACCAGAGGGAATATAAATTCACTGCCTGGGACTTTTTCACAGATATAAAGATCTTCTGGAGAAGGTATGTACATGAAGCCCAAGAATATATGACATTTCTCCACCTCTGCAGGAATCAGTTCATCAGATAATCTTTTTAAGGAAATTCCAGCACTGTAATTTGCCTTTTTGCTTTCAAACAACAATGCAATAATGCAGAAGCCACGTTCACTGATTCAGAATGATTTAGTTTTCAGGAAGCCCATTAATTTAACCATATTTTCCCATACTTTTCATCACCATGTCTTGTCATCTGGAAATAATAGAAACTTTAGCAGTAAATTCCGAAAGCTAAAAAAGCCATGCAAGTACAGTTCACTTGGTATTTACTGGCATGCTAATGTTAGCCCAGGCTAACCAAAATAAGAGTTTCTTGGTTAACCTGGATTAGTTTTCTAGTGAAAAGGATACTAAAGTGACAATCAAAAGCAAATGTGTTGTAGCTCTATATTTATATAAAGGAAAGGCAGATACATGGAAACTGAAAGAAAAATATACGGAAAGCAAGAATTTCGTTGTTGCTGAAAAAAAAGTATGATCATAATAATAATTAATAATACTCTGTGAATGTAAAATAGGACTAAGAAAGAGAAAGGGGTTCATCATAATTCAAGAATGATGAAATGCTCACTCTTAAAAATGTCAGTCAGACAATTTTTTTTAAATGTTTGTGATTACTACATTTCTAAATTTATTTGTCCCACATTCTGAAAGGAAAAGTGTATATTAAGTTTTTGAATCTTTCAATTGTGTAAATAGTTTCCCTACAATATTTCTCAGTTGGAATGTCAGCCTAAAATCAAGCAAGACTTTCTAGAGTCTAGACTCATAACAAAGCTCACATGTTGGTTTCTGTAGCTTAGTTATAAGCAGTAAATATTTTTAGGCTTTGACCATAGGAATGTGTTTCAGATGGATTTAATATTCTCTAAAGGCAATTATCTAAAAAAAATCTTTTTCATTTTTTCATTAAAGTGAAAAAAAATCTCTTCACGCAATAGGTGGAAAAGAAGATGAAAAGGGTGCTTCCACCGTGCTAATTATGGCTTGTGATTTCTTGGAAATGGCATGAATTAGAAAGTCTCTGTCCACTGGGCCAGTTTTGATGTCCTTTAGTTAATTGAAAGGTAAGTAGCTCCTTGTATTCCCCAGTAAATGTCTTCCTGAAAATATATATGTATACATCCACACACAAATATATGTAGATTTTTTGTCTATTTGAGGACAGACAGACAGATATACTCACACAGATGATGCGTGAGACAGGGTCAGACCTGGTGATATCTCTGTTTGGGATAGAATATGAAACAAAGCAGAGGATAGGACATCTCAGAGGCTGCAGTGCCTTCCCTACTTACATGAAACCATGGTCAAATGGCTCACAGATGTGAATTATTAATATGAACTAGATATTGATTATATTAGATCAGTCACAAAGTAGTTGCATCACAAACTTTTTTACTTTGAAAAAAAAAGAATTTTGAATTCCTTTTCAAATTTCCTTCCAGATCTCCGCAAAGTCTGTAGTAAACAATGATAAAGAAAATGCATTACATAAATTCCCAGGATTACTTGGTTTTGTAAGGTGCACTCAGATTTTCACACCCTCCTTTACTGTTCTCCTAATTGTTACATATGCCTGTGAAGGTGATGTTGGTAGCAGAGTGGTCAGTGAATCTGACCTTAGTGTCACTGCTTTCATTAAGGGGTGTGCAGCTACTCTGATCAAAATCCAATTCCTGTAACAGAGAATTTGCACTTAAACTATCTCTGCATTTCCATGCCTGCTATACTTGGACTGTTACAATTGAAACCTGGAGCCCCTTATTATACTGCTGAATTTTAGGCACATGAATAATCTACTGGAGAAGAGACTATTCTAAATTTAAAGTGATTTCCTAGGTTTAGGTCCTACCCAAAACAATGTGGAAAAATTGATAACTGTGCAGGTGAAAAAAGGGATATTCCCTCAGGACTGTAAGTTAAGCACCTTAATCAATAAGCCCTCAAATGCTGAAGAGTGAATAAAGATGAGGAATAAAATATTTTATTTTCT
>LTAT01000006.1:54751235-54779942 GCA_003286495.1 Chlorodrepanis virens | reverse complement strand
TATATATATATATGTAAAATAGAACTGGAAGACAGTGTCAAATGAGAAACACACAGCAACTTTTTTAGTTTTATTTGTTTTATTTGCATAATCAATGAAAAAAAGAAATATGAAAACATTATCCAAATGTCTGCTATGAAATAGCTTGTGCTTTATAAAATAATTTTCTCAACTATTACAGCATATACTTTTCTAGAAGGAAAAATAATTTATCAGAATTATTAGTGAATATTGTAGTAATTTATATTTCACTCTCCCTCTCCTGATGAACAGTGGAAACTGAACTAAAATGCACAATCCAAAGATGTAAAAAACCCAGTCCAAAGATGTAGGATGGCAATGCTCACATACAGAACTAGGAACTACTCTTTGATTCTTATGACACTGTATTTAGGGACATGCACTCATTTTAAAAAGGTAGTCCAATAAGAATTCTAGAGAATAAAGTTGACTGAAATTAGAGACATCCAAATAAATCCAATTAAAATGTATTTGTTTATCATCCATTATTTTTAAGAAGTTTAATACAGAATGAGAATTTGATCACACATATTTCTGTAAAAATGAAAGGAGCAAAAATATTTTCTAAAAAGATAGCAACTTATGCCATGTGAAAACTGTTGTTTACATTAATCTGAAAAAATCTGATTCAAAAGGGAAAGAAAATACTAAATTCTTAGTTTACATATTGTGGAGGTCCAATGGCCTGGCCTGGCCAGCAAACCAGCCATAGCTGAGATCAGCCTGAAGCCATGGAAAGCAACACCCTAAGTTTGGGGACACTGTTTCAAACTAGGGAGAGTTAAAGTTTGTTCCAACAGGATCATGGGAGTTACCATGCTAATATGGGTTAGTTGCCCATTATGGCTGGTTGGAATGTTGCTAGAATGTTCCATGTTACTGAATACAAATTGGGATCACCCCTTGTTGGAGGTCTTAGAGTTTGGCTGCATTCAGGAGCACTCCTGTTACTGCAGAAGAAGAATAAAGGACCCTCAGATTTTCCACCTACAACCTGTGACCCGCGCTTCTTCCGCGCCATCCCCTCGCAATTGTTGCCTGTCCTCACCGGTGTGGGTGGAGCAACACAAAGTGACAAATAGTTAGATTACATGTGTATCTTTTTTTCCTGTTCAGCAACAGAATTTAGTTAAAGAATTCCTTTTAATCCTGACAGTCCTAGTGTGTCAACAGAAAGAACCAGTCTCTGAGATACTGGGGTCATAGGTTTATGTTCAGCTTCAGAACCAATTGTCAGGACTTTGAGCTGAAGGTATAGAAGCAGGCACTATGTTGTGCTGGTTGCTCCATGTGCTCATAAGATCAGCAGTTGTACTCCTGGGCAGTTCTCAGCAGCTACAATTCCCTCTTATTTTATGAAAGATGTCCATAGTGACTCTAAACAGCCAAAAATAATCTGCAAAGACATCCTATATGTAGAATGCAAAACCTAGACAAGTTCAGTAACTTATAGTAAAAATAGAAAATACATACTCCCAAGAGACACTGAAGTGAGAATGCCACATGCAAGACCATCATCATATACAGAATAAACTGAATTTTGTATTAAATTCTTATAAATTCTCATACAAGAATTTTCTCTTACATGTGCATTAATATGCCTGGAAAATATCTGTCCTGATGCATGGAAATTAAGTGTGAGACAAACTTCTGATCAACTTCTGATCAAATCTTAGCAAAGATTCTGGCAAGGAGTAAACATAAAATTGACTGAAAGTTGACTGAAAAAATGATGAATTAATTTCATCCATTCTAAACAATATTCATCTGGTAGCACATGTGATAATTTTACTGAAGACAATAGATGAAACGATGACAGCCTGGTATGCATGATTTATATCTGCACCACTGAAGAAATCCTCCTTGAGAACAGTGAGTGTCCTACAGTGAGCACTGTCATCAAAACCAATAGTTTAAATGTCTGAGGATATGCAGATTGCAGGAACCAGATGTTCCTGGATTTTACTCATCCTATGCTCTCAGAAAGTGAAGACATAAGCATATGATTATCTACATTCCAGATAAAAAAATAATTCCATGCTTTATATACAGTTTCATCTTAAAATCCTCTTCCAACATTGGTTCAGAATACTTGTCTGAGCATACATTCTCATACTGACCTTCTTCTGTGAGCCTTTATTCTGGATTGTTCATGATCCCAAATAACAAGTAGCAGGACAAGAGGAAATGGCCTCAAATTGGTCCAGCAGAAGTTTAGAAGGAATATTAGCAAACCTTTCTTTCCTGAAAGTGTAGCAAAGACAAACTGGCTGCCTAGGGAAGTGGTGGAATCACCATCTTTGGAGCTATTTAAAAGACAGGTAATTGTGGCATTTAAGGACAGGGTTTAGTGGTGGACTTGGCAGCAGTGGGTTAATGGTTGAGCTCAATGATATTAAAGATGTTCTCCAACCTTCATGATTCCATGATTCTGTGAGATCAAGGTGCACAAGCTGCCTTCCTCCAGAACTGTTATATTTTTCTCTTCCACAACCAGAAAAGCAAAAGAAATTGTTCTCACTGGGTCCTTAATATTTAAGAGGTTTTCTAAATGACAAGATGGAGCTAAAGGTTACAGGCAAATGTAAAAAATACTGACTGCTCTAAGTGATGGAATTAAATCTCTGTACATTAATCTTGTGTTTGTATCAGCGTGTTGGGATTTAAACAAAATGTCCATAGCTGTTCAAGCTGCTTACTGACCTGTTCAAACTCACTCTATAGAATGAATTAAATCATCTGTTCCTCAAGGCCAATAAAACTCCAACACACTTGAGTGGGCCTTAAGTACAGCCACCCAGAGCCAATAGAGACAGCCAAAATATTCCTTCCAATCGGTTAATAAATAATTGCTTGGAAATCATGTTCTGTCATTTGCAAAATTATGAATCTACAGATCTCCAGTATTATATATGTTCTCAAGAGACAATTAATTACAATGTAAGAAGAAGTAATATTTTGCAGACAGCTGCATAATTCATTTCCCCTTATTTTTCATTATTTTGGTCTTGATCTATATATATTATTAAACCACACCTGACATTCAACTATATAGTTTCTGGTGAAAGTATATTTCTTCTGCAGAGACTCTGTGATGCTGTTACAGCTCTCTGATACACTTAGTCAAAAATAATTATCTCATGTTGTTTTTAGCATCCTTTCAGTCTCAATCACCAGCATATTTTTTTAGGTATTTAAACTAAACTTTTCCACTTTTGCCTGCACAATGCTTTAAAGTGTCACAGCTTGACTTTTTTACTTTCTTAAGTTGAATCCTACAAAGTAATAGCTTCATTTTTCTCTATACAGTCTGTAAAAATTCTATAATTCTGCAGACATTAGTAGCTTGGGGCAGCTTGTGCTGCAGGATTCCTACAACACCTGCTCTCTTCCTTAACCAAGTCATTAAGATGTGTTGCTGATTATAGGTTTTAACTCCTAACAGAATCTGCCTACTCTTCATACCACCATTCCATTATTCCTATTATTGTTCAAACCTCATATTGCAAATGGACAAATCTTTCATTCAGCTGTCATTAATCCAGTGCTCCTCCAGAAAAGATGTTTAAATCTTTTCACCAGCACTCAAGTGTTACTGCTATAGTTTTGTAAATGCTATCCTTCACTTCTGTGTTTATTTCTTTCCTTGCTATCTTCCTAGAATAGATTCTCACCTTCACTATCTGGGATGTGTATAACAATTATAATGTAAGGAAACTGCATGATCATATTTGAATTTCAAATTACCATGACTATTAATCATAAACACAGATATAGTTATTTATTAAATAATAGCTGGTTTGCATGATTAAAAATTACAAATATAGTAAATTTGGAGTAGAAAATTTTAAGGGACCAAAGACAGATGGGATGGGAATTCAGAAAAAACATTTTCAACAATATATATGTAGACTAGTTCTTGGCCAAAAAAAAATCATTTTCTGTTCCTGAAATTGCCCAGCTAATGCCACCTTCACAGCTGGATAAGACTCTTTGCAGTGTCACTTGTTTAGTTATTTTTCCTCCAAACTGCAAAAAGATTGATTGGGGTTTCTCCTACTTTCATCCAGAACAGAGCTCATTTTCTGCAGTAGCCATGAGGGGGCAGAGGCTGGGGCCATGAACGTGGCCAGTAGGTTATCCCATACCCCCTCACCTCATTGTTGGGCACTGGGAAAGGGATGCTCATACCTTGGAGAGGAAGAGCCCTCCCTTCTGAGGGGAGAAAGCATGGCTGGGAAGAAGGAAGAAACCAGCGGGCATCTGTCATGAGCTTTCCTTGCAAATTGTTTCTTTATCTTATACATTTTGTTACTAATATTGCTGCAGTTGCAGTTCCTTTTCTTATCTAGTCACTGTTTTCAGTAAATTGTTCTTATCTCAGCCTTTGATTTCCACCGTTTGTGCCTTCAGTTCTCAACTCCATCCTGCTGGATGGGGAGGGAAGCTGGGAAGGGGGGAGCAAGCAAGCAGCATCGGCTTTGGGAGAATCTCAGTGGAGACAATTATGTGTACTGTCAGAGTGAAAATAACATAATCAGCTATAGGTCTTCTAATTAGCAAAGAATTTTCACATTGCCTATTAGGAAAAGAAAACTTTCTGAAGATATTGGTTCCCCTCGACTTTCATTGAATATGGCTAATATTCAGGGACTGATCAAATTCCTTTTTAGCACTCAATAGAATTTTGTTTTCAACTAGTGGTAGAAATTGTTTCATTTCTGATGTGGACATATTTGTAGATTTTGTTCTTACCTTTTTTAAATAAAGGTTTAACCAGACCAATTTTTTCCAGCTGTAGGAAACCATGATGACTGTGATTTTTCAGTAAGGTTTTTATATAAAAGCTTTCACAGACAAACAGAATCTTGATTAGTCTGCTTTGTTATAATAAACACAAATATGCTATATCTCAAATTGCTAATGATTCAGTTAAATAAAATAATATGCTTTTTAAATGCTTTTAAAATATGTTTTAAACTGCGATCCTCTTTTTGACAGTGAAAAAATGTGGGCTCTTTACCTTGTATTCCTACCCAGGGATCATAACCTCTTGTCTCCTACTGTTCTGGACAATTGTCTCTTATTATTCTGTGAAGCACTTACAAAAGAACTTGTGAGAACTGCTAATGCATCACAATGTAGGAGTTTATAACTTTTTTTTTAATAATGAGTTTGTGATCTGTTGAATTGCTTTTGTGTTCTCCTACCTGTAAACATTTTACAGAAATTTTGAAAATATTTCCAAATTTTTAAAGGTACTAGACGTATGTAAAGTTGTCAGAGCACCAGCAGCACTCCCTTTTAATTTTGGTAATACTGTGGTTTTTTACATGCTTCAATTGTCTTTCAGACTGAATTTTATTTAAGTAGTTTTCATTGGTTGGGTTTTGTTTTTACTCTCATACTAGCTTAAATATCACATAGAAACCATATAAATGAACATGAAAAAAAATATTTTCTTTCCCCACTTTACCTTTTCCTAAAATTTTCTTGAATGAAATAGAGTGCCATTTCCCCTCCTTACCTTCAAATGCAGTTTTCCACAGTAAGGTGGAGTGTTCTGTTTAAGCAGAGCTCTGTAAATGTAGAGTAGTAAAAGAGCTGGTATCCTACATAGTCCTATCCTAGTCTTTTATTCCACCCACAGGCTCACAGTACAAAATAGAACAGATTTTATAGTTTTTTGGCAAAGGGATTTGTTAAAGCATTTGATAGTATTTACCAAACCAACAGGGCTTTTCCATCACATAAGACAGCCTCTGCATGGACACATGTATATCAAATGTCGATATATATGTCAAATTTTATATACATATAAAATTTTTGAACGTGTTTTCTTGACACACAGGCACTAACTCCTTAGTCTTCAGGACACTAAAAAATCTTTGTAAGGGAAAGGGATTTTGTATTTAGATCAGTGTCCAATCCAGTGAGAAATTCTTCTGTTTGCAGGGACCTCTACCTAACATGCATTCAACCAATTCTAACTGATACTTGTCACTGCTGTAATTTGTCATTAGTACAGTTATAATTGAAATAATGTAAATTCACTTTATACTAGGTTTATCTCTTTGAAAAAGAGATAAACATACATGTATGTATTTACAAAGAAGAATATTTTCTTTTTCATTCTTTTTGTGATCACAATGAGGCAAATGGCTCTTAAAATGGGATAACAATAAGCAAATATATGATACTGCATATATTATTATAAATTATTCAGCTTGGCTAATATGATAATGTCTCAAGTCAGTGTGTCACGTTGTTGAGGGCACAGATGCTTTCTGCTTACAATCAATCTAGTTTTCCCAGAGTCAAATCTGATGACAATTCGTGCGCAGGCAACTCAGCCCACCACTCTTTCACTCATCTTTTCTGAACTGGGATCAAGCTTTTATCTGGCAGCCACAAAGGAAACATTACAGAGATAATCACAAGAAAAAATGTGCAATCAGTCGAGCAGGAATACTGGTAAGTACACATGAATCTGAATCACACATAATACTTTCCTGCCATATTTTTAGTCAGATGTACAGAAATCTGAAATGTAAGGGAGGACTGAAGATCTAACATGGTTAGATTTAATAGCAGTGGCAGAAAATGAGGTAAGAACTGACAATAAAATGAATATTTGATGCAGAAAAATTATTGAAGAGACTGCAAATGCTTCATAAGTGCCATGGTCTTGCAAATATAACTCCATCATTTTTTATGTGTAGCAATAAAGATTTTGACAGCTAGACAGAGTCATTGCAAAATATGCTTTCAACCCTGAGGTAATTTATATCATTAAAGCATTGCCTCTGATAGACATTTAAGAGGTACAACAGTAGTCACACTTCATATGGTAATATATTGCATCATTGCTAGGATGTAATTGTAGAAAAAAAATTGAAGATAACTTCAAACAAGGGAAGCTTTAAAGTGATTGTATGTATGAATTATTAGCATGTTCAAAATATGTTATAATTGCTCCTCACAATTGCCATATGTCCCATTTCTCTATCTGTATACCGAAAATTGTTGATGTGTCTACTAAAACACTTACAAACCTCTTATTACTGACAGCTGTTCATCTGTTTTCTGATTTCAATTTAATTTAACTTCAGATTTAGGGGGAAAATTGCACAGATTGTAGACTTCCCAGGAAAAGTTGCGTTACCATTTTAATTAAGACACATAGCATAAATACATAGAATAGAATATTTAATTTACCAATAGTATCAGTGTAGTCTTCAAGACAGCATGGTTCTATTTTGCTTTCTTTTTACTTATCCTGGGACTTAACAGAAAGAGCTCATATAATGGGGATCATTTGGCAGAAGGAATATCAAAGGGTCATTGAAGTTCAATGAGATGAGAAAACTCGAGATTCAGGGCAAAAGAGAAGATGCACATTCAGGGGAGAAGTGGAGTAGGGCCTCAGGGGAGTAGAGCAGAAGCCCGAGGTCCCAATGAATGGCTGCTCTTCTGTGTTCAGCCTGGAACAGGGAACAACCTGGTTTTCCTGGGGTTTCACCGGCAGCAGGCAAATTTGGCAGAAAGGTCCTAACACTGTGACCAGGGGATAAAGAGAAGTCCCAAACAAAGGACATTTGCATTTATTTAAAGTGGCTTCTTGTTGTTGTTGTTGTTGAATTTGGAAGAAAAAAGTTTGTTTTGGCTAGAAAATTAAAATAATCTCATTACCCCAATAAGATTGTGGACCATGCAAGAACCCAGACATGGTCTCTTTTTTCAGTTTTTGCTCTGTGTTCAACAATAACAGGTTCTTTAATATGTAACAAAAAATAACTTGTATTCAGTGTTCTCCCAGTCAGAGAAGCAAATCCTTCACAAAGCCTTTGTTTGCATAGCTATGCCTGGAGATAAGCAGAGTATCATGGTGCAGCATATGCCCTCACCAGAGACCTAGAGGGGTATCAACTTCTTTAACAAATTCAGGTGCTGAGAGTTATGGAAATTTAATGTTGGCTGGCAGATTATAACTTTAATATCTTTTTATAACAGGGAGATGCCTTGCTACTGCAACAAGCTGCATATATAAAAAATACAGTCATTATCACATGAAGCTATTCCACTCACACCCACCCACAAATAGCATCATAAACAGTAAAAATAGTAAATACAGCATAATTACCATGTTTCTGCAGAAAACCTACTCACAAACGTCCTATGGGATGAGAGTCTGGCATGCATCTTAGAATAATTTTGTTCCATTTCATAAACAAGACTTAAAATGAAAGATTATCATATTCGAATTCAAAGAGATCAGAATACACAAACCATCAAAGACTGCTCTATCACTAATATTTCATAAATATATTGAATTATTTCTTAGATTTTTACCAGGGGGATCATTCAAATTTATGAGCCCAGATTTTCATGTAACCGTGCCTGGATTCATTTCATATTTGAAGTTGCATGCCAAAGTGTCCAGATTTGAACATTTTTTTATTATTAAGCAATGACATAGCCTTTCTGAAATGCACCCCTTTAAACCCTGCAAGCATATTTGGAACTAAAATTTCACATATCAGTATTTGATCCTGAATAGAGAAAAACCCTGGGGTTTGCCCCTTATTGGCTGTATTTAGAAGAATTATCAATTGCTATACAAATAGAGGTTTGTATATATTTGCTTCTTCTTCTTTCCAAAAAGATGTGTTCTATTTTCACAAATTTTATGCTCCTTCTCCACTCAACAGTAGATATTTCTTTCCAGACTACAACAGGTGTGGTATTGTCCTTGACCCTGAGGTGTTCCAGCTGGATGCACCTGATAAGCTCTAGGAGAAGAATCTATTTGCACAACCTTAGAACTTGATATGTCCAGTGTCTTAATTTCCCCATGATGCAGACAATCATGTTTTGATGGATAGGACTAATGAAACAGAATTCTGGAGTTATGAAGCCCCCTTGTGCTAATAGGTGGGTTAAATCTCTTTGAAGATGGTAGGCATAATAGCAGCTTCATAGAATAAACACAGAGATATTGAACTCTTAAATAGAAACAAATAGCTGAAACAATATGAGCCATGACCAAAATATGGCTATAAAGGAAAACTGCCATGAAAGTGAAGCCATCTGTCAAATAGACAATGTATAGGAGAGGTGGTTTGGTAGAAGAAAAAAATAAATTTACCCAAGGACACTATGACAGAAGCATCCTTGAAGCTATTGTGATTCTCAGAAAAAAAAAGTTATTTTATAAGTTGAGCCCTAATTTTAAAGAAAAAAAGCTAGGAAAAAGAGCATGAAATGGTGACCACATAAAAGCTTCCCACCTTTTTTATTCCTTAAAGAAAAATACATACAAACACGTTAAGAAAATTAGTTTAATACTAACTAAGAATTTAACTCAAGTAGAAGAAGTTACCAAACAAGGATATTTGAAAAAGAAAAAAAAATTAAGCTGAATACAACTTACATAATATAATTTTATATTTTCACCTAGAAAATTTCTCTACTGACAAAAATAACCCCGAAAATAATTTTTTAAATACTGTCAGATTGAAATGAAAAGTAACATTACAGATTTTCAGATATAAATAACAGCAAATTAACTGATCAGTTATAATGCCAGCAAAGCTTAAAAGCTTGCTTCTAGAAAAAGAAAGAGATCTACTCAAGACAGATATTTTACTTTAAATTCTCACCTTAGTTATTTTTAGTTATTTTTCAGTAATTTTCCAGAATTTCTCCCTTTAAACAAGCACTAAATATAAAAGGATTCCATTTAGTATAGGGTTACTTCACTAACGATTTGCTAAGGCTTTTTTGTTGCAATTTTTCTAGACTGCTGACTTTTAATTATTGAGTTGCTATTCTGAATATAAATTATAGAAGTTCTTTCCTCTGCATTTGTTTTCAGAATTCTCAAAAGAAGAAATACTAAGGACAATATTCATTTCTTTCTCACACAAAAATATCTTGTCCAGGATAAGATACCACCTATCAAATTATGGGTTTTGGGATGTTTCTGCAAAGATGTGAAGGTAGATGTTTACCATGAATAAATGAAAACCAAATATTCCTTAATATTTCTAGGTATTTTAGGGTGAAGCACTGACGAGCTATGTTTCTGCATTTAAAGTTTCCTCTCATTTTACTAGTAGAATAGTAGGATATCCACTCTTTAATATTACTGCTTTAACCTTTAGATATCTGATTTATATGCAAAAATACAGGAATTGTTTTTCTTTAATTTTTATCACGATTTATTCCAAGTACTTAATGAAATGGAAGATTAAGCTGAGGACTAGGCAATCAGCTCTTCTGAGGAAACTTGAACATACTTGTTTCATTAAAAGCAGAGACTTGAATATGTCCATAGCTTTTCTTGCTGTGATAAAACAAAAATGCCACAACTCATTTACTTCAGTTTTGCACTGAATTTATGCACAATACTTATTGTTTTGTGTCTTTTCTTTGAGAGGCTTGATTGAGAGGTGGAAGCTCTGCTTCACAATGAATCATCATAATTCTTTCAGTCTTGATTTTTGAAATGGAGTGAACATGTCCAAACACAGAAATGGAGTTAACACTCTGGCTTAACATCGGCTCAAATACACGCATGGATTCACTAGACTTTGAAGTGACCCTATGAAAAATAATAAATAATAAAGAGACCCTGTGAGTGATAGACTCACTGATTTAAAAAAAAATATTAGAATCTAAATTACAAACTGTACACTAACACCTGATCTAGCCTGGACAGAATAGCCAGGAGGGGGTGGTTGCATGTCACCCTCCTGGCTGATGGAAGGCTCAGATGCATCTAGTTATCTCAGCCTGAGATGGGCTTATTCATCCTGCAATTTAGATGCAAAATTAGAGTACTGACAGAATAACTGATATAAAAGGGAAGGGTCCATCAGCTAAAAAATACAATTGAGAAAGTATTTCACTCTATAATAACATGAAAAATCTTTAGGTCATTTACTATAATCATGCAATAGTTGAACAGTTTGGATCAGATCGTGTATAAAATAAGCAAATCGCATTTTTTTGTTCTGCAAGAGAAGCTGAGCCACTGTGTTGAAATGGAACAAAGAGAACACATTTGAACTACCCAATTGCACAATACTTCTGTGCTGCAGTTTGTGAAGCCTACAGTAATTTAACACATGTCATGAAGCACTTAGAAATGTAATAAAAATCCTGTTTATCACCAGTGCAGCTTGGGGCCAAAGCATTCATGTGAGACTCATCTGATCCTTATAGTTGATGACCTTAGAATCTATCTCCATCAGGAAGAACAAGATTTATTGTTCTAGGGATTTCTATACTTTGCAATATTTTCACAGCCAGATTCTATATAAATATGATTGTTTACTAAAGCTTAGACTCCTCTGTGTGTCTCAAATTGCTTTCTGCAGATCTAATATTCTTTTAGGAAAATAAGATTCCACTGCTAGCACAACTTTCTCCCTTCCCTTTGTCCAAATGATTACTCTGCTCCCGAGGAACCCAAATAATGGGTAAGGTTGAGTGCCTCCACTCATAGAATTCAGCACAGAAAATTCATCTGTCCAATGCCACAGCTCTCCTGCTTTGTTCCAAATTGCCTCTTAATTTGTCTTCACAAGGGGAAGACATCTAGACAGTATAAGTGCCAGGGGATGGCTGAAGGTAAGTGAAAAATCAGACGAATAGAATAGCTGGGACCTCAGCATCAAAGTTGTAGGTAAACCCACACTGAAGAATTTGCCCTCTCCAAACTTGTTCCGTTCTAGGAGTTCCCACATGCTGTAGAGGAATTTAATTACCTGAAGCTTCTTTTCAGCATTCCAGCTTCCCTTAAACTTTCCTGTACAGTATACCATAACAAATACTCCAGCAATGCAAAAGCTGTTGCAAGAGGAACTTGGAGACATTTTCTCACAAGTTCTTTTATATGTTTTCTGAACTGCTCTCTCAGAAAATTTTTAGTTGATAAAGCTCACCCTTTAGGAGGGATGGAAATCACTGATGGACTCAGGATAATGACAGCTGATCCTTCTGATGCACCTGACACCACATGCTGCTTAGAACAGCTTTTCAGTCTGGATCAGACCACTTTGCTGATTAATAATGCAGCTTAAGGCTGAAGCTAAGGGGATGTGATATCCATGTTCTCCGGCCTCCACCATCTGACTCTATGGATATAAATATCTATGAAAACAAGTTATTGATGTAGAAGGCAAAAATATACCTGAAACACATCTTTGAGCTTCCCATCTAGTGCAGCACAGCAATCAGGGTAGCCGTCCCTCTACTTAATTCAGTGTCATGATTCTGTCACTCTGGAGCTCTAGTTCCTCTTGTTTCCCATGCTGCAAATGTTTCTGTACAGACACTTGCAGTATTTCAGAGAACTTCAGCTTGTTTGTTCAGTTTAACCCTGGTGTAACATTAAAGGCTGTATCTCAACATATCTAGGATAGTATCTTTCCTTAAAAGTGATGTTTTGCTTCTCCATTGGTATATCTTTTTTTCCTTTTCATACCAGTTGTGATTGGGGTGGTATGTAAGAAACTCTACTACACTTTTGAGCAGTAGTTGCTTTTTTTCACTATAGATGGACCCAAAGTGACAAAGCCTATTGAATTCAATTGGTGCTATATCTATTCAGGGATAAAAAAAAGACCCATACTAAAAAAACAAAAGATCAATTTGATGAATATAACTAAATGATGAATTTGTCTTGAAATCCTCCCTAGTAGTGAATTGATAATTTTTAAAATCTAAGCCAGTTTTCTGGCAGCAGTGTAAAACAATCTCAAATGGGAAAAGCTGATTTAAACCCAAAAAGAGAATTAGAAGATTTTCACCTCAAAATGGTATTAGAATTGACTACATTCTCTAATTGAGTCTACTATATTCCTGTATTAAACATTGACAAAAATGAGCTGAGGCTGGCATTCCACAAAGGTCCAGTTAATACATTACACAAAGTTTCATTGTTCTAATAAAAATTAACAACCACAAATAATGAAAGTTTAGAAAAGCAATTGCTAAGATGCTTAGCAGTCTTACACTACTTTTAATAATTCATGTTTCATTCTGCATTCACTCAATCTTACGTTTGTAAACATATAAACAAAAGGTCACAAAAACAGCTGGAGGATAAACCTCTTGAATAGAAATAAGAAATGAAGTCACTTGTATATTGATGAATGGATCATTTGCAGTGATAAGGAGATAAAAAATGCTAAATTATTAGAAAAAAAAAATTTCAACTCAGGCACTGAATTTGATGAGGCTTTGCATGTAAACTTTGGCATTTACATCTCAGCCTCTCTTTTTACTTGCCAGCTGCAGTGTTTTTTTTAAGTATCCCCCACTGGCAGACAGAAAAAAACCTGGTAAGTCTTTTGAATGAGGCAGAGAGGCTTTTTTTTTTTTTTTTTATTTCTTCATTGGTGCTGTAGAGTTTGAAAAAAAAACCATTTTTGAAACGCTCAAAAAGCTATATACTTCCTTAACACAAACTATTTTAGAAAAAGAACAAGTTAAGATCTACGTGAACACCTCTCTGACTTATATAGAAGGTCTGTTAACCTACATTTTTAATTTTTTTTTCCCAAGAAAGATCAAGATTTGTCTCTCAATATTCTAGCTACAGTCTATATCTAGAGAGAAAAAAAAAAGTAGCCCAATACCACACCATGCAGCTGCTGAGGTGTTCTTTACAAACTCTGTGTTTAACATTTCTATATTAGGTCACTCCTCTTCCTAAACCTGTATTTTTCAAATCTTAAGTACAGCACTTCTCCAAATGTCTATTTAACCCTTCAAGTTAATTGGTTTCTGTTGGACTTTGTCTATTGTTTTCAAGGAAGCAGCTTAGTTTGGAATTTTGGAGTGTTTTTCTAAATCTAACATTCAGTTCCTAATCTCTCTTTATTGTTAAATATTAATTTATTGACAGACCACAGTCAGTACGTCATAATAATCTGATATTTCCTGTGCCAGAGGACCAACAAAAACTAAGCTCTAGGAACAAATGCATGCTGAGCCCTGCAGCAATTCTCTTTTTTTTTTTCCCCATATGTGTTTATATAACTGTTGTGCTTAGCCAGGTCAGGACCCAATTACATTAAGTGCTGTATAAATATTAGCATCCACTTCATCCTTCACAAGGTTCTTGACCACAATGAAAGGTGTGAAAGATCATAAAAAGGGGTAGATTAATTGAGGACCTTGGAGTGATGTCATCATGATGGTATGCATAATTTACTGAGTAAAGACGCCCAGTAGAGATGGTTAAGATACTGAAACCTGTTCTAGGGGTTAGTCAAATCCCTTTTAGCTTCCCTTTTTTTAATGACCATGCTCTCTCATATTAGGACTTACATTCACATCAAGTAATGTAGCATCTTACCAGATCATTTATTTCTTCTTTATGCTGTAAATATTTCAGTAGCTTCCTACATGAATTTGATTCAATTTATTGCAATAAACTATTTATTCCACCATCCAATTAAAAACAGCTTCAGTCTGAAAATAACAGTATTCATGCCAGGAAAGCATATCTGAGCCTTTGCTAAGTCTTCCAGCTATAAGGAATTCATAAAGCTTAATTAAACTCAGGACACAAACATCAGTGGAATAAAAAGTCTTGAAAGAAAACTGAAGAGTAAAAGCCACTTTTTAGTCTGAAAACTAAGGTAAACGGAAGAAAAGTTTCATATGTGAATAAAATATTTCAATGGACTGTTTATTCTTATTATCTCACATCCCAGCTACCCTCTTATGTATTAATTGAAAGGTCCTGAAGTTTCCCTTCAGCTTTGAAAGTCTGTCTGCACTCTGTTGAAACTTCCTATAACAATTCTCTTCAGTGAATGGCAGTATCTTTGCCGGCTGCAGTAACCCAGGGAAACTACTTTCTTGTGTTTCTTCAAATAGTGGAGCAACATTTCCACAAACAGCTGACTGAGGAGCAAAGCTACACCTCACTGGCAACTGGTGTAATTAATTATTCCTTGCACTGTGCTGTGGAAACCTCAGACTGTGCAAAGTTACTACAGACAGGTTTGGGTTTTTTTGAGATTTAGCCACAAAAGAGGGATTTTTAGGTAAGTGAGCTTTATTTTTATCAGCATGGTGCTGGTCTCATAGCCTTCTTTTCCTTTCTTTTGGTTTTTCTTTTTTTTCCAATAACTAAATGAAATATTATTC
The DNA here is from genome assembly GCA_003286495.1 of Chlorodrepanis virens. Lineage (NCBI taxonomy): Eukaryota > Metazoa > Chordata > Aves > Passeriformes > Fringillidae > Chlorodrepanis > Chlorodrepanis virens. The sequence continues at coordinate 54,764,750 of LTAT01000006.1, read as the reverse complement.
TAATGCAAGGTTCATTGGTCTCTTGCATTGAAAATGGCAGAATACAGCAGTGCATCTAAAATGTAGGTTTGAAGACAGTAAAATATATTTTATTCAGTGTTCAAAAGCTTTCAGCCTGAGAAAATAAAGATTGGAAACTATAATTGTACAAAATTCAAATATCTTGTGAACTGTTCTAACCCTTCATCTTGATGAACTATTAATGTTCCTTTAATGAAACATTGCCAAAAATTCCACATATAAAGCCATCATTTTATTGCCCAGAGGGAACTCTGAGATTTTTTTTCTTTTGCTAATTTGATACATTCACTCGGTGTTCATTGGTTGTAATAACAGGCTTTCAGGTGAGGAAGATTTTTTTGGATGCTCTAAAAATTAGTTGCCTCTTACCTTAAATCAGATGTTATTTGAATTTTTAATGATGGAAATTCTTGAAAACTTTTAAACCAGGAGTTTTTGTTATACTTCCAATCTGCAAATGCAAGTTAGATAACAAGACATACAAGCCTTGCCCTAGAGGAGTGACATTAATTTACAATCAGTCAACAGTATAAATGGACTACATAATTATTCTTATAAATTTTGAATCATATTTTGCATAAAAATATAAAACACAACGATACTTCTTCTGTTCAGTTAGTTACTTGATTTTATTCCAAAACCTGTAAATGTCTACCTTCTTCACTGTCATTAATCATTGCAGGAATTACAGAGAAAAGTTATGATATCTAGTAAAAAAAATCAGAATTATATTTTAACCATTTATAAGTTTAAGTAATTAATCATTCTTGCTTTACTTGACTTTTAATCTTCTGCTTTTTAAATATCTGTACTGTAAAAACAGTTGCTCACAGAAGAGATATAACAAAGCAGTAGATTTATATTTACTTCCTTTCCTTCAAAAAAATTTCTTAAGAATTGTCTGTTTGACACTTCAGCATTCCCTTATAAGGCAGGAAAATCTGAAACTCAGCAGTGCTTCTTACTCTGTCTCCAAAGGATAGTGTGAAATCAAAGCAATGTCCTCTCCAGGTGGGACAGGTAAGCTTCAACAGACAGTGGAAAACATAAGGAAATGTCTGCTGGTGCCAATTTTAGTGAGGTAATTTGATAATCCCTGCCTTGTGCTCCCATTTCTGCTAGGCTGCTGCAACACCTGCTGGAAGACACCAAAGCAGAAGAGCCCAGCTAGGCTACCCTCTTCCAGCTGTACAGCCTTTTCCAAAGCTCTCTGCTACTACAAGCTGGCCTCTCCCTAGCACAAAAATAATTACTCTTATGGCTATTGGCATCCAAAATACATAGAAGACCACTGAAAGAATTTTTTCAACTCTAACTCCCTGCAGACCACAGCAAAGTGCTGGTACAGTTACTGATATCCCTTCCCTTCCTGAAAATACTCCGCACTGATGAGAAATCCTATTTATAAGCGGAGGACAGGACTGGTTGCTATGAAGCTCTCTTCACTAGATCACCTATGGAGCAGAGTTGGTGCTGTTTTCTCAGGGACCTACTTATTCTGCTTGCTTGACCAGTTGCTATGGTTCAGAGAAAACAGCAGCTGCTTGAGGAAAAGGAGGGGGAGCCTCTAACAAAAGGACATGAAAACCATTAGTCTGAAAAAATTGATTAACTGTTAGGCAGCGATATCCTAGGTGTATTCCTTTGGCAAAGTTGAGAAAGCAAACAAAAAAGATAGGGGAAAATGGACAGGACCACTAGTTAATTCTGTTCAGATATGAAAACTTATGTTATCGGTATTATATTTCTTTGAAGTTAAAATGAACAATCAAAATGTGACAGTGGAGCAGTTTATCTTTCGATGCCCATGGTGTTTATAATAAATAAACAAAGGCATTTGATACAAAATTGATCTTTCCTATTGGTATCACTGAGAAAGAAATGTGGTATTTTAGATGTAGCTGTATGGTCACTGTAGGGAAATGCCATTTCTTTCTTTTCTTGTAAAGAGATTAATGCATTTAATTTTTTTTTTACTTAAAATACCATTCTTCAAAAAAAAAAATTTAAAAAATTATTGAGGAATGTTGTGAAAAATCTCAGCACAACAAAATTTTAGTTTACACTTTCTTCCATCAACAAGTTGAAATAAAAATCCACAGTATGTAATTACAGAGAAGTTTAATTAGCCAATTCTACTCTAAAACAAATGGGTTTGAATTTTAAAAAGTGAAAAAAACTTAGCAAAACACTTTCTCATGTAGGAAAAGAGTATTGTATTGAAAAATTCATCAAAAATGAGGCACAAAAAAGAAAAGCTTCTTAGAAGAATAGCTCATGATCTGACTCAGAATTTTAGAAATACTTAATATGTTATTTTAAAATAACTTAATTGTTATTTTCACATTAAAATTTCAAAAGAAGCTTTCTAATAGTGTCTGAGGGATTTTAAAAAATGGTTTTCAAAGAAAGGCAATGTGGTAGAAAATATTGTAGGGGGATGCAGTAAGGGTAAATTAAGGTGGTATAAAAGGTAATCTTATCCCCCAATGAGTTGCAGCTGGACCAATTACTAAAGATTAGAAGCAGGCCTGATCTTAACGGGCCCCACCTGTAGCCAATAAGAACAAGTGGTGTAAAAGAGTGGATTGCTGGGATCTGGAGTTAAAGGGCTGCTAGAAGGACCAGAAACTGGCAGTTCTTAGAGGAGCTGCCTGTGAGAAACATTGAGGAGCTATGCAGCTCTGGTGATATGAAATCCTTGCACTATAATGATGTTAGAACTTGTGCTATCTAAGACAACAAAATATCTTATAATTTTTACCTATAAAAAATTTGTTAATTATTTGGCCAGAAAAGGGCCAGTTAGAAAGCATTTGGTCTTGCAGTTTTGGGTGATATTACTGATGAAATTTCACCACTTTTCTTGGGAAGATATTCCAAACAAACAAGCACTTGAGAGCTATTTGGACATCTGTACCTGATGTACAGAAGTACTGAAAGTAACTAAAAAGTAGATAGATGCTATAACTACCTTTGGAATAAACATGCAGCATTTCTTCTGTACTGGAATAAGCATTTAAGACTTCAGGAAGTTTCTACAGTTCTATTCACAGAAATGAAATAGCAAATATTTTAAGAAATGTTTATGCAATAAGAGAACAAAAGTTTAACCAAGTCACAAATATCAAGAAATATCGAGGGTGTACTAGCAAAAGGTGTTTTTTTTTTTAAATTTTCTTGTCTTGAATTTTTTTAATATTGATCATGTAATTTAAAATCCTTTTGTTGTTGTTCTCAGAGGAAATTTTGTTCTACTTGGGGCTGACAATAGAAATGCCATTATTTTAATGATAGTAAAATTAATTCTTTAAAATTTTTATATCCTGGAAAAGTGAACCAAGATTTTGAGAAGTCTGACCAAACAGTGATTAAATCCTATTTTTTGTTGCTTATTCTCAGTTATATCTTTTCATTCTTGTCAGGGTAATTATCTAAAGTGTCAAGTGAATTGTGCAAAGATTTTGGGAAAGGGAAAATCAGCATGCAGATGGTGACATAGCTGAATCGGAAAGATGCACAATAGAAACATTTGTTTTACCTTCTAAATGAAATAATTCCTCCAGAAATACTTTTTTGGCCCATGCTATGCTTAAAATGGTTTTGAAATTAACACAATATAACTACTTTGTAGGAGAAAACAGTATTAAAATAGTTACAAATACCTGAAGCACTATATTAAGATAAATATCTAGAATGTTCTGCTATCACTCTGACAGTGCACTCTTACTGCCACAAGCAAGCTACTGTGGCTACCATGAAAGAATAAAAAAGGGGTTTGAAGAAACAGATTCTGAGAGGAAAACAGCCCAAAGGATAAGGGTAAAACTAGGGTTATTAAGCAAGTGTTGTTAATCCATGTAAATGTTAATTCATGTCAGTAATTAATGTAATTCAGTAAATGTTGATTTGGAAATGCTGATGTTACTCTTCAGCTACCACACAAAGAAAACTCTGCAAGGATGAGCAGTGTGGTCAGAAATATTGTAGGTAACAGGAGAGCAAGAATGAATCTCTTAGAGACATAGTCAAATGATTCCCAAAAGCCAGAACTATAATTCTAACTTTGAAGAGTGCCTTATTTTTATTTGAAACCAAGTTACTGAATACTCCTATTTTTCCTATTATTTCTTTATAGCAGATGTTATGAAAAACTATGATTGTGATATGACCATTCACAATTAATCTCTGGTTACAAGATATGAATCTTTTTTTTAATCTCAGTGGAAACTGCGAAAATGACTTAGGAAATATAAAAACAATCAAAGACTTCTAAAGTCAAGTGATTCTCTGAGTTCAGTGCACTTGTAACTAGGCCCTGGTTTTGAAGTCTGCGGAAGGTCTGTGTATATAGAATTTAAGTATTACAGAATGCTTGTGTTTGTTTTATGATTCCACATCCTTCCACTGTGAAAGCAGTTGCTGGGAGTTTATATGGAAAAAAAGAATGATCTAAAAGTTTCTGTAACTAAGCAGTGTTCTAAATATTAACAGGCAACAAGAAAAAATTGTGGCTGTTTTTCTTATTCCTCAAAATACTGTTGATTGAGATAATCACTATTGTTAGAATAGTGAAAGTAGTGGAATGAGAGCTCATACTTGATGAAAAGAGAAACAAAGCAAAACTTGAAATATAATTTAATAGTTAAGGAAGATCACCCCTATATTCTCTCATGCACTAGCATTAGGAACTTATAACTGCCAAAGGAAACATTGAGAAGCATCAAAGCTGGTTATTAAGTGCTCTTTTATGAAACCCTCCTTTGGCTGCAGAAGTCCCTTACTCTCTTTAAAGTTTCACCTGTACTTTTTTCCACTCTTCAGCAAAAGTATTTCATCAAAGAAAAAAACATTGTCATAGATAGTGATTTATTTTCACACTTCATTCAAATTGAAACTGCTATATCACACACAGTAAAAGTGGAGATTTTGAACCACTATTAAATAAATACACATTTAAAAATATTTTGTACAAATGCCAAACCAGTCCTTAATCATCTTTGTATCTACTTACTATATTTAATACTCTAGGTGCCAGAAGATGTGCCAAAAGGCATATAAAGCCTTAGAGAGATTGGCACATTTGAGAGTCACATAAATTTAAATAATCTCCATATATCCCAAAAATAAAGTGAAAGTGGTATTCAGAGCAATAAAGTGCGACTTCACAGTCCAAAGAAATTGACATTATCTTTGAAAGGAGCACCAGGGCCAAAGGGGTTATTTTTATTCATATGAGCTTAGAAAATTTTGAAATTCGACTAAGAAAATCCATTAGATTACTAAAAATCTGGGAGAGGAAGAGGAAGGATTTTTTTCTTGCCAGTCCTGATTTAGGACATTTTTCAATCTTCTAACAAATTAAAATAGGCAAGTTTAAAAATTTTTGTCTGAATCTAATCTGTGTTTAATTAAAGCACAACAAACAATTTTAAAGCACAAGAAAGCCTAAAAAAACTTTGCTTTTAATTTTTCCTACTCTCAAAGAAAACCAGGCAGACTTCCTGCACTAAATAAACAGTCACTGGCTAAGGTGTTTAAGATTGAAAAACAAAAATAACAATAACAAAAATGACTCTTACCAAATTAATAGCAAACATCTGTAGTCTGATTTGTATTTCAACTCTTCAGCAAACTTTGACAAGAAAAAGTACCCAAAGAACTAACCCTTTGGGGCATGCATTTATTGCTGAAATTTGCATCTCTGAAACAGTCAAAACAATTTCAAATACAATTTTCACATTTCTAGCAAAGCAAAACATGGAGAAAAATTGAAGAAATGTCAAGCCAGTTCTTTTCAGGATGTTAGATAAAAGTTCCTGAATGTCTAAAGGCACAGGGGAATTTTGTATTTTGTAAATAAAAAATTAAGTAAAACCAACACAATGGGCTACAGAGGGAACACAGTGAATCAGGCTGGAATCCAGCTGTCATTGCATCCAATTGAGTACTCTAATGATTACAGTATGCAGTCATTCATATTCTCTTCCTGAATTCATATTGGTTACAAGAAGTAGAACCTCTTGAAAAGGAGATTGATACTGGTATTTACTCATTCCAGAGTACTCTACAAGCCAGAAGTTATCATACTCTCTTGAGACATAGAGAAGCCAAATTCAAGCCTGCTCTAAATCAAAAGTAAAGAGAGTTTTGGTCCCAGCACTTCAGCAGAGCAGATAAGTGCTCCAGGAACTTTACAGGCTGTGTGTGGAAGTAGCCACTGCCTCCTTCAAACATTTTGCAAGTGGTGTTGAAACCTGAGGGTGAATCCTGCTGTCTCTTTCCCTATTTCTCAATAGGACATAACTTATGATGAGCTGTACTTAACTTCATTCTGAATCAGATACCTACAGAATCATGGAACTAACAAAGTTAGAAAAAGCCTTTGAGATCATTGAGTCCAACCCATGACCTAACACCACCTTGAAAACTAGACCATGGCACTAATTGCATATCCAGGCTTTTTTTAAACACCTCCAGGGTCAATGACTCCACCACCTCCTTGGGCTAACATCTTTAGTCACTGGGAAAAAATTAGAGATTGTGATTTAAAAAAAATGAATACATATTGTTTCTGCTTATTGTAGAAAAAAATACTTAACACAGAACCATGAATAAGTACCAACACTTTTAAGTGGTGAAAGTGACAGGCATAAAGGAACATTTTTTTCATTAATCAAATCCTTTCTCTGCCATCTTCTTAATGGGTGCTGTTTTATGAGTGCAGAACCATCCATTCTAGACACCTATCTAAATTTGCATATAAACACAGTAAACACTTTACAAGTTAGTTTGTTCTATAATTCCCTGTTTATTAACAAACCACCCTAGCAAAGAAACATGATTTTGCTCTCATTTGACTGCTGTTCAGAATTGTTTGAGACCATGAGAACTATTGAGTCCTTCACTTAGCAAAATTGTTTTTTTTTTACTGCTAAGAGATCACAAATAACTACATGAGAAAAAATGCCAAACCTTGCCTCTGAAGAAGGAAGGTTGGATGAGTCTTTAAAATAAAATAAAGCATTTAACAATGCTAACATGGATTATATAGTTTGAGATGTTGACTTTCTTGGTAACGGTTGCTATGTTAGGTAATCTGATTTGATGCCATCAACTATAATGAGGAAATATTTCAGGATTATTGCACTTCATTAACAAAGGAATAATGCAGAGATGCTGAACAAGTAAGTACAATGAATTTCAGCAGTCAGATGAGAAGAAATACAATGGTGACTTTAAATTTGAAAAAGGATTAAAAAAAAAAGATGGGTGATAATGCAAGGATATTAGGAACAGATTGCATTTTGGAATCTATTTCACTAAATTTGACATTGAAACCATTATCAAATGATAGATATGAAACATAAACAAATAATCATTCTGTCCTCAAGCATTATTCCATTAACAAGAAAAAATTATTTGGTGGAAATTCACTTATCCTTTATTCACAGATTTCTTCAACATTTCATTGCTCATTAGCATGTGGACATCAGACATCCTCTGTATGAAAGTGCATTAATAGTCTTTCAGTTCTCCAGCAGCTCTTTATGAATGTTCAGCAGATACTGCCTTAATTTTTAGAGCATATATCCATCCGCGCTTACTGGTCCATCCTTTGTATGTACAAAACTGATATTTATCTGTATTTCATAAGCAGGCCATCATTCAACTGTGACTTTTGTAAACATCTTTTACTACCGTAAATTTTTTAAAATCTGTATACTTAGACATGACCTTGAAGATTCTCAGAATTCATTTTTATCTTTGTTCAAACTCAGTATTACAAAATTATAAATGAAAAATCTCTCAGCAATAAGCTTTCTTACAAGACGTGTGCGTCCTTACTTTGGCTGTAATATAAAGAAGATTCTCCTTCAGACTCTAATTTGATTCTACAGGTGGTGATCTGGTATTCTGGTCATGGGAAGATGTGAAACTAAAATACTGATTAAAAGCAAACAAAAAATAATTTGAACTTCCTTTAGAGTGTTGTAGATACCCCTTTTTTTAAAACTTTCATTCATTTCAAATTAAAATCTTTTAAGAATTTTAAAATTCTTACTGCTTCAAATATTTAATTTTCTGTGATAACCTTTTAGGGTATCTTCACTTTTCTTTACCATTGTCAATTCACATACCAATAGTTTATTTATATGACTCCTTTCTTTGAAGTAAACAAATAAAGCTGCTGGTCTTTCTGGCTGTTCAGACAGTACATATTACAGTGACTGAAATTAGCTCCTTCCATCAACCCCTTCATGGTTTTCATATTTTTGAGATGTCAGAGTAATGGAGATCCTTTATTATGGGTGTTGTAGTGCTTAAACTTCCTAGTTTAGGTTGTCATTCAGTCCTACAAAGTCTTCAAAGTTTCCTCCAGCTATTTTCTTGGCATTTCTATCTTTCACTGCAGTGCAAATGGTTTCGGCTGGCAGGAAATTTGCAAATGTCATTTCTTTCTTCTAATATTTTCCTTTTATACATATAATACCTCATGCATCAGTCCTCCTGAAGATATAATAGGTTTTATATCTTTATGTTAGGTATCTTTTCATAAGAAGCCAGAAATAATTTCTATATAATTCATCTTATTGTTTTGCTTAAAAAAAAGAATTATAAAGATCATTAGTTTATACATACAGTTCAGCTTCTGTGTTCTCATTATCCCTTCTTGTATCTGAAAGGAATTTATAAAATTTTTTCCTAAAGAAAGATTAAAAAAAAAAAATCTTTCTTTAGGAAACCACCATGGGATTTTTTTTTTCCTACTTGTTACTTTTTCGCCTCACTGCAATGTTCTGCTTTAACAACACTTACCTGCCATCAATTTTCTGCTGTCTCTTACTTTCTCATTCAGATGCAGTTCCTACTCAATAACTCTCAGCTCCTACCTATGACTGGCAGGAAAGCTGAAAGTACAGCTCTGCAGCTTCTTCCCCACTGTCTCGAGATGTCTGAACCACGTTTTCAAAAGCTCGAATCTCCACTCTTTGTCATTTATACCCACATATATGTTAGAAGCTTTCCCTTGCCATCTAAATTATCTTATCACTGAGCTGTCTAGGACTCTCTTTAGTGTAACAATTTCATTTCACAGCAAGTACTGCACTTTCCCTGTCAGCCCTTTAATTAAAACGTCAGGAAAATTGGTGGAGATTGAGGAGGAAACGACAATTCCTCTCCTGCTTCGGGTGTGGAACTTGTGTCTGTTGTGAGGGGGGAGAGGTAGATGAAGGCTGGTGGGGGTGATGAGCAAAGAATCTGCCTAAAAAATGAAGAGAAAACATTTCTTTTTCTTAACAGGACAGTTTCCATATAAATTTTTATGCTCTTTCCTGGACTTTGAGACTCATAGCCAGGAATGTCTCTACATGTCTCTAAAACCATCTATAGTATCACTGATTATCCAGGTACTGCCTATAATTTTGCTGTCAGATTTAAAATTCTTGGAAACAGGCTTTACAAACTTTTCTCTGAGTATGTATATCCAAATAAAAATATCACATTATTCTTCTAAGTAAACACTTAACAGATTCCATATTTCCTTTATGTGAAGGGCTTTATTATTCTGTTTCCAACTCTAAAGCCTCTGCTTACTGAAGTGATTCTAAAATTGGTTAGCTGCATGAGCAGGTACTGTTATTGTCCAGATTCATGATGAGTTTCAGTATTGTAGCTTCCCTCTTCAGTGTAAGTAATGGAGGGAAAAACTTTGCATTGTTGAGGACTCAAGCAGCAAAGCTTCAAACCCAGAAAGATCTGATGGTTTTTCATTTTCTGTGTCACTAAGCACAGAAGAAGATACTTTAAAAGGCAGATCTTTTGACCTTCCCTGCTACTTTTCTGATAATTATTCAGAGAACACGATGCTGTGCAAGACCCTAATTGCAGGTAAGAGATCTTGTCTGTTTCATTTGAAAGGGGGATTTGCAAGTATCAGACCTACAGAAGTTACTGGAAATGCGATGATGGAAGGATAAATCTATAATTACAAAGCTCAGCATTAAAGGCTCAGGAGCTTTTTGCTATGGTTTCTTTCATAGATAACCAAAGAAACAAACAAGCAAATGCTTGCTATATAAAACATTGTTTGCCATTTTTTCCCCATGAACATCATCAATTCTCCTTATTGTCTCTTTGTTGATGGTGTTCATCTCTCTTCTCATTTTGGTGATGATAAAGTGAATTTTAGATATTTTGAAGTAGAACAGTATTCTACCAATATACTTAGCAAGAATTAGAAGTTTACGTGTGTGGTGTGTATATAAGGATACAGATTTAAAACTATTGTTTACTTACCTTCAGAATAACAACAGTCCCATGCACACTGCAGTGAGTTTACCTTGGCTGGATGCCAGGTGCCATCAAACCCCTTTATCACTCTCTTCCTCAGCTGATAGAGGGAAAAAAATATGATGAAAACTCACAGACTGAGATACGGACAGGGACATCACTGAGCAATTACCATTTCAGGAAAAACAAACTCAGTTTTGGGAAATTACTTTCTTAATCAAATCACATAGGATAGCGAGAAATAAACCCAAATCTTAAAACACCTTCCTCTCACTGCTCCCTTTTCCCCAGGCTCAGTTTCACTCATGAGCTTGCATCTTTCTCCCCCAAACAGCATAGAGAGATGTGGAATGTGAGTTGAGACAACTTCACCAGACATCTTCAGCACTCCTTCCTTCTCATACTCTTCTCCTGTTCCAGCATATGGTAAAAGGTCCTCCATAAGCTCTTCCAGCGTGGGTCCTTGCCATGGACTGCAGTTCTTCACAAGCTGCTGCAGTGTGGATCCCCCACAGTTCCACAGGTCCTGCTGCAGAGCCTGCTCCAGGGTGAACTTCCCATGGAGTCACAGTCTCCTTCAGGCTCCAGCGTGGGGCTCCTCCATGGGCTGCAGGGGAATCTCAGCTCCAATTCCTGGAGCACCTCTTGCCCCTTCTTCTTCACTGACCTTGGTTCTGCAGAACTGTTCCTCAAATATTCTCACTCCACACCTCAGGTAGCTGTTGCACAGCAGCTCTTTTTCCCTTCTTGTGTTATCCCAGAGGTGCTACCACCTGGTAGGCTCAGCCTTAGCCAGCAAGGGCCCTGGCTCTAGTGGACATGTGAGCACCTTCTGGAATCTTCTCAAGGAGCCACCTCTGAAGTCCCCACTTTCAAAACCTTTCCACACAAACCCAGCAGACACACAGAGCTCAGCAAGATTATGGTATCCTGAACAAGTATATTGACACAGATGTGAGAAGGCATCAGCCTGCTCTTTCTGTTACAGATGTATATGCAGCAGTGGATGTAAGGAGCATGTTTAGTAGTCACTACAATATAATTCTTAATTTAGCTCGATGAAATGGACAATAACAGTCACTTTCAAAATGTTAAATGTTTAAAATAAATAAATGAATACATAAATAAAATTATGTTACACTAAGGCAAACATAGAATACCTCATATGTGATTTATGATATACAAAGCACATCAATACAACAGTTCATCCCAGGCTTCAGAGATCACTGAAAGAAAGAAACTTAATCCACAGAATACTGGTGATGGAGCCCATGCTAGACCTTATCACAAATATAATACATTTAATATACATTAAAGAGGAAATTGGAGAAATGGGATAGGTTAAGCAGATGCATTAATAAAGCAACATTTGAAGCAATAACACTTGCTCTCTTATAGAATGTCCAATAACTTAAACATATAATAATTATATTAGCTCTGATTCAGATTATTTCTAAAAGTATGATGTGAGACATTCCCTTTCAAAATGCTGTCTGTTTTGAATATCTTTTGAATACACAGTCCTTATAAAGCTTCTCAAAATCTTCAGTCCTGGTATATTCTGTTATTCCTTATTTCTATAGTGTATAGGCTGCCCAGATGCTATTCCTTCATGCACAGATAGTGTTTCAAGGATAGGTCTCATGACCAAAGTTAAACATCATCAGTCTATATGAATTTCCTCATACTCTATGTCTGTTGCCCCCAGGTTATGCTGCACTTGTCTGATGCACATCTCTGCCTTCCCAGAGGTGTGTGACTATTCTCAGCTGATATGAATGAGTCAACCTCCTTGGACTGTATAGGTCTGATTATTCCATGTATAAATCAAACTACATTACTGACAAAAGCATTTATTTCTAAGCAAACTTTTGCTGCATTGTGGCCAATATTTCCAGCAGAATTAAACTGAGACAAAAAAAAAAATCTTCAAATTTTGTTTAATATTAAATAATCTGATGGATCTGGAGGAAACTGAATCCAAAACTAAAATCAAAATCAAAACCGAACCAAAATAAAAACCAAAAAAAAACCAACCCAAAAAACAATAACCAAACCAGCCAACCAAATAATCAAAAAACCCCTAAATCCCCCCGCCTCCAAAAACACAAGAAAAAAATGCAACAATGAAAACTAAGCAAACAAAAAAACCCCAAACTTTCAACTAATATTAATAGCTTTTGAGAAACATTAGGCATGGTTTTCTTTTTATCATACCTTTTGTGAAAAATCTCTAAAGATCAGTATGTCATTAATGCTTATTCCTGGAATCTTTATTCTGTTTTACTTTTTTTAGGCTATAGAAGGGACATAATACAGACTTTTCAAAGCCTGAGGCAAGTAGCAAAGCAATCCACAACTCCTTTGTTTTCTTGAGAGAATGAACCATATGTGTTTTTCATCCAAGTTTCTTCCAAAGTTTTGCATAAACAAAGAACAACAGTTTGATTTAATAACAGCCTAATATCAGATTGTGCCTGGAGATCTCTGGTAAATGCCTATTAAATTTACAGATCTTGATCCCCATCCAATGGAAAGACTCCTGCAGACCTGCAAGCAATTAAGACTGGTTCTGTTTTCCTTAAAATTAGGGAGAAGAGAATTTTTTTTTGGGTGTCCTTAAATCTGTATCCTACTTAAGGGCACAGAGTAGGGGAAAAGCACAAGCCCAAAAAGCAGCTTTGAGCACCAAGAGCAGAGGATGGGCCATAAGCTGGGCCACTCAGATACTGTGCAGTTTTGCAGAGCAAAAGCATTATGCTACACTATTCAGTTATTGATAAACTGTTTTTTCTTCACCTAATTTTTTCTTCACTTAATAAAATATAAATGTATAATGAATATAGAATATATATGTTGTTATACATATATAACATAGAATGTCCTGTATTCTATTTTGACCCAGTATCCTGAGGTTAAAGCAGTTGAAAGTCAGCAATTTGCCTTTGCAGTGAAGATGGCCAGCAGCACAGTGGGCTGTAGTGGTGGGAGTGCAGCCAGCACACAGGGAGGAATAGTCCCTTCCCTCCTTCTGAAGGATGAGTTCAAATATTCATCCATTTCTCAAGAGCGTGCCAGGAAGTGAGTCTATCAGCTGTGTCTCTTTGTTCAGAAATGATCTAGTAATTCCTTATTTTAAAGGCAAGTGTCCCATTCTGCTGGGGATAGAAATATCTCTAGATATACCAGCCACATAAT
>LTAT01000006.1:54703129-54747110 GCA_003286495.1 Chlorodrepanis virens | reverse complement strand
AAGAAAGAAAGAAAGAAAGAAAGAAAGAAAGAAAGAAAGAAAGAAAGAAAGAAAGAGTACTAGTCACAGTTTTCTTTAATTTCTGTTAGATGCTAGCTGGAAATTTTCCAATGCATTACTTTTTTCTTTTTTTTTTAATTGGAAATGACAGTTTCCAATGTCAAATTCAGAACATTTATAAGAGGCCTACTGCTCTTTTAAGGAAGGATTTTCAGATGCAGCATGGTGAGATCTTAAAAAAAGCAAAACCCTGGTGATTCAGAAATTTACACTGAGTAATAGGGACACGAGTTTAAGCTCTTTGTGATTTGCAACAGGGATACAAAAATATGCCACATGGGACACAGATGTACTAGACATACTGACATATATTCACACCTTTTTTTCTGAATTACATGGGAACCTTTTTTAATCCAAACGCAACTTAAAAGAAAATATAAAAACAATTAAGCATATTAAATTTTTTTGCACTTCTTCTGACTATTGTTTTTGTACACCTTTGTACCTGAGAAGTACCTGAGTGGTACCTTTTTGTACCTTCTCACCAAAGTTTGCCATCAAATCTTTACTCTATAAAGGGTCTGTAAAAGACCAACACTTTAACTGAAAAGGGAGATGATGAAATTAATGTCAAACTCCTGGTTTGTTTTGGGAATATTCAGCCCCAGCTGACTGAGGATGAGGTAAACTCTACTTTACAGTCAGCTTTCTTTCCACCATTATTCAATCTTTTCCAAACACAGACATTTATGCACCAGGAGAATTCACACCATACAGGGAAAGGCTGTGACAGAGGTAGAAAACAGAAACTGCAGTTGCCTTAAGGCTCTGCTTGTTCCATCCCACAAAGGGAGTGATTGAGGTTTGGACAGTTGTGCTTACAAATAGCCAACCTCCAGTTCAGTCGTTATTCCGTACCACCGCGACGAATGCACAACATTCCTCAGAGTGGAACCTGTAAGTTTGCTGTGAGAACTACTCCTGCCTGTGAGATAACTGAGCTGTGAGCTGCAAAGAGACCCACTGCACTCTGTGGTGCCATCTAAATAAAAAATCCACTTTATATGAATACGTCATTTTCTTCACTTAGTGCTGACTTAGTTTTGTCTCTTGTGGACTGAAATGAGAAGATGGCACGACATGTTTCTCTGACATATGTATGCATCACTAACTTCCTGAAATAACAAGTACACTGCAAGGCTGCATGAGGTAATGGATGGTTCTTAAAATGTACATACATATTTTACAGCCTCATTATAGCAGACTGGCTTTATATTTCTCTTTTAAAGTATTGTATTTTTAGTAAGGTATTTTCCCACTGTGACAGTCCATCGAGCAAAATTATGATAATTGGATTTATCAACATATCATTTGTTGCCCTCTGGGTGAAATTCACATGTTCTCTAATGAACTGATGAGATTTGAATGAATCACATATTTCTTAAGTGTGAGCGAATCAGATATTTTCCAGCAGTGTAAGTATATACACTCATAATTATTGTACTTGATTTTATCTGAAATGTGGGAAGAGCTTAGGTAGAGAAAGAAAATAACTTCATGTACCATTTCATTTTAAAACATAACTGCAGGCATAAGAAAATCAGACTTACTAAGTACTAGCAATACCAAGAATGGGGTTTATGCATCCAAAAAAGGTTTTCTTGGAAAATTTGTATCTAAAAATGTTGTCACAAGGTTGGCAGTGACTTGTGTTCCTTAAATCATGACAGAGCTCAGAAGAATTAGCTTGCTGTTGGGAAATTTACCTTCTAAATCACATTTTCCTATATACAGCATAGCAACAATTCCTCTCCTTGGAAGAGGACCCAATCAATCAGCCACATTAACTGACTGGCCACTCTAAAGAATTAACTATTTGGGCATGTTTCTTTTACCCAGCTGAGGATAAATATCCCAGAGAGTGGCTGAGTAATCATTTGATCTGGTATGCTTCCTAACATGCAGGGGGGAAAGTGACTGAAGTATTGTTCTGTTATATGAGAGGAAGGATTTGTCTGTTTCAACTCAGCCAGCTTGATCTAAGCTGTGTGTGTCATAACTGATGAACGATGATGAGAGAGGAGGGATAAAAACTCATGTCTAGGCTGGTGATGTACAGCACCTTTTCTAATTCATAAGGTGGAGAAATTGATGCAGACCTCTAATAGGGTTTCTAAGTATAGATTTTCCAAGTATAACTTCAAGCTTTTATCACAAGGCAAGACAGAAGATATCAGGGAAACAGAAGCAAGAGGAGTGATAAAACCTTTGTCCGTTGTGAGATCTTTATTTAAGCAGAAGGAACTTACTGAGAGTGGCTCCGCCCTATTTTTAACCATGAAGTAATGAAACTGGTAAAACTACCCAATATATTTGTGCATTAATAAAAATAATCAAGCCAATGTTTTCTATCATGAAACTGTTTCTCTGGCACTGATAGCTTTGCTTGCAGATGTCCCATCTGCAGGTATTAGAAAAAGCTTCATTTGTTAGGGGTCTGAATCTTGCCTTTTCTTACAAGCTGAATTTTATGAGGCTTTAGGACATAGGGGTTTTTTCCTTTAGGAAGGTTGTTTAAACTTCCTTTGTCAACACCAGGGTTATCAGAATTGGATTTTTTTTTTTTATTCTCATAATTCTCCAAAACTCTGTTAGGGGTTCATTTCTGTACTTAGGCCCCTAATCCTATTGATTAAAAATGGTCTTCAAGAAAAAGTTGGTATCAGGGCTGATTACTAGAGGCAAGACAGTTGTGTAGGTGAAGGAGGCTACAGAGGGACTTAAGACATCTGGAAAGTTTAATCTCAGCTACTCCCCCACAGTTGCCCTTTCTATGCATTAGAGAGGAGCAGACAAGCTACCTACTGCCTGCTGGAGCTGAGCTGACATAGGGCAGGGCTTAAAACACAGCCCTTGTAAATGAGTACAGTACCTGAAATTCCCTCCGCTTTTCAAAAAAAGGACACAGAGCCCTTCTTGCAAAGCTAGTTCCCACTGCTGTTGTAACATTCCAAAGCTGAAGAAGAGGTCTCCAATACAGCTGTTTGGGATGAATTCTGCTCCTAGATGTGTGTATCTGATTCACATCAAGGTCAGAAGTTTTTGAGTCTCAAAAGTAGATAGTGAAGGAATGTCTTATGTACTCTGAACTGAATCATCTCATAAAAAATAAATTGACAAAATCTTAATTCAGTAACACTTTAATCTGTTACTGAGGACTACTGGGACAAACAGGAGTCCAGATTGCTGGCAAGTAATTTATCAGGAAAGCTTTATTCTACATTTCTTTTTCATTTGGTATCAGCATATCAAACTATCAAATGAACATTTTCTAAATGTAAGTGCCAGTTCATGATACTAAAATATATTGCATAAAATACATTATTCTGTATCTTCATAAATAGGTGGAACACAAAATGAAGTGTTGCCCAGTCTTAAATACTCCAAGTATTTAAAATTACTCTAAAATCTGAAATTCTTATTAATGTCCCCCCCCAAAAAAAAATCAAACTCCTGTTTCTGTAAAAACTTCATAGGAAGAATAATAAGTTGAGTTTTTTCTAGTGAATTTGTTCAGAGCAGAAAGTGCTTTCCCTTTAAAACCATACCTATGGTAATAAAAACCATTTTTCTTAAAAGCAAATAGGTAACACAAGTCATTATGCCCACCTCTTATTCATAAGTCCTACACACAGATAAAGCTGCATGGGCATGGGTTAATAAATTCTACCTTTTGAACTTTTTAACTTAGTTCTCTGTATAAGAAAAAGGATGCATATAGGAAGGAGGTGTTATTTCTCTGCTTCTTCACATATTGCAGGGTGTTTCTCATATATCCAAATGAGAGTCTTTTATTAAATATTTGCCTTTTATATATGTATGAATGTGGCAACTGTTTTCATATCTAGGTAAATTTATTTGTTTAAATAGCTCCCATATACAGATGAATGACTTGAAAGGAAATAGGAATGCTTGCATGATGGGATATGGCTGCTGAGTGATGTCTGCAGGGACTGCTTAGTGTTGATAAATAACTACAGAATTTGTCTATCAACATTTTGCATAAATGTCAGTCATAGAACTCGTGGTTGGATTGAGGCAGCCACGAATGACAATGTATTTCTCATTTATGTACAAGCTTTAAAGGGGAAGAATAAGGAAACAGAGAACTTATCTCAGAGCAGCATACGTTTTTAAATGTAAGTGTCCTCCAGCAGTTTTCTGCAGTTGCCTCCTGTGAGATTTTGCAGAATCCAAACAAAACCCAGATGAAATCATGCCTTTGGCAGGTTAGCAAAGTAATATAAATGTGTTCCATGCCTAAAATATTACATTTCAAAGACTCCTTTAAGCCAAGTCTAATATCAGATTTGTCAAATCTATAGGCTCTTAAAAATTCTTAAAGACTGTAATTTCAGATGTGAGAGAAAGCTAAACAGAAAATGCACTAAGAGCCTTAAGTTTTACTCTTATACAGACAATTAATAAAATTGTATTTAAGAATCTGAAATTCTTGGATACCTCCACAGAGCTGGAGCAGTTACAGGAAAAATACTATAGGGATGGAACAGATAGTTTGAGAGCCTATATTTCTCCTTGTATAAAAACAGATCTTTTATATCTTATATATAAATATATATAAAGTGTGTATATATGTATACTTTATTTATATAAAAACAGATCTTTTCATATTAGAGGAGTCTGAATCATCTCTCCCAAAAAGCACATAGAGTAGCTCTGTTTCTCTACCAGTGCACAGAGCTCACTCTGGTTTAGCTCTGCCTCCAAAGCAGATAGAAGCATGCATATAATCTTCACAAACAGGCCCCAGTGAGTTGATAAAGCACAGCCTGATATTATTTCAGATTAGGAGGCCCTAGAGCATTTCTTTTGTATTCAACTTTTCCTTAATTAGTCAACTTAAAATAGACTGAGATTGGTATGCATAATAGCTATGACAACATCTTCATAGAGCCAAACAATCTCTTTGCTTTCAAGATCCCTGGTAAGTGATATGGGCAGCCTTATCTCTCCTCTCTTTGAAAATGCTGTAAAGCAGGGATAATTTCGGGTCGCTCTTGGTTTACAAATAGCAATGAGAACAGAACCAGGACCAAAGGTCTTACAAGTATTGTCTACCAGAGTGTAAAGCCACAAAGTGCTACATCACAGAAACTGGCCACTGCTGGGCCTGAGAAGTTTCAGGAGGTTAGAATTCCTCCTTTCATAATTCCTCATCATGAGAAGGTTTTTAAACTCTAAAAGACCCAAGACTCATCTTTTCTAGGGGAGCCTCAGCATTTCCACAGAAAATAATCTGTGACACTTTGAATCTAATACTCTTGCTACTCTATACAACTGCAAACTGCAAAAAGAGTATGATCACTTTTGTTAGCTTAGGTGTTACTTTAGTTACATTCATATATCCTAAAACCCCAATAGAAATAGATCAAGTTAAAGCTATCTTGTTTGTTAAACAGGGAAGAAGGTTAATAGCAGAGAAAGTGACTGTAATAAAATTAATAGTAGTGATCTTCTATAACAAGGCATTTTTCCAGTTCAGACAACTACTGCTTGGTGCTCTGCTTGATGTGGAGCAGCATGGTCTTTTCTTTACAGAACTCAGAAGAGCTTCAGAGAACTGGGACAATGAAAAAATTGGATATCTGTGGGGAAGGATTTTTGAAAAAAAATGGTAATTTAAGAGTATAATACATTAATTTATTGTGTGCATTTTAATAAATATTCTTTTTATTGAAAAAATTCAAATTTTTAATTAAAGTAAAAGATACTCTCAATATAAAGAACAAAGTGATTTTTGGTTGCTTTTTCCTTGACATCTGGAAGTGTTTTATTTTTGGTTTTAATTCCAGCTTTCATTATGCTCAGACTTTCTAAACAACTATTTTTTCATTGATTGAGGTGGAAGTGTTAAATTGAATAGGATGATGATATCTACTGAAAGCTTTTACTTTTATATGCATTAACTGAAGAAAGACCTTGGATAAGATAAACAGCATTCAATAATGACTTTATGTTCTGTCATCAGTTCTTACCCCAAAGTCAAACACCAAATAAAAGGTCAAAATGCGCACAAACATGTACACTTCAGCTTGGTGTGCACTTTTTGGTCTGGGGAAATAACTTTCAGAGTAATCCAAAGCTTAAAGAAACAACTGAAAACCACAGAATTATTCAATTAAAATGACAAGGAGAATTGTTGCTTAGGGTCAGATGGATTCAGGAAAACAGTTTCATCTGGTTTCAATATCATGGAAAATGAGACAATAGGTTTTGGAAGAGTGCATAGGGCCGAGCATTTACTGAGACTGAGTAGTTTACTGATGTAATAACTTATAAGTGCCAATGCTGTTCTTACTGTATATTTGTATATCACTAGTAATTTTACTTATTTCAGATAAGCCCTGAGACTGGAAATACTGAAAACACTTCACTTACTCCATTCTCTACTTAACACTGTTAACATACTCTGTACTTTTTTATATTTCAGTTTCTCCTGAAACTCAAACAAACATCAAAGATGAAACAGGAAACCTGTGGAAGAGACTTACACCTCTTTTTAATGAAGTTTATATTCAAGTTTGTTACTTTTTAAAATCCTGGGTTCTACAGTTGCAGACAAAAATATTCCTGAGGAAGTGACAAATCACATACCTATGGAATATAATTTCAGGTATTAGAATAGCTCAGCCTAAGAGCAACTTCTTGATATATGTTACAGACTAATTATACATAGATATACATATATATAAAATTGTTAGTTCATGTCATATCACTTTCTTTCCTATTTTCTATGTATATGTCATTATAAGATTGATTCTATAAGATGCATCCTCTGCTGTTATCTGATTAAGAATTCGCATCATCTCTGTGGAATATTTGGGAGTGAAAGAATTATAATTTTCTTTAAGCATTCCACCAGTGATTAAACATGTCAACTAAGATAATTTAATTATAAGTTGATTACTATTTCAATTTTATTTGCTTGTCTTTAAAAAACAAGAGTTGTGTTTTCTTATTTTCTAAATATTCCCCTGTAGATATTGTGCAGGGAACAGAATTGTGTTACCTCTAGTTTGTATCTATTTTACTTTTTTGGAGAAAAGCCATTCTAGACCAAGGAAAAAAAAATTATGTTCTTGTGTGAACTACGCAATGTTGCTATACTAATTGCCATATTCAGTATCAAGAATCAAAAAGGCAATGGGATGTAACAGGCAATGGCTAGTTAACCTGTAACTCTGCTGAATCATTATGTTTAAAGACATCTTAGATTATTACTTAACGTTGCAGTGAAGCAGAAAATTAATGTGGTCATTCTAACCTGGTTAAACAGGAAAATATGTTTTACACGGATGTATCTAATGTCGTTTTCTGACAAAGGAATTTGGTTAAAATCTTAAGAATTATACAAACACCATTCTAGGCCAAGAAAAAAAATTATGCTCTTATGTTACTTTTTTTTCA
This sequence comes from Chlorodrepanis virens, assembly GCA_003286495.1. Classification (NCBI taxonomy): domain Eukaryota; kingdom Metazoa; phylum Chordata; class Aves; order Passeriformes; family Fringillidae; genus Chlorodrepanis; species Chlorodrepanis virens. The sequence goes on along the minus strand of LTAT01000006.1, from coordinate 54,739,622 downwards.
TTTTCTCTCTACTGATTCCTTCCAAACACTTACTTTTCCTATCAAACCTTGAGAATTAACTAAGGATTTTCTCATTTTTAGTCGAAATCAGCCAAGAAATGCTTTTGATTTCCAGATTACAGTGCCCAACACTTGAGATGTGCCCAGATGCTGGCTCAGAAGTCATCCCTGTGAAGCGTCCCCAGCTGAACTGTAGCTGCATCATCACTTCAAAATGTTGGAGGACCACTGGAGACCTTCTCTTGCATTTGTTGCTCGGCAGAAATCTGGTTTCTTTGTGAAGACAGCCAGCCCATCAATTTCACATACATTTCTAAGTGATATGGCCTTTAACACCAGCACCATATGGGGCTTGTCCTCACCCCACACCACTTGTGCACAAGGACCAGGGAGGAGAGCACATTTTGTGAGGGGCAGCTGCTTTCCCTGCAGGCCCACGCAGCACCACTACCCCAGCAGTAGCTATTAATATTGCTACACAGAGGGCAGACACACAGACACTCATTTAAATTACCAATGTTTTAAAGTTTCAGTTAGGATGGAATATCATCCTCTAACATTCCCTTATGTCATCCTTTGCCCCGGTCAATCCAGACATACACTGTGCCCTGCATGGCAGGCACAACAGGCATCTGTGGAGAGGTGCTGGCAAGTGGTGGTCTGCAGGGGTGGTCCAGGGGCTGCCCCAGGCTGCACACTCAGGTCTGCAATAGACCCACTACAGGCAAAATACTGTAGAAAGGACAAAAAACTTAGAGGGAGAGAGCAGGAGGGAATAAAGAGGGAGAAACAAAAGCATGGACCCCAGAACAAGAAGAAGGAAGGAGGCACTTCAGGCTTGGGAGCAGATATTTCCCTGCAGCTCATAGAGAGGGCCACTCCAGAAGAGATATCCACACTGTGGTCCATGAAGGACCCCCCGTTGGAGCAGGGGGATGTTTTCTGAAGGAACTGCAGCCGCTGGAGAGCCCACACTAGAGCAAGTTAAAAGTGTGAGGATGAAATAGCTGCAGAGGAGAACTGACAGATGATGCCCACAGACTCCCAGTCTCCCTGCACCACTCAGGGCTGGGCAGAGAAATCCAAAGTGAAGCTGAGTCTGGAAGAAAGACGAGAAAAGTTCTTATTTTAATGCTTGCCTTCAGTTCTCACAATCCAACTCTATTTGAAGTGGCAATAAATTGAATTAGTTTTCCTGAAGCCAAGTGTCTTTCACCCATAGTAGTAGGTAGTAATCAATCTCCCTGTTTTTATCTCAACCAATGATCTTTCTTACCCTTTTTTCTGTCCCTCCCCACTTAAGGCGACGAGTGATTGGGTGAGTGAGTGAGTGAGCAAAGCAATTGACTGAATGGCTGCGTGGGAATCTGGCTGTTTGGCAAGGCTAACCCACAATCCCCCATTTAAATTAGCTATACAGACTTTGGGAACCTGGAATCGAGGCAATCCATAGTTGTGGGTTGTTGGGTTTTGGTTTTGGGGTTTTTTTTATTTAATTGTTTGTTTGCCTCTGTCTCATTTTTGATTACTTCAGATGGCTTTCTGAGAAGGACACAAAAAATCTGGAAGGTGAAGCTTGTTGACAACCTTCAGTCAACCCAGACCCATGATGTCTGAGAGGATAAGGCTAGTGATTGCAGGTGAGTGTAGGAGTTTGCCCAAGACTCACAATGTCCTTAGGGATGCTCACTTACTTTTGGCAAGCACTGATTTTTAAATATTACAAAATTTTTAAACTTAATTATGCTGATGGATGAGAGTGTCCTGTGATCAATACAGGAAGGCTTTGATCCATTTTTCATAAATATGTAGATTTTTCACCTGTCTCATAGCAGTGATAATGGGAAAGTTCCGGGCTTGTAGGGCTTTTTCCCCTTTGGCAAAAAAGGAATAAAGTAACTTCAAATCCCTTAAAAGCATGATAAAACTGGCAGGCAGGTTATAGTTACATCACTGAAATATACTAAGGCATTCCTGAAAAAGTACAAAAGTATATAGTTAGAGATATTATTGGCTATGAAGATGTCTTATCTTAAAATCCCTAATTTAATTAGGATAAGTTTGTTTCTGTAACTAAGAAACCACATCAAAGTGACACTGTAAAATAAATTAGCTCCATTATATGTAATACAGTTACAGTGAAATATTTAGGCTCACTGACTGTTTTAGATTGGTGGACTCTTCCTACAGGTGCAAAACAAGCAACTGACATCAGTTAGAAGTCAAATTTGTATGAGACCTAATCTTGGATATGACTGGAGGAGATGCTTACAGCAGATCATTTATTTGGACGGAATCACCTGCACCTAGGGGGTGGGAAGAGAGCCCTGGTGATAAAATGTCAGACAAAATAAGGAGGAATGGTCCTAGGGTTCTAGAGACACACAGGTTCAGCCAGGGTAAGAAGTTAACAGAAGGGCTTACTCCAATGCTGATAATGCCTGAACTCAAATAGTCTCATAAAGCTTTAAAATAGAATGTATAACAGACAACCAGGTGGAATAAATTTTTACTGAAAGAAACCTGAGGCAGTGTTAAATTCTGAAATGGACCAATGGTGAAACTGCAAAAGTGTGATTTCAGACCTGGAAGCTACTAGCCCTTGCTTAATAACTGTGGCCATTGGCTTCATGTCCTGCCTCCATACAGAGATGAGCAGGAGTCAGGAAGCAACTGTGATCTCTTAATCTCATCAGTAAAATCCAGATCTTGGATTTTTTCCCAAACACTTGACATTTTTTTCCTGATCTCTGTTTCCACTGGGAAATTGCCTATTGTTATTGTCGGAGAGAGACCTTCTTCTCCCCCTTCTGTTGCCTTTCCCAATCTGTTCCTCACACTTTGAATCCTTTCCTTCTCCCTTGCAATTCAATTCTGATCACTTCATTAGCATTCATCTATCTTCTTTTACTTCTTTGAAAAACTATAACCAAATCATTGAGACTGTTGGTGCCATTGGCCTGCCATAATCCCCAACATTTTGTTGGGTTTATCCATTCGTTTTGTTACTTTTATCCCTTTTCTGGTCTCTTTCTTTGTCCATACAATACTTTCTTTTTATACAATATAAACCTTTTGGTTGGTGGGCTTTTTCTGGTTGGGTTTTTTTTAGGAATTTGCATAATATTACACCTGAAAATAAAACTTGAACAACAGTGAATATGATGTGAAAGATGTAATTTGGAAGGACAGGAGTAGAGAAGAGTTTGTAGAAAGAAAATTCAGGGTTCAAATATATCACAGATTCCAGGGCTTGAAAAAAATATCTGTTATAATCCAGTCTGACATAATCTCTGATTGCTTGGAAAGAGGTGGAAGATGTTTTAACTCTGTTTTTCACAAGAAAAAGCTTCAATGTGTTTTTTTAAAATGTGTGGCAGAGATGAACATACATAAACTGTTCCAATTCTTAATTAATCTCAGTGCTATAATAAACCACATTTTTATCCTAGTCTAAAATTGCCTGTTTTAAACTGTAAATCATAGAAATATTTTATACATTTATCTGATAAAGAGCATTCATATCAATTTCCCTGCCCCATTAAATATTTTTACATTGCTCTCAGTCCATCTTATAAACTTTTCTTATTTATATTCTTTTGTAAAGAAGATTATCCAGTCTCCTTTCCTCCTATTTTTCCTTGCAATCCTCTTCAATTTTCCCTTAGCATTTTATTTACCCATATTAATATTTCAACTCTTGAAAAATTTATTTAATTTTTCAATGTCTTTCTGATGTCAATAGAAGGTGTGGAGACTTTCAGGTGTGTCTCTCTCAGGGCTGCCATTGTCATTAAATCTGGGATTAATGAATATACCCTGAGTCACATATTTTGGAGAGAGACATTTTAGCTATGTATTACACATAGAGAGCCCTGTTCTACTGTAATTTCACCTGATTTATATGGGAGTAATTAAGATTAATTAATTTTTTTAAAGCAAACTTGCAAACTCTTGCCATTAATCTAATCTCATTTTAATGACAATATTTAATTAATAAAGACTTATCTCCTTTGTTTCAGTGGTGTTGCTGTATTATTGCCAATATTGTTCATGAGGAAATAGCCAATTCTATAGTTGCTTCTACAAAGTAGAAGGGAAATGGATATTAAGTATTTTTTTCCACAAGGTTGCTATGTCTCAGCTAACTCTCACAAATACAACATTCCAGTTCTAACCCTAGTGGTGCCCTCTGGATCTGTTTTGTCAATTCCATTACTCTATTGACCAGAGAGAAATACTTCAGTCTGAAAAATTAAATGCTTAGGATTAGGTCAAGATAATTTTCTTTTGGTTTCATTTTGTATTTAGAAACCAATTCTTGCATTATTGGCTTAATTAAAAAATTAAAAACCAAAACAAACCAAACAAACAAACTAAAAATCCAAACAAACAAAAATTTCTCAGCTCTTCCAAGTTACTCTGGACAGCCCCTGAACTTTCTGTTGAGTATGATAGATTTTCATTCTTCTTATTCAGATATGTAATAGTAGATATTATATAAACTAACTTTTATCTATGTAGTTTTTAAAATATATACTAAATCATAGCAAAATTGTTGGGCGTAAGTAGAGCTACAGAAAGAGGAAAATGAGATACAGGTAGAGCTGTAAAATCAAGAACTAATTAGAGCATGATTAGAACAACTCACTAGCAGATTATGGAGGAATGAATACTAATGATATCTTGTACAAAATTGGAGTTGTTTTTGTGGAATACTTCTCATTGAGCAGGTTATTAATGTAAATGACCCAAATAAAATTTCTTTCTATATATACACATCCAAAGGAAGAACAGATATTAGACAATGTTATTGGATTGCTTTGTTGCAGTGACTCAAGACAATAAAATGTGCCTCAGACACCATTAAAGTTGACATAAAGTGGTTTCCAGGCTGCTCTGGTTTATACTGGGGATATTAAATGGTTCCAGGGCTCTGGAATCAGGATGGCAAAACTTAGAGCCATTTCTACCCGTGGAGAGACTGGTCTGACTCAGAAATGGTAATGGTGTCCAAGTTTATGGGATAGCTATTCATATTTGCATGCAGCTGGAAATCTCAGACACTGAATGTTGTGTAGGAAAACCATCAGTTCAGAAATATTTTTGTATCTTTTCTTCTTCATTTGACTTCTGATCTCACACTGGCATTCATAGATTTGTTCCTTTCTTTCTATGATCTAGGTTAAAAAATCCTTTTAAAAATTGCCTTCAAAATAGAAGCAGAAATAAAAACATTCTGGAATGCAAGTAATTTTCATTTATTTATTCAAATCTCAGGTAGCTTTGCTGTTTGTTTTTAAGGCCACTGGCTCAGTTCTAGTGTTAATGGTTTTTTTAGAAAAATATGTAGATGGATGTAAAATTTCTCTGACACATTATAGGACCAACATAAGGTCACTTTAGTGAAGAACAGTATAAGCAATTTCTGATTATTGTTGGGGTGGCAGTGTGGCAAAAGACTCTTTCTTCATTAACAACTGACACTTCTTTATTTATGTGTATTTTTGCAAAATTTTCTATAAACAAGAGAGATAATAAGAAAGATATATTCATATTTTCTAGTTTTTCCAAATTTTATTAGCCCTGGTGAATGAAAGGATGGTTGTTGTCATTGACTGACTCTTTAAAGCTTAAAAAAGTAATTAATGACTTCTGTTAAATTATCTGAAGCATGATTTCACAAAATCTGTTTAAAAAAAATAAACCCAAACCCAAAGAGAAGTGAGAATAAGTACAGGGGCAAAATTTGTTTAGCCATTTCTATTTATCCAAAACCAAATTTCTTGAATACCAACTCTGTTCCTAAACCCAAATAAGCTGGAAGAAATCAAACATCATTTTACAAAATCAAGCGCAGCATACTGCAAACGTGAAAACTAAAATCAAACTGTTTTGCAAAGTTTTCCATGTCCAACATTGTCCAGATGAGACTACTTAATTCCACACAGCAAATTCATGCTATGTGTCCTACATATATTTGAAACCAGAATATACTTCAAATTAGTAATGAAGAATGGATTCTTGAAGAAATGGTAAAATATTATGTCTCTGTGTCCCCAAGGATGTAGTAATGTTAGACATATTGAAACAGTTGTGATTAAAACAAAAGATTTTGAAAATGTAAGAAATTAAATAAATATTTCTAATTCAGTTCTCCTGTTCATTTTCTCATATGAAATGTTACAGGCAACAGAGATAATTCTTTCCATTTTAACAAATGCTGGACTGCTTCCAGGGCAGGACTAGGTCATCTCATATGAAGATGAGTGGATGTGGCACTTGGGGATGTGTCCTTGCACTCAACATGGTGGTGCTACTAGGTTGGCAGTTGGACTTGACCTCTTAAAGTCTTCTCCAACTTTAATAATTACATGATTCCATTAAACCTTTTTGGCACAGTTCATTGAGTCTACAACCTCTTGTTTTAGCCTTCAGTTGGTCAATGAAGTGACTTTTATATGATACAATTATTTCATTCTTTTTACCATGGAACAAATATTAATACAAATGGGTACAAATAAATTATGAATCAGAAGACTATTTAATGAATTATCTCCAATGTAATGAAAATATCATTAGAATATCTGAGAAAACTGTTAAGAGTATAAGATTATTTTTTTATTGCTCTCCTAAAATTTTATTTTCTTTGCATTCAAGCACAGTTGAATCAGTTGGTATCAATGTATATAAAACATAACTCTTTCTTTATTGATTTTCTTTAAATATTCATCCAGTATCTTTTTGATGAACTTAACTTGAACTTCTTCTTTGCATGTAAGTTAATTGCTGAGAGAAAGGAGGTAGGGTAAAGAAAATTACATCTCTGGTAATACACAAATGTATTATACCAGAATAATCACAGATGCATTATTCTTTCCTAAGCTATATTTTCCAAAATAATAATGCATTTAAGTAGTGAAGCAGAGATTAAATTCCATTTTTATTCTCTCCACTTTTTACTTTCTTTTGCTTTAAGAATAAAATTTCAAAATTCTTCTTTGAACAGATCAGAATCTCATTACAAGACATTTCTGAGATAATGGCACCTGTCAAGTTCATATTTTGGAAGCACAAAGGTCACTGGTCTTGTAATACCAGAGAAATACATTGTTAAGTCACGCTAAACCATTCACCACTGACTTTGAGAAAGTAAATCTATAATTCAGGATAATGAAGGAATTAATGTTAGAAGCCATCATGGTAATTGCATTGACAATCTGACTCGCAATGCCACATCCACTGCATGTTCCGCAGCCTTGGCCCTTTGTGCCAGAGTTCCCAACTCCTCTTTCAAGAACCCTTCATCTCTTTTGCCTAGTCTTGCTAGAAGCTGGTTTGCCTCTCCCACTTTCCACCTGTCACCTTCTCTATCACATACCTATTCTATCAAGGCATCATATAAATATCTATGTCATTGTGCCTTACTTACCCTCAAATATTTTATACATATCTGCATCTTATAGTTACCCACATCTGTATTCCCCACCCTCCTCCCTTCTTACCTGTATCTCCATTCCTTGCTTTCTATCCTTTGACATCTTCCTTTCACTGTTTTCTCATGGAAATAAATAATTCAGCGTCTGAAGATCTCTAAAATGTTTAGGATAATGAACTGCAGTTGCAGGTACAATGCTGTTAAAGCAACTGGACATTTGCAATTAGCAATTGATTAGCTGACAGTTACGCAGGAAGGTGAAACAGATGGCTGTGTTAATCATATGCAAGACCTGAATATATTCCTCACTTACATTTCTGTATACACCAAAATTGACTAAATTTTTCTCTCACTCTACAGAAAATCCTCTGCTGCTTTAAAATTGGTTAGATTGTTACAATATGTACCACACTTCTTCAAGTGAAAAAAGATAAATGATACCAAGCCTTAGCTCACCTGACTTTGCTGTATCAGATTGTACAGGTAATAAAACTGAGGGTGAAAAGCCATATGTAAGTGTTTTGATAACATTCTTCCCTACAACTTGAGAAGGGTTAGGCAGCTGCCTCATCTCAAATCAGTGTGTATTCATAAGGAGGTATCCTTATGAAAAATTAAATTAATGTATGTGGTTACCCTAGCAGCTGTCCCTACTTATGCTGAAGTCCATAAGGAAACTTCTGCCAAGATCTGTGGAAACAGGGTCAAGCCCTTAATATTATCCCTTATAGTAATTGTTATTCACAGTTTTCTGTCATGATTAAACTGTCTCTTAAAAAAGGAGAGAACAAAACACGGAAATAATTGTTTTTAAAGCAAAAATGCTGATCCAACATTCTGAACTGTGCAGACACTGATGATGAAATTTTGAAACTAGCTTATGCTAAGTAGTTGGTTGAAATAAAAAATATTGCCTGAATATATTTCAAGAGCACACAGGTTTTTTAATTACATCTAAACTATACAAGCACAACAACTTAAAAAAAATCGACATAAGCATTATTCTAATAGTTAGTCTCAGAAAGTGTTTTGGTAATGCCTGCTTCTGTAATAGTATTCCTGCGCTGACTGATGACTCAATCTGTTGAGGAAACATTTTCCTATTGAGCCAAGACACTAACTTTGTTTCACTCTGAAAGGTCAGATCAGCTTCTTTAGTTCCTCTCTTGTGCAGCTAGCAAGGGAAGCAGAAGGGTCCTAGTTCTGATGATGGAATAGCTGCATGCAATGTCCACTTTTCTTTTCAAATAGGCTTTTATAGAAAAAAAATGGAATAAAGAGAGCATTTTTTACTATTTAATCTCCTGTAACTCAAAAAGCTATTGAAATTATTACAATGAAAATTTTTTTTCAGGAAGATTTTTTTTTTCTGGCTTGCAAAACTAAGTTTTGAACTTCAGGACTTTAAAATCCTCAGTTTTGAATGGAAATTATTACAATAATTTTATTGTTCTGGTGTATATAATACAGACATCTTTCTGGAATGAAGAAAACAACAGCACAGAACTACTTCAATAATGCCCTAATATTTAAATGTTACATTAGATAATAATGTATTATAATTATATAATAAGATATATAAAATGTTACATTATATAATATTCTCATATGTATATGAATCATTCCATTCAGGTATTAGTCAGAAATTAAAAACCTTTTTTTTGTTTCTCTGATAAACATTAGTTTTTCATGAGCTCCTCAAAATTATTATGTAATGTCTATTCTGTGATTTCTGTGCTTTAGAGGGAAAATTTTGGATCCAGTAATAGGTACCTTATCTAGAAAGCCTGTAATCTACTATTTTTTTTGTTCAGGCTATATCCTAAGGCAATTGACCTGCGCCTACATCCATGCTGTCTTCAGAGAAATATAAACTTTCTTCTTGAATTTCATTTGCTGACAGATCAGAAATTTGGAAGCCAGTTGAGATTCATGGATCTATGCAAGTTTATGCCAGCTGAGTAACAGACCATAATCCACCATCTCTCAGTTTAGCTGAAAGTAAAAGGCTTCTTTTCACACACCAGTAAAGTCTGCTAAGTGACAACAGTGTATTTATCCAGCACGTCATTTACAAAACCCAAATGCTTAAAATTGAGGAAATGAAATGTTAAGGATGCCATAAATCTTAATGCTCAGAAGGAGTCTAAACCAGCTCTTACTTAAATCCACATGAGTCTGTCCACTTATTTCAGTCAGAGCTGGACTTAGTCCATAATAAACAAGTATTTTGTCAAATGCATGGCCAGATATGCCACTAAGGGATGCTGATCTGTGCATATGAATGGTCTAATATGACAGGGGCAGTAGCAAGAGGGTGTTGTGTTCTAGACATTTGGTGTAAATAAAAAATCTATGGAGAGCCCAGGAAAAACTGCTGTAGTCAAAAAGCACCATTTCCCAACTGTGGGTATCAGCTATCTTTTTCTTCTCTAATTTATTGTATTGCACCATTTATCCAGATCAAAGAATCTGAAACACAAGGGGAAAAGTCTGGCACTTGTTTCTTCTCACTCACCTAGAATACTTATTATGAAAGGTATGAATGGTCTAGCACTTTTCATTACATGCAATCTATGTACTTCATAGCCCTCCAATGAAAGAAAACTTTTTTCCAAGCATTTGAATAAATTCACAGCTATGTAGTAAAAAATTGTAGCACAAATTTGTAGTACAAAAATTTTTATGTACAAAAGCAGTTCATCTTTCTCATATGTTGAGTATTTAGTTTATTTTAAACCCTTAGAACCATAGTATCTCTTAAAAGCTTTATGTTAAGTGTTATTCAAAATTCTATTCTCTCTACAAAGTTTGCTAGCACGCAGTAACTTGGAGCACCTCACAGAAACTAACTTTAACATAATAACCTTAATATTTTGAATGTAGGCAAAAGCCTTTAAGACTTATTCATTCTATTGCCTAGCAAACACTTATTAACAACATGATTAAAAAAAAATAACTTGAAGGACTCTGTGCTTTCCTCTTCTGAGGGAGAGTAATTAATTTGCATTTTTTTCCTCAAGGATTGTTTTTTAATATGCCATTAACCTTGTATAAATTCAAATAATAAAGATATGACTAAAACTCGATTTGCTAGTTAAAATATTGCTCTGTACACATAGACTGGATATCTACTGGGAAAAGCTCTTAACGGAAAAGAAGCAGTGGGACAAGCCCCCATATAAAGATCATTAAAATGTAGTTGGTCCAAACCTCTGGACTTCTCAAAAAGTATATCAAAGAAACTTTTATCAGGCAGTGACAAAATTAGACTACCATAATTCAAATTACACAGATCTAAAGGCCCCATGTTTTCTGTATCAAACACACATTGCTAAAATGATTTTTTTTTTACTAGGTAAACTGCATGGTGGTTCAGTAGATTCAGTTTTCAAGACTTTTCTTGAAATAAAAGCTAGTAATCAGGAAAGAAAATTATAGAAGAAGATATTCTCCAGAAACACTTGCATAATAGCATAATAAAATTATAATAAACATGGTATTTTACAGGAGCATTCTAGCTGGTTTTAATTATCCGGACAACAGAAGTGGTTTAAGCCTATGATCTTCAACACTGAAACTAATATAGCCAGGAGAATAACATATACTATCACAATATGCTGAAGAATTTTTGTTTTTCTTACACAAATGATAAAGATGTTAAATACAGCTTATATCACAGGAAATCCAGTTACTTCCTTAAGAAATAAAATAAATTTAGTTCCTAGACCTCTTATAATCTTAATATAGCTTTGATACAACTAGCAGGACAAAAAGAGAAGGTGGTGCAATATATATATATGTGTTCATTGTATTTCCAACCTACTTACCTCCCACCCAGTTGGTGGTTTCATATATTCAACGTATTAGCTCTGGCTCAGCACTGCAGGCTGCATCTGGCTCCTTTAATCCATACACAATATATACGGCATTGTATGTTAAGCCTGATCCAGAGCATGTTAAGTTTTTACACATTTGAACCCAAACTGTAGTATTGAAGCACTCATTGGACATGGGGCCAGACTTTTGGCTCACAGGGTTGGCTTACTTTTATCATGAATTTTAATGGTGAAAAAATTGCATCAGTTCCTAACTGCCTTTCAGCTGATAGTCGCTGCTGCATGGCTGATACCGGAAACAGACGGCAAAGAGGAGAGATACTCTTTTTGTCGTCTGTTTGTGAGCTCAGCTGAGACAACACTTTGTGGAATAAATGCCAATGCTTTTCTGTGCTTGACCCCAACCCCAGTCTCAGGGAGTGAGGGTCAAGCACAGAAAAGGGGATTCTCAGTGAAGAATATCTGAGATGGCTCTGGTTGGTTGCACAGTGCTGCACTTGAGCTGATAAGCCTCAGTGGAGATGGCACAGTTTTGCATGAAGTTAGTCCTTTTGTAGCAATTTCTGTATATATGGAGCAATTTGCATTCCAGATAAACTATCCACACTGACTTGAGCATGTCCATACCTGAGAGGGTCTAGATATGCTCATTCACACATACAGTAGGCAAGACGCTTAGAATTATTTATATTTAGGTTTTTCTGAATTTTTATCAGATCTGATTTAGTTTTTCAGATACTGTTGTGGATTATACTTATTCCACTTATAAAGTCTGTTATGCTTAAAGACAGCACCTAGGAAGTGGAGAAGAAAGTTGTCTGTTGAATTTTTCAGATACCGTACTCTCTAATGCTCTGGGGGATAGAACCTTCTGCAGGGAAGTGAGGGATTAGCCCTGTGCTGAGAGCAAATTAGCACAGAAAATTGCTTTGAGTAAAGAAATTTCTAAAGCTTGGTGTCATACAAGGTGGCAAAACACAAGATTAATGATTATATAGTTATAACCTGAATACAAAAACTTTTTCTGTAAGCCTTAAGAAAACTTTGGAATTTTTTTAACTTAAAACATAGCCCAGAGTGTGATTAGCCTTACATGCAATGAGAATGTTTCCTTGCTTTATGATACTCAACATGGAGGTCACCTTATCCTTCAAGCCCTTTTCAGCAACCTCCCTTTTAGCCAATCACTTCTCAAACATGTACAGACGCATGGGATTTGCTGTGCTAAATGCAGCATCTTAAAAACTTCAAGGGCTTTCCATAAGTGTGGACCACAGATTCCTCAGAGTAATTTTAGACTGAGGATCTCATAATGTTCAGGTAAACTGTTGCCTTAAATTAAAATAATTCATAGGATACATTTGGTTTGATCATCCAGGTAATTGATTAAAATGTTTGATAAAAATAGGGTGTGGTATCAATACTAATGTACTCTGCTGATAGTCCATCTGTGCTGATATTATTTTACTTGATGTATGTATTACATTTGATAATATTATTGGTTTGCCTTTGAGAATTTAAAATAATTTTTTGCAGCCATCTTATTACTAGTTTGTGGGTTGTAGGGGGGTGGTTAGGAACTTTTTTGTTGGTTTCTGTTTTGTTATTTATTTTAATTAACTTATTTTTATCAAGGATTTATCATTGCCAAAGGTATTTTATTACCTTCTCTTTCAGCTGGAAAGTAAATTCTTCTGCAATCATAAGCTCTTTCTTTGCTCCTTGACTTGACCAATCTCTTTAAGTGACTCTGTGGTCTTTAGGATTCAGATACCCTTGGAAAGAACACCTTCAGCTTCTGTGTTCCTCAGTGTTACTCTGTCTGTCTATACTTGAATATGTCTTTGAGAGGAATGGTTTCCCATTTGGTGTTAGGTACCTTTTCCCTAGAGGACTTTCATGTATGTCATGAGCTTAAAAATGGCATTATGGAATTTAGCACTTATTTGGGCTTCCTGCTTCCTTGTAAAATAACTTAAATTTTCATGAAAACCATAAAATTCCCTTAACTGGTACCTCAGACAAATCAAGCCAGTCTAGAAAAGTCAGACTGGATTCTTTTTTTATCTTCCATCACTATTATCTGTGATGTAAGGTTTTGACACTTAGAGAAGACCTTCTTGATGGCTGATGCTCACTTGTAACTTGGAGCATTTCTCAATTACACTGTTAAGCTATTTATCCATTTCCAGAGTAGTATTGTCTCTGCTGCCCTGAAAAGTACTTAAATTAAGGTTTGAACAATGTACGCACATATAGGGAATTATAAATTTATTTCTTAAGAATCTCTTTTCAGAGTACAACATTTCAATGTATGGGTTCATTTATCCTGGGACCTATTCCTAAAAATAAAACTTTGGATTAATGTTTTGTTCAAAGAGCTTGTATATGAGTTGTATGTTATGTAAATTATTATTAAATACTTGGGAATTTTTAGATGGGAATTGCTGTTTGCTTGCTGTACTTTCAGATAATTGGTCATATTGCCTTTGCTGTAAGTTCACAATATCATATACTCTGATACAGTTGTCTGATTGTTCTAAGCAATTTTCTTAACATTTGGCTTAGACTAACAGTTTGCCTAAACACTGAATAGATTTTGGTATCTTCTACTGTATCACAGTAATGTATACATTATTCATATATAATATGAAAGCAGTGCAATTTCCTCAGACTGATAACTTTTATGCTGCTCTTTTCCATGCAGCAAGATTCACATTTAGTTTAGGGAAACTACTGTTCCCTAGACCATAAGTAATTTTCCCCAATTTGTTCAGTGATTATCCATAAATTTTGTATAAGATGAGGAAGGGAGTACTTTATCCACAGTATGATTCTTAGATGTAGTGAAATATAAAGTATTTTTCTGTGTGATTACAGAGTTAGCCCCTTGGTTTCAGAAAAAAATCCTTTCTTTTAGTGTTTTTTATTTGATTTCCTACTCCTTTATGTTTTCAATTTTGAGCTAATTACTTATTTCAAGTCTTCAGAGGTTTGGAGGAGCAAACATTCTTTTTCTATTTTACTTGGGAAATTTTCCCCTTGTGACAGCTTTATTATGTTCTTTGGATGGTAGAGCATTTACTTGCTTAATGCAAATTCCCTTTCTTTTACCTGTTTACTCTGCGGCAAACAATTTCTTTGATAATAAATTCAAATTTGCAATTAAGACCTCTGGAGCCAAAACTGTATAAAAGCACATGAGAAAGAATACAGTCCAAACTATACTATTTTTTTAAGACTGTCATGCACGTGAAGTGTTACTGAACAAAGACATTTGAATATTCTATTTTTGCTTCTCTGTCTAGTGATCACAAGAAGAAACTCTGTCGTTTCACAAAGATCTTCTTCTTTTGCTTATTATCGTGAATAATATTCTTCACCAGATAAAAATGTTAGCCATAAGAAATTGCAATGGATTAACACTGATTCTTGTTCTATATTTTCCCTTAGTAGGAACCTTTGTTTTGATATACAGCGTGGAGTGAGATTACTAGACAGAAAGAGACTTGAGGTGCCCCTACTGGAGTTAATCTTTGAAAAGAAAATTCCTGAAAAATTAACATGGTTGCCTTCCATTTGTAGTACAGGGAAACCCAATGAAATTTCAATAAATCTTGTAGAATATGACTGTGACTTTTGATGGAGTGTTTACATCTGAAGGACATGACTTCTTTATTAAGAGTACAAGAGGCTTGCTTGATTAAAATCCAGGTATATGATTTTATGTTTAATTGAAAAGTAATTCTTGTGAAGATGCTTCGAAAAATTTTAGATCCAATTACTCGTATGCCTGTGAGAACTTAAAAGAAGAAAAAACAAAACAAAATTCCTACATGTTGTACCTGAATGAGATTACGTACTTTAGACTTTTAGAATACAAAAGGAAATAGGACTGTGGATCAAACAGTAGCTCACTAACAATTCATTGCTGTGTACTGTAATTTCTAGACCCTTCAAGGAGGGGTAACCCACCTTTAGGAGTATATGAGAAGAGAATGGTAAATACTGTCAAAATAAAACCCTATTCAATACAGTTTTTATGGACTGTGCTTGGATACACATGCTTTCTGATTACACATTTTAAAACAGAGATGTTAAATATCATGGGACTTATCTAGGCTTCTTCTTCATATTCACATTTTTATGGATTGGGAGGGGCAACATAATACGCATTAGTGACAAAATTGCAGAGCTGTTTAAAATTATAATATACTTTGGGAAGAGGAACTACTTTTAACTAAGAACCTGATTTACATTTTTGGTTCCACATATGCAATCTTCCACTCATTTGCTTCAGTGTACAAATCATTAAATGAATATAGTCTTATAGCACTGGTATTAAAGCTGAGAACCAATTTCACAATTAACAGAAATTGTGACTATTTCTTCCAGTGTGAGTCCTAGTCCATAAGTTTATGTGGGAGGATGTTGGTGGCTCATTATTGTTAATTAGCCTAGCTGTTTAATTGATTGGACCTTCTGTGAGACTCCTGCCTCACCTGTAGGTCTATAACTACAGAAAAGTGCAACTCATGTTGACATCAGAGATTAATTTTCACACTTTGAGGACCAAAGACTGCTTTAAAGAGAATGGATCTGTCAAATCAAGTGAGGTGAAAATGTCTTTGCCAAAAGGCTGGCCTACCTAGTGAAGAGAGTTTTAAAATGGGAATAAAAGAGAGAGAGATGATGATGCCCAGTTCAGTGGTGAGCAGAGTTGGCTATCAAAGGGTGCAAATGTGGACGAGAGAAACCTCTTAATCAAAAAAACTACTCTGAAAAGTCCCAAGCGTTACACTCAAAGGAAATACTTCTGTACTTTTCTCAGGAAATTGGAAGCAATGGAGGCCATCTGATGTGCCTGCACACAACTGCACAACCTTCACATGAGCAAGCAATGAGATGCATCAGGTTCTGCCTGTGGAAGTGTGACCAGGATTAGCCAGCAGAACAGAGTCAGTGAAAGCTGTCTGCTACCAGCTGCCTGACAGGAAGAAGTAGATGAGGCCTTCTTCAGACAGCTGAAGGAGGCCTCACATTCACAAGTCCAGGTCCTCATGGGGACCTTTAACCACCCTGAGAACTGCTGGAGCATTCCCAGAACACAAGTAGCTCCCAGAACACAAGCAATTCAGGTCTTCACCACTACATGCTGGGGGCCAACTGGCCAAAAGCAACTTTGCAGAAAAGGATCTGGGGGCTCTGGAGAGCAAGACGTTGAAGAGCATGAGCCAGCAATGGCAGTGTGCCTTTTTTTCAAGAGGGGTCTATCAGCATCCTGGAGTCCACAAGAAAGAGAGTTGCCAGCTGGGTAAGGTAGATCCTTCCACTTTAACCACATCTGGAGAGCCGTGCCCAGTGCTGCGCTCCTTGTCACAGGAGAGATGTGGACATAGTGGACCAAGTCCAGAGAAGACCCATGGAAATGATTAAGGGCTTGCACCATCTGTTCTATGAGGAGAGGATGAGAGGGCTAAAACTGCACAGTGTGGAGGAGAATAAGCTCAGGGTGCCTTATCAGTGTGTATAAACACATCAGAGGATGAAAAAGAGTATAGGGTCAAATATTCAGTGAATGGAGAAGAGGCAATGGGCACAAAATGAAGAGCAAAAAAAAAATTGTTTAAATGCAGGTAAATACCTCCATTTCACTGTTTTCACTGTAACAATGGTCAAACACTGGAGCAAATTGCCCAGAAAGGTTGTGGAGACATTAAAAACCTGTCCGGGCATGTTCCCAGGCTAACTGCTCTAGATGACTACTCTTGAGCAAAGGGACTAGATAGTTTCCAGAGGTATCATCCACTCTTTGGTGACTTTATGAAGCTAATTCTTTGCAGAAAATGGAACAATATGTCTTGGTATTGCTTATTTTGCAAACTCATAATCTGAAATAAATTGCTAAAAATTATGCTTGATTTCCCAGAAAAAAAAAAAAAATCAACAAACCTACTCAGAATGAAAAGATTAAATGAATATAAAATCTTTATTGAAAAGTTGTGAAACCATAAAGTGAAATATGTAAATACATAAATAAAAATATAGTTACAGTTATAGAGTAAATATTAGCAGGCTTTAGTGTATTTTCACCAAAGCATCATGTGGGTTGCCATGAATTAATTAAGGCCGTGTCTCAAGATATAAATAAGGCAGGGATCTAACTTTGTTTCACAACTAAAACATTTCCCATTCCTAGGAGACTGTGTGCAGAGCTTAAGCACCTGCATAATTCAAAGGAGGAGAGGTAGTTCCATTGGTTTATATAGGTTACTTAATTAAAGTCACATCTATAACACAGGCATGTTTATAAACTAAAACTTGTTCAAAATCACAAATACATCATCTTCAAATTTATGCTTTGCTCTATAAAATTACTATTATTTTCTTGTTGTTAATTCTTTAAAAATTCAATTCTGTACTTTTTAATAAATCATTCCAAATGTCTTTTCTTTAAATATACATACCAATTTTAAATACAATAAATCTGATTTCAAGAAGGTAAACTCATAAGAATCCAGTTGATTATTTCAGTTGATTATTTCCCTTGCCTCCTTGAGCTCTCTACTGTATGGAGATTACAGGTTTGTAGAGCTCAAAATTACATTAAAAATAGTAATTCATTATGTATAAAAGCAAATCACAGGCTAATGGTGCAAACTTACTCAGTCTTAATGTGCTTCATTGACAACAATATATTTTTCCTTATAAGCTAATTTAAATTGCTACAAGGATCGTGTATAGGTTTCATCCTTTTTAATTTAAATCCAGCATTTAATTAAGGCTAGCAGTGAATTTTAACTTAAGAAGCAGATTGTAATCTATTAATAATACCCCAAAGAGAATAACTTAAACAGAAAAGTTTAGAAAAATAAGAATAAAATCAGATAGTCCAATATATATTTGGTTTGATAAATAAAAACTTAACAAGAAAAATTAGTGGGTGATATTTAGGCTCTTTTTACATTAAGCCAGTTGACTGCAAAAGTGTATATATATATATATATGAAAATGTTTATATGTGTATATATTTGCTTTAAATCCAAACAATTTGCTTTAAATCAAAACAAATCAGTCAAAACAAATTTGTCTGAAAAAAAAAAAAGAATGACAAAGAAGTTCCCCTTTTTATGTTTCTCTTGCACTACAGTAATGTTTATGCAGTATTTCACTCCTGAAATCTACTGACGACCAGTTTTGAAACTAAATCACTGGCCTTTATTAAATAATATTTTTTCTCAAGCAAATCATGTCCTATTTGCCATTTTGTAAAATTTGCCATTTTGAATGCATATGTGTAGTTAATTAGTCACGTGTGCCATGTGTGAAACTTTGTCATATCTATTTCACTGTTCTTTGGTTCAAATCTTTAAAAATGTATATTAATGAGTAAAGTTTGTTTTGTTTACTGCTGGCTTTCCTTGGAGTCAGCAGTTGTGAAACCCTGCTTTGCTCTTTGCAGTGAACCTTGCCAAAAATGTTAGTCTGCAATAGTGCCAGGGCTTTCACAGCTGATGGACTGAAAATATGCTTTCCTACTAAAACAGAAATAATCATAAATGCTGAATCCTGAGGCTTTAAAACTGATATTACAATTTCATTGCAAGGATCAAAGCAGCCTTGCTTTGTAAATTTGATTAACTTACATTTGACAGGAAACGATTGTAAATAAAATATGTTTTGAAAAAAACATATGGGTGGAATACTTACTTTAAGTCACCTATCTCTTTTCTTCAAATTCTTTGTGCAGGTGGCTATTGGGATGGAAGGAAGGAGATGGGTTTCTCAAGAATTTAAGCCAAATGCCCAGCAAAGGTTCTTTGGTATCAACAGCTTGCCCAACAGGAATGCTATGAGGATAGTTTGCTTTGCACCAGCTAAGTGTTGAACCAACAAACATTGAACCCCATGTGCTTCTAGCATCCTAACTGAGATAGATGAGATTCCTAGAAACCTTATGTCTAGCAGTAGGTATTACCATATGGCTCAGAGTGAAGTGCAAGAATTCAGTAATGCAGTGATGGAATAATCTGCTCATATGAGAAGCTTTCTCTGAGCATTTTCAAGAGAATGTTCTTGGTATGAGTTCCTATGAGTTCTGCTAAATAATTTATTTTAGTGGCATTCTCTTGGAAAGGCTACACAAATTACATGAAGTGAAAAATAAGGAAAAAAATCCTTAACAGAAAGATATTTCATCTGTAAATGGCTGCACCTAGGAAAAAAAAAAAAAAAAGTGGACTTCCTGAAAGGAAAATACTGCTTTTATATGTACCAGAGGAAATTAAGAGAGGTGCTCTGTAAAAGCAATAAACAATAAAGAAGTGTTCTTTTGTCTGTTGAAAGTGTGAAAGAGGAAAAATTCAGAGACAAGAATAGCATAGTGACCATGACATTATTATGTGTGTAGCTATTAAAATATTTATATGGCCTATGATTAGTTATGAACATATTTTTAAAGAAAGAAATGCATTTTCATGTGGAGCCTCTTTCTATATAAATGCTTCTTAGAATAAACAAATTCTTCAACAATAAAGTTGAAGAGTTTGTTTATTCTAAGAAGCATTTATATAGAAAGATTGCAAAAGACTGTAAGAAGACAATTAATTGATGATTTAACTCATTGCTCTCTTAAGTGACTTATTTCACTTGTTTCTTCTGACACAGTTATCTGAATTTCATCAGACTTATTATCATTAAAATTCTGGAAAGTGAAGGTAAAAATGTTTTTGAGTAATTAAATTTTATACATAGAATTTTAAAATAACCTCTTACAAGGATCCTTTTTAATTCAAATGTGCTCCAGCTCTTCAATTAGTAAATTAGTCCAACAAAAAGTACAAGGAAAAGAAAATAATGTATTTTTCTGGATTAACTGGAGAATTTGGAAATGCTTTCTTAACTATTGCACCCTTAGCTATTATTGCATTTTTAGCTATCCAGCCCCAATTCATATTAATAGGAAAGTAATAAGATTAATTTGTTACACTCATAAGCTACCTCAGAAAATTTAAACCAATGGGGAAAATTAAGCAGGAGAAATTAATTCTGTCACTGTTATTCTCTTAATGAGCAAAAGCCCAGAAAGGATCACAATGTAGAACTGTACCGTTCAGGAGAATGAGGTACTCCAGCAAATTACTCAGGTTGCTGTCAAATGTCACATAAACCTTAATTAGTCTGACATAATCTAACCATTTAAATTAGACACCTGAGGTAGGAGATTTTTTAAGTGTAGGAGTACTCCTACGCTTCCCCTGTAGTCAATGAAGAAAGAAAGGCATCACTGAAACATGACTCAGGTTTCAGATAAGATGACTCACTGTGAAGTCATGGATTTCACTTTTTGTTAACTATTTAAGAAGCACCAGTGTTGTAAATTTGCCGTCTGAAAGCAGATGAGAGAAATCCCTTACTTAAATATCTAGTCAGCCAATGAAAAGAGCTGATCCTTTCCATGGGATGACTCCTGCTCTGGGATAGATTCCTAAGACACACTCTAGAAATGCTCAGCTCTCTGCAGTTGCGCAATGGAGGCCGAGATGATTAGTTCAGTAACAGTAATAGATAATTAGTTCAGTAATAGATGACTAGTTCAGGCTCTAGTAATACTATATGTTTACATGTATGTTAAATAGCTAGAGTTAGGTGAGACTAATCTTTTCCTTAGACTAGTTTCTTACCTAAATACTTCACTGAGAAAGCTGAAGCTAAGGGGAATGAACCTCACATACAGTGCAAGTGCAAGAGTGGAATTACTTTGTTGGAAGAGGTTTGCCTTGGTTTAAGAGAGCCATCCACAGTGATTGTTGATTTTCTGGGGGTCACACATATTCTTGCATTTTTTCAAATATTCAGCTATGTCCATAATACTAGAAAAGTGCAAGCCTAAAATCTAGGCTATTCAAAGTGTTCAAGTCTCTATAAATGTAGCTACTTGTAAGAGACATGCTTAATCACTTCTCTGCTGCTTTTAAGTTTTAATGACCTTTCAAAATGTGGTTACATGTGGCCAATTAATGCCCTCATATTTTTATCTCTACTAATTCCTTTAACTTTATAGCTTTTGAATCAAAATTGAGCTGTAGCTGAGTTATACTGACAGAAATAAATAAGACAGTTGAGAAACAAAATCTTTCCTTTACGAAATTCTGAAATATCTTTTTATTGTTTCCTCAGCAAAGGCAATCTTCTTTCCCCTTCTCAGGCAAACAACATAGATATCCTCCTAACACAGCACTGTGACAGGTGTAGGGCTTCAATGTTGTCAGTTATAATCCTTTATATGTCACACCTTCAATCACGCAATGGGCCATGCATTTTAAACAGAAGTCTGTTTTCTAGTCTGTGGCAACAGAGTGCCAGGACATACACTGTACAACCATATGGGTGTCTCTTTGCAGGACATATGTTGTACATCCTTAGGCACTAAAGCAATTAACAAGCAACTGTAAAGTAAATGTGATCTCCTCTGAAAAGCTCCAGAGCAGCTTTCAGTTTTTACAATTATATTGCTAATTTATGCCATGAAGAGATTCAGAATGTCAGAGGCAACTATAGAGATCATAAATGAAAGCAACACTAAGAGGTAAATACAAGTTTATTTTCAGCAACAATTATAGTATTTTTCATGTTAGTAAAGTATCATGAAACTGAAAATGTTCAAAAAAGTAGTAACATTCAAAGGACAACTCAACATAAGTATATAAAAACACAGTTGATGAAAAAGACTGTTTCATATTTTTATGACAAAGCAGAATCCAATCATTATCATCAACAGCATATTTTTCTTGTTAACCAGTGTTTATATACAGAACACCATGGGAGGATGCTATTTTTATTTTGCATTTTCTACTGCTGATGGTCATTGCATTTCATTTGCATTTTCTACTGCTGATGGTCATGCTGATGCATCTGAACCTGCTGATGGTCACAGCTCAGCAGAGGCATGGCTGCCACTGCTCCATGTGCCCAGCTCTGGTCAATCGTGGGCTGTTTGCAGTTGACTTGCAAGCTCACTGATGCAAATGGATATTCCTGGTAGCTGACCCTGGACCAGTCCCGCCAGGAGCCTTGGACATCCCAATATCTCCAGCAGCCAGCTCTCAAACCCTCTCATCTCTCCAGTGTCCAGCTCTTGGAACTTCTGTGGCTACTAATAGTGCTGCTGAATCATTATGAACTATAAAAATTAGCTGTTTTGATTGATCAATCTGAGAACTTTAGTTGAATATGCTGTTTTCCTCAGCTAGAAAAGAAGCTTACAGTACGCCATCTTTTCCCTCTAGTCATTATTTTTCTCCTATTTTATTACAAAATTTTTATGCATTATTTTCTATGTAGGCAATCTTTTCACCATACTTCATGTACATTTTTGCATACTCTCTTTCATAATGTTTCATTAGCTTTTTCTTAATGTTTTCTAGCATGTAGCTGGGAAGCTTGTGATCAAATATTCTTATTATATAAGCCAACATAGCATCTCATGCAACTCAACAGAAATTAACATTAAAAATTAGAAATGTATCATTTCACCTCTAGGAAAAGAGTGGTATGGACATCTGATCACTTGAAAGATGAAAAATAAGATTCAGTGACTGATATTACTGCTAGCTGATAAGGTAGATGTCATCCACTGATTTGTTGTGCCCACTGCAGGGACAGAAAATGCCAGTATTTGGGCTGTGAGAAGCCTTTCATACCCAAGAGGTGCAGAGTACAAAAGGTTAATGACAGGAAAGGTGAGTGAAGTAGGTGCTTATCTCTACCATGTCTGAAGCTAAAAACCCAAAGAACAGACTTGCTAGGCTCACTGGCTTTGCTCGTTCTGATACTGAATTTTATTTCTGGAAAAAACTTTTGTCTTTAAGACTTCTAATTTGTCCTCCTCAACCACAGCATACAAAGTGTTGAAAGTTACCCCTAATGTCAGCTACATTGGCAGAAGAACAACACAGATTAGGAACAGTTTATAACTTTCAATTAAAATAACCATTCTTCTACAGATCCTTTTGTACTTTGAGAAAAACTTCCTTTGTTGTGCTCTGAGGCTTTGCTCCCTGTGACAACCCTGGTAACACAGAACACTGACAAATGTCCATGTTTTATTGTCTGTGAGTGTGTAATCATGGCATCTGAAGATCCCTGTCAGCAGGTTCACACCTCTGTGTGCCCAAACACAATGATCAGAAGAATGGTACTTGGAAAAGTAACCTGCTAATGACTGCATTAAGAGAGACCTCACTTTATAGGCCTTGCTTTCTAGAACATTTATTTTTCTAGATATTTCAGTTGTATCTTAGAAATAACTTCATTCTAACTACATATATTTAATGTCTAACTGCACAACAAAAACGCTTAGTTTCCTCACTATTTTGAGCCATCTTATGCTATTTAAAGAAAATACTTCTGTGTATGAGGAAAAACTATTTACTCCAAAATTAAAAACATGTTTCCACATGGGTGTTCCAGGAGGGTTCTTCTGGGCTGCCAGTTTTAGAAGTATTTTGGCTGAAAATAATGCTATAGCTTCTGTGAGGTTTTTAAATTATTGAAATATTTTAGCATTTTTCCATGTTTTAGTGTTTCTTTTTACAAGAAATTTTTCGTTTAATTTTATTTTACTTTATGGCTTTAATGGAGCTTCTTACAAAGTTTCAATTTAAAATAAAGATTTGGAGTGTGAAAAACTTACTACTACAGAACTGCTCTATAGATTTCTCTGCTAGTGAAATGTCTGAAATGCACATGAATTTCAACAGCTAGAAATGAGGCAAAGTGCTCTGAAGAAATCCTCTTTCCACAAAAGCCAACAAAATTTTTACCACTGGCCTCATTAAGGCCAAGAATTGACTATCTGCAACCTCCTGTGTTATAACCTTGAAACACTACTGTTAAACCAAGAAGAACTACACTGAAGTATGAGAATTAGAAGTATGTTGCATAATATTTATTCAATCTTGTGTAATCTTTATTAAATGAGGAAAAAAAATTCACCTAAGCACTTGCTTAGATGGTTGGCTGACTTCAGTTGGTTTTAAATAGGCAGTATAATGTATAACTGGAAAAGGCAAAAGAGAAGTAAGCAGTCTTTTCTGTGCATTTCCTAAAACCTTGTAACACTTGGCTCAACTTTTTCTTCTTTTGTGTTAGTCAGTTCTTGAGCTGAGCAAGGAGTTCCTATATTTTTTCTTCTGGAATGTCTATTAAAAAATATTTTTCCGTCTCGTCTTCCAGCTACATCTTTGGTCTCTTTTCCTTATCTTCCAGTATTTAGTTCTTATTTTGTTTTTCTGTCCTTCTATTATCACTCCTTACGTATCAGTCCTGACAGCTGAGGATTTAATGTCATTGTTTTTGAAGCTACAGGGAAAATGCATAATTTATATTTACAGGCAAAAACAATTATCTGTTTTACACCATATCCTCTTTCACCTGAAGTCTAATTACTTCAGTTCAGCAATTTCAGGCCACTTTTCCTCCTTAGCTGTATCAACAGTGGTCTGCCAGGACAGCTTGTAAAAGCAAAACATGCATGGATGAAAAGAGAATGAGGTATGTTGGTTTTCCATAGGAATGAGATTTAGATGGATTTCATGATAAGCAGATGAAGAGCATGTTATTTGCGTGTTTGGTTTGGGTTTTTACTTCGGCTGTTTTGTTGTTTGCCTTTTACTTTGTTTGTTTTTTATGTTTTTTGTTGGTTTGGTTTTTTGGAAGGATGAGGAGCAGTAAGATTGGATCTCTTTTGAAAAACTTTATCATCCATGATTTGAAGAGTCATCTTGAATTTCAGTCTTGGAGTTGTCCTTATCAGAGCTATGCCAAGAATATATATATCCTCTCTCTGAATCTGATGGGAATCACACATGATAAATATTTTTTAAAATGAGAGGGGTTTATCCCTCAGCGCTGAATTGCTGCAAATCTTGTCCATTGTGATTCTGAATCTCTAAATGGAAAGAGAGGCTGATGAGATCTGTTGGACTCTAATGAAGTACAGACACTGTGGAGCACAAGTTGTATAATAATGACTAAAGCCTCAGGTCATAGGCACCTCAGGCTGGGCACCAAAAACGTAGTGAAAACTTCAGACCCTAATTTCTTAGTGCATAAAGAATGGTGATTAAATAATAGCTCCTCATACAGTTGGAAATATTGGAGAACTGTGTTAAGATCTTAGGGTGACAAACAGCATGCAAAAACTCAGGACAAAATTCACTATCTTGTTTTCAGCATGTAGACACAAAAACAACACTGAGCCTCAGAAAAAACACCGACCACACGACAAACAACATGGGAAAAGAAAAATACTGTTATTGCCTTTATACCACTGATTTTGAGAACTGAAATAGTCCTGAGGAGAATCTCTTTGCTTTTGTTATCACAATGCATATACTTTAAAGACTGAAGAAACACAGGCACTGGAGTTTTTGCCTATGCTTGAAACAAACAAACAAACAAAACTGTGATAATTCAGATAATTCAGTCTGCAAGTATGTTTGTTTTCCAGCTGTTAACCTCTGTGCTGGTGATCTATAATTCATAGGTTCCACTTAGGATTTCTGGGCTAGATAGAATATCAAAGTATTGCAATTCACTTAACTACAAAGTGTTTAATATTTTGTTTTACCTTCTGATGGCTACTGACAGTGATTTTTTTTCTGTTCAGAAAAGCTTCTCTTTAAATCAACACTCCTGTACAATAATATTGTCCCAGAGAGAATTTAATAATACAAGAAGCCAGCATGTATAAATACACAAACCCCAGAGTAGGATAGAGAAACCACAACAACCCAGCAAGCCCCTGCAAGAGCAACAGTTCCTGCACAGAGAGAAGGCTCAGGATGATGACTGACATATAAACTTACAATTTATTAGCTTGAGGAAATTATTTAGTGCAGCTCAGGCTGCAAAATAAGAGTGATAAAATGGTGTTTCCAGGCTAAAACAACCCAGGACTCTTAGCAGTTTGAAAATAGTTTCTCAACTGTCTTATTCTTGTTCTAATAAGCTATATCCTGATCAAAGGCATTATTTGTTCTGTAGATCCTAAAGATTAGTTCTGGGAAAGCCAGCATTCACAGAAATAGTTAAAAATGGTATTAAGAAGCAAATATTTTACAGTGTTTAATTTGCTCTATGTACACAGTAAAAATGTCTTGTATTTCATGTAACTTTCTTCCTGCTTGAAATGTAGATGTTAAGTTCTTTTCATTCCTCAACATGGTGTTGAATAGAGAGCTAAGAATTTCTCTGATGTGGCAAAAAGTTTGCTGCACTGGCAACAGGATTTTCTTTACAAACAAGCTGTGTGGTTAGGCTGCACTTGGTTTCAATTGTTAAGTTTAATACACTTATCAAGAGAAAATGGAAGTATTTCTTTCCAAGTTGTTGAACTCCTCTTTTGTACTTTACATGAAGTTATGTATATTTATGATTCTCTGGATGTTAGCAGGAGAGCCAAAAGAGGAGCCTCTTACTCAGAATTGAGTTAGTATTCTGCCTTAGTACCAGGCCCACTGGGCTGGTGGAAGTGATATATTTCAGATGAGACACATTGTTTTGCATAACTAAACTCTGATGAGAAGTACCCATGTTGTCAGAACACTGGAGTATTTCAAATGATGAGTGAAATTATACCATGATCACATTATGAGAACACCGCAGTATTTCAAATGATGAGTGAAATTAATCCATGATCTCTAATCCTACATGAGAGGAGCCAGATTTGTCTATATTTTCAGGGGAAAAAAATAGTAGAATATTGTTAGATTTCCACAAAATTATTCCTATATTTAGAGTTATACAATTGTCTTAGCCTTTGAAACATGAAGGAAGTGTGTTTGAACCCTCCATTCTCCCCTAAAAAAAATTCCCAAACCTAACAAACAAACACAACACTCAAACTTAAATAAAAAGTTACCACCTCGAGTGGATGAAATAATATTCATTATTTTATCCTGCATTGCCAAAACTATTTGTAATCCTCTTTGGCAAAACTCAGTATTCTTTAGGTACGCCTGCAAGTTACTCTTAGAAGTTAACACACAGAAATAAACAGGCAATATTGTTCAGTCAAGGAGCTTAAGAGTTTATTCAAATTATCTTTTTCAATGTATCATTGGATCTTTCCTATCTATTTGTTTTTCTTTTTTTTTTTTCCCGCACATTGAATTGTGATTCCACAATCATTCCTGTCCTTTTCCTTATATCCTAAATTCCTATGTGCACCTAACTGTCTGTTTTCATACCTGTGCTAACCTTTATGTACTAGCATAGACAACTTGGTCTTTTTCTCAAGTATATCTAGTAGAAATTCAGTTTCACCTCACTCTCACTGGAACCCCAGTCCTTCCTCTGTTCTTTATTTCATTGATAGAAACATCTTGCCCTTAATTGACAAGAACAAAACCAGTTGGTTTTGTTTCTCTTCATTTAAATATTAGAAAATTGATAATTTAATCTAACATTATATTCTATGACCATTTTTTTCTAGCCTTACTTTGTAAAATTGCAAACAATTCTAAACCAGCCAAGTAGTCACTTGATGGTTTAGGAATTGTTTCACAATTAAATTTGCTCCTATTGCATTCAGGAATATTTATTTCTTCAGAATACTGGTTTAAAACTGTACTAGAACCACACAGTTTTTGGGGAAAATCTTTTTCAGAGTTCTGAAGATCTTTATCCATTTCTGACTAGCACCCTTGGTGACTGTAAAAAGCTCTCACCAAAACCATAGTAAAAGTTCACTTCTTTACATATTTCTCCCAGGTATCCAAAGGTTCTGCTTATGCCCTCAGGAATCTGGAGATTGGATTTACATGACTAATTAATCTTGCATTCATTGATTATACCAAAACTGGAGCAGATATTTCACATGAAAATTTGGGTCAGTGTGAGCTCTTTGCTTTTTGATTTTTCCGATTCCCTGTTACTCGTATGTTGTGCTTTCAGAGAACAGAGCAAAGTACACAAAAACAATGGGAGGGGGAGAGGCAGAAATACTTTGGTGAGAACACTGTCACCAACATGAACAGGAATATATTTCATGTTCCTCTTAGATAATTGTTCTTCAAAGGTTACAAAATCACAGATTCCCAGAATATTCTGAGTTGAAAGGCACCCACAAGGATCATTGAAGATCAACTCCTGGCCCTGCACAGGACACTCCAAGAATCCCACCATGTGCATGAGACAGTTGTCCAAATACTTCTTTGTCAGGCTTGGTGCTGTGACCACTGCCCTGGGGAGCCTGTTCCAGTGCCCAACCATCCTCTTGGTGAAAAACCTTCTCCTGATATGTAACTTAAACCTCCCCTGACACAGCTTCAGGCCTTTCCTTCAGGTCCTGTCACTGGTCACCACAGAGCAGAGATCAGTGTCTGCCCCTCCTTTCCCTGATGAAGAAGTTGTAACTGCAGTGAGGTCTCCCCTCAGTGTCCTCTTGCCCAGGCCGAGCAAGCCAAGTGACCTCAGCTGCTCCTCATGTGGCTTCCCCTCCAGAGCCTTCACCATCCTCATTGCTGTCCCTTGGATGCTCTCGAATAGTTTAAGGTCTTTTATTGCAGTGCCCAGAACTACTCCAGCACTCGAGCTGTGGCTGCCCCAGCCCAGAGCAGAGCAGGGCAACCCTCTCCCTTGCCCAGCTGGCCATGCTGTGCCTGATGCCCCCCAGGACAGGGCTGGCCCTCCTGGCTGCCAGGGCACTGCTGACTCATGTCCAACTTTCCAACAACTTTCCAGTACCCTTTCTGCAGCACTGCTTTCCAGCATCTCATTCCCCAGTCTGAACCTACATCCAGGACTGCCTCATCCCAGGTGCAGAATGCAGCCCTTGCCCTTTTTAAACTTCATTCAGGTTGTGACTGAGGAGTTAAAATTTGTTTCTGAATAGAATACACCCAACTGAAAATACCTAACAGCTTTTATAGCATAATATTATTTCTCTAGAAAATTTCTTTAAGTTATCTTGGAAAGAAACCAGTTTTTTCCAGGAAAAGTAGGTCCTCACAATATCAATTTTAAGCAATTAAAGGAAAACAAAAGTTCAGCAATGTTCTCTCTAGAATTGACACAATTTAAATCCTAACCAGATATAATTTAAGTACATTATGCCATCCTTTGCGGTGATAAAGAAACAAAATAAGGAATGCATACATAATGAAAATATCATGCTCTAGTAAGTTTTTGTATGGTTAGACAAAATCAAGTTATAACAACTTCTTCAAGGATAATTGCCAGAAAAGTTTGAGAGAACTCCGTACTCAACTGAGACATTTTAAAAGCCTCCCTTTCCCCAAAAGGAACCCACCCCTGAAACCAAACCATAGCCTCTGAAATGTCCAGTGGACTTTGGGTCATGAAGTGGGTTCTGGTTTTCTTTTTTGTTTTGTTGGGGTCTTTTTGTTTGAGGGGTTTTTTTTTTGGTTGAGTCTTCGAGAGGCCAGAAAGAAGAGCAGGTCTGCTTTCCTTGGTAGGGCCAACAGAAGAGTTTTCAGTGAACAGACCAATTTTCCCTTATAGAGAGGCAAAAAGTAATGACACAAAGTCTGTCCATGCTGGTTAACACTGGTTAACAATATTTTCCACTTTTTTTTTTTTTTAAGAGAAATAATAATCTTATCCTAAACTTGCAGAAAAATATCCTTTGTACTATTAACATATCCATCCATTTGATTGTTACACATCCTGAAAGGAAAGAAAAAGCCCTTTAGTTAACCATGTGGTGAACATGAAGAAACCCTTTTCAATTACTTTGGGGCAGATAGTTTCTACAAAACTCTGAGGAGAAGCTGAGAAAAACTTGGAAAGGCCGTTATGAAAAGATTAAAGAAGCCCAAACCAAAACAGACCACAACATCATAACTAAACAAACAGTTGCAGCTTATTCCCTTGTGCCAGGAATAAGTATCCTACCTCTGCTGCTAGATGACAGTGAAAACAAGTTTGGAGTTGCATTGTTGGAATAGGCAAAAGTTAATCTCAACAGGAAAAGCCATTTTATCCTCAGATTCAGTTACAACAGAGGAAGCCTGACAAAACGAATGCTGTGAGAAAGGATGTGTTGTCTGTTTATAACTATATCAGGGTGGCAATCCCCAGGGAAGGAAAATAGCAATTTAATTTAAAGTCTAGACATTAACATTGAAACAAATGAGGATAAAGTAGCATGACTGTGCTTGCTGTGAAAATTAGGTTTCTGTTTGCAAAAAGCCGAAATGAAGCCAAACCCAACTCATTTAAAGACTGAGTTTTACTTGTTACTTTCCATAGTAAAAGACTAGATCTTTCACCCTGCAAGGATGTTATTTGCTATAGCACAAATTACTAGTCTTCATGCAGAAGTATCAGCTGCACTTGTCTGTCTCATGCAAAATGTCAGGCTCAATAATTTGAATAATCCCTTTTACACTAAAGTATAATGAAGTCTAAGAATTTGCACACACTAAACTGGCATTTGGATTCTCAGATACAAATTCCTCTTAAATTACTAAAGGTAATTTTTTACTTGAAATAGTAGTTCTTAATGAAAGTTTTTAAACTGCACGTGGTGGATGAGTCCCCCGTGTCATCACATGCAAGGTAAGTAATATATTGTGTTCATTAATCTATGTCATGGGAGTATTGAACATACAGCAGCTATCACATTTTCTACATTTGATAGCACCTGAGAGGTCACTGCTAAGGGTTACAGACTTTACTAGCACAAATTATGAGACTTACTGCATATGTGAAGATGCATCATAATAAATGAGCACTTACATCTGGGTTTCAGATAAATAGAGGAATGAATTTATTTATTTGTTACATAAGAACTTGGGGAAACGATTGGCAAAGTTTTCTGTTGTTTTTCTCTGGAAGTATTTCTTCCATTCTCCCTTTAAGTTTCAGTATTGCATTTTTAAAAATTCCCAAATATTATTTGGATATTTATCTTAATAGAGGTAGATTTATCCATTTATGTAGTAGTTGTCAGATGGTGGTTGGGCAGCCTTTCATATAAATTACTCCTTCATTTTCTAAAGAAATTTAGCCTAGCTATCTTGAAATAATGACATTGCCATGTGAAATCTAAGCACAAGTGAAGCAAACAGAACCTGAAAAAAGAGGTGTGCATAGTCCAAGTCTTGTGATATGACTGCTTTCATCTGGCCCCAGCATTTCTATTTCTTCCCTTCCTAGATTTTTCTAGAACAAGGCATGAGGTATTGTAAATGTTTCCTCTAAAGGGGTAAATTCTAAAGACAGTCTTGCTATACAACAGACCTGCATAAAGTACTTGAAATTCTACTTCTTTGAGAAATTAATAAATACACACTATTCCATTAGAATGATAGTGGAGGGACTCAAGGTTTACATTTCCAGCTCCTAAAACCCAGGAAACTTTTCAAACAAATTTCCAATCATACTTTATGGTAAAGCATTGTGAGACTCTAGCTTCACAGGAGCCTAAAGGTTTTGCATGTGTGAAATCCATGATCTTAAAAATTTGATAGTGTCCCTTTGATATTGGATAAACCTTTGGTCTCTCAGCTTTAGATTAAGGATATATTTCTGAAATATTTACTACCAGTTGTAATGTTTATTATGGGTGTTGTTTCAGAGAAGTCATGAAGTTTGATCCTTAGCTGCCTTGGAGAAGTTGTACAAACACAGACGTGGTCCTGCACTCCCTCCCTGCCAGCTTGAGTTTTCTTTAATCCTGTATTTAATTTGGAGACACTTTGCTTCTAAACTTGGCTAGATAAAAACTGAAGAAGATTGCTGGCAACTAAATAAAACCTCATGAGCTAAAATCTTGTGTAGATACACTTATAATGTTCAAGTTGCTCTTTAGGCTGTAGTCCGCTGTGAAATACCAACACATTTACAGCTTGGAAAATACAAGCTCAAATTCATCCAAGGAGAGTGTAAAAAAACCCAAACAAACAAACAAAAAAGTAAATGCTTGGAAGCAATGAAAGCAAAATACTATTAAAGTAATATTTAAACAGGGCTTCCAGTGCATTACACCTATCCCTCCCTGTTTCAATAGATTCTTACAGGAAAGTATGGGGGTTTTCTTCATGTTTATTTAGCAAAACAATACATAGTTACTCCTTTCTTTTCCTGCAAGTTCAAACTTTTGTTCTCACTGCATATGTTTACTTTTCTCCAACATCCTTTTTCTATCCTACATTATTTTTGTGTTCTACTCATGACTTTTTTTGCACTTATCATAGCACAATCTTCCTCTTCTGTTCTTTGAGTGCTAGCATCATCTCTGCATTTCTTGTTCCTGAAGATCTGCACTTGCTTACAGGTAAATAATGAATGAACTTCACATTAGCTTGATAGACAAAATTATCTATTTGCCAGTTTTAAAAATTTTATGTTTCTCCCTCTGCCTTTCATATATCATATCTACATAAAAATGAAAAGCCAGGGGATTAAGAGCATATCTTTGTTGTACCACTTCACTTCCAAGCACAATTCTGACTGGAAGCATTAGATGGTCCTGGATTATAAATATGTGATAATAAATAATAAACAACTAATACACAGAGCCAGATGTACATTTCAACAATTATTGATACTGCTGCTTCGTTTATGCTCATGAAAAATCACAGCTAAAAAGAATGTGAAAAGACAATTATTGAATGTCCTTACTCAGACACTAAATACAGCACATCTGGACAATTCCTATTTAGTATGTGCCTAATCTGTTCTGAAATTTTCAGTAAAAACTTGGCTCAGGGACAATGAAAAAAATGCCATTATCATCCTTTGGTTTACAGACCGTTGTTTACTAACAGCTTTCCTGAACCATAAATCTTCCTTCCCAAAAAATTAAGCCCTTTACTAGTTGTAAATATTAACTAAACATTGTTCTGATCACAGAAACCTTTTAATTTGGGAAAGTACCATGTCTTTCCTTTGCCTCTGTTGTTTATTTGGAGTGAAGTATTTTGCTTGTTTGTTTGTTTATTTTTAAAATAGGAAACCACTTCTTTTCATAGTTCATGTTTGCTTAAATTTATATTCTTTGGTTTTTTTCCTTGAAGTGTCTCTGGTTTATTTATAGCATATTTTAGGAATGATGTCCAAAAGTGAACAATTTATCCTGCTCATAAAAGCTGACAGAAGTTTACATTAAATTTTAGTAATCAGTAGGAAATTAAGAATGCTTACCTTCCTTATGCAATATATACCTCATCAGAATGATATCTGCCTTTCTGTAATGGAATTTCTTTATCATAAGTTTAAGATGACACATTTTCATCTCCATATCCTTCTCAGGAGTACTGCTGCCCAGCTGGTATGCCCATTTTGCATTTATACATTTGAAATTCTTTTCTGAATGTAATGTTCACGTCTTCCTTAAGTTTTACTAATTACACATGTTTTCTCCAGTTTTATCAAGATAATTTTGAATCCTCATTCTGCTTTGCAAGATCCTTGCATCTCTTTCCATTCTGGTATCATCTATTACTAGTTAATTTTCAATCACTAATGGAATCATTCAGTGACGTAACAGTCTTAACAGCTTTTTAAAAGAGTGGGCTTTCTCTGGACTCTCAGATTGACCCATCCACCATACCCTGGATTTAGGCTTTGGAAATTTTTTACCCAGTTAAGTGTCCACGTTCCAGCAATTAGATTTTCACTATATTTAAGTATATTGCTTAGGAGAATGTTAATGTGCATGGTGGCAAATGGCCTGCTAATATCACCATCTATCATACTTTCCCCTTACCCAGAAGCTTGTTACATTGTCAAAGAAGGAAAACAGATTAGTTTATAATGTTTTTTTCTTGATAAACCTCTGTTGGTCACTTTTCTCTCATCTTATTGACCTCCAGTAATTTACAAATTGATGAGTCATTTGGTTCAGCGTCTTTCAGGCATGCTGGCCTTGTAAAGCTACAGTGATGCTCACAGAGCTGATTATGTTCATCGAGCTCAGTCAGACGTATCCACGGAGCACAGAGCTGTGTGCGCAGCCACAGTCACTGTTACCAGCCTCAGCTGGGAGTAGCAGCTTTTTCTTTTTTGATGTTCTGGATCCTGTTCTGAAGATGTTACCTATTATTATTGACTTTGATCTCCTTATGTTAATAGTTCTGATCTTCTTAGCTTTTTGAGTATCCCCTTAGATTACCCTTCAAAGAGTGGAATGTTGTACAAAGAAATCCGGAGAAGAGAAAACTGTCAGTATTTTCTGAAATGGCTGCAGCAATATTTTTGCTCTTCCACTGACAAATATTTCTAATTGTTTTTCTTTTAATATATCACATAGTTAAAATTTTTGCCCAGCTTTTTCCTCTATGGGAACATTTTCCCTCCAAACTTTGGAAGTGGTTGACAGTTAATTCTGCAGGCACAGGGCACTCTGCAGGTTCATATTTCAGCAATGATACCAGAGTGTGTCTGACAGGCCTCGTCTTCGGACAAATCCAGACATTGGGAGCTCTCCCATGGAAGCGTTTAGATCACAAAGAGAGTTCCAACATGCTGGCAGGAAAGACACTCAGGAAAATCAATCTGAATGACTGAAAGGTATGCTTCAAAGCTGGACATGTCGAAAATCAATGAAACCACCCCAAAAAGGAATAAAAAAATTATATTGCTTATACTTAGAATGCTTCTCTTTGAAAACAAAGTATATTAAATTAAGACCAATTTTGATTTTGAATCAGGTCTTCCTAAAGTAGTTCAGCAACATTTAATGCTCTAAGAATTGATTTAGATTTTCTGAGAATTACTATATTAAAAAGATTCACTGTTTCTTCTCTTTCTGTCTTCTGCAGTACTAAGCTGGTACTTAGTGACATATAATGAAAAGTATGGAATGATTAGCGTTTCTGGTTTTTTGTCCGCCTTGAGTTATATTTTTAAAGGATTGTAGTAGATGCATAAAAGCAATAGGTTAGAATAAGGGTTTTTTTTTCCTTTTCTGTTGCTTGCTAGAAACTTGCAAATGCCTTTTTGGTCTTTTTAAAGACTTAAAAAAACCAAAAGGGAGAAAAGAGTGAAAAGCATTTATACACAGAAGCTGATGTACTCCCCTTATACTCACTGAATTCATTCTCCTTTCTCCATCAGTGTAAAAACTGGAGTATCTGCATCTCTGTATAATGGCAAAGATGCCATTATGAGCATTTGAAAACAGTGCAACAATCATATTTACTGAGCCTCGTCTCAACAAATGGATCAAAAACTATAAAGCACTTGTAGGCATGCGCATCTTTAGCAATTTTCCTTTGAGCTCACATTCTACACTAAGAGAAGTCAGGAGCAACTTTGTTGGCTTCCACTACAGCAGATTAACTTGGCTCTAGAATAGCATTTCTGAGAACAGAATTTGTCCTCTTGGTAACGGGCAAAATGACACAGTAAGCCTCTTGCAGGGATTGTGGAGCAGAGACCCCAGGGATGAAGAGACTCAGCTGGACCCAGCCATATGGAAGAAATGATAGACTCCCTTGAGCATTTCCAAACTACACCTTGCTGAAGGCTTAGTCATCCCTGCTGGGGTTTGCCGTCTAATGAAAGACAAATCACTTTCACCTACTACTGGAGTCTCAAGAGCTGTTATAAATTGCATGGAACTGAATTCACAAGCAAGGAAGAACAAAATAAGTTAAAATGTTAAAATGCATGTACTATTTTCCTACGATTGCGGGAGATGTGCTGACAATAAACAACACATTGGGAACATTGATTAGGAACACTGTGTTTATTAAGAATACATTTTTTTTTTAATGGAAGATGCTTTCTAAAGGAGCAGTATTAACGTTGTTATTCGACATATTTTAATGTATGGA
The DNA here is from genome assembly GCA_003286495.1 of Chlorodrepanis virens. NCBI lineage: Eukaryota > Metazoa > Chordata > Aves > Passeriformes > Fringillidae > Chlorodrepanis > Chlorodrepanis virens. The sequence goes on along the minus strand of LTAT01000006.1, from coordinate 54,703,533 downwards.
AAAACACTTGCCCCTTTTATTTTATTTTCGAAAGTAACCTATGAGAGATCCTGGTGTGTTTCACACTAAATTTGCAACCAAAGAACATGCCACTACAATCCTTGTCCTCTTTCCCACAAGACGACCCTCGGTGAGACTCCCAAGACATTTCCAAGTGCAGCCAGCGGCGTTTCCGCCCCCTCCCTCTCCAGCTAAAACCCACACGAGCATCGCGAAGGACCCTGGTCCCGCTCCCTGCTCTCCCTTCTCCCTCGTGGAGCGCCTGACACGCGCAGGCCAGGGCTGCGTGGCAAACTCCGCACAGCAACTCCACGCTCCGTGCGGCGGGGAGTGGAGAGGCGCTCCCCGGCCGGGCTGGGGGAACCTGCCTCCCGCGTCGCCGCCGCGCTCCCCCAACTTTCATT
>LTAT01000006.1:54669226-54703119 GCA_003286495.1 Chlorodrepanis virens | reverse complement strand
ATCTGCCGGCGGGCGAGGGCACGCCGGGGTGCGATAGCCGCGCTCGCAGGGCACTCGGTGCCGTAGCGGTGATCCCTCCCTCCCTCCACCCGCGGCTGGGCTGTCTTCTGTATGTGGCCGGTTACTTATTGTATCAGGCTGCCTTTCAGAGGGGTCCTGAGAGTGGAAGTGGTGTGCGCGTTATTTCTTACTCTCTGATAAGTCATTTAAATGTTGGCATGTGAACGCGCGTCTGGAGTGGTGAATTTCACTCAGGAAGAGTATCGGGGACACTTTTGTCCTGGGACTCGTGTGGTTTCTTTACAGTGGTGTTTTGGCCATATGTGGTATAAAGCACTTAAAAACATACTACTTTTTTTTCCCCCCTAGCTACGCTGGGAATGAGCTGCAATGGTTAGAATAGCTTCCATGTAATACCACTTCCTAAAGATTTATCTCATGAATTGCCAAGTGTGGTTTTATTTGTAGTGATTGGAATTGAAAGATGTTTATTTCTTAAACCCAAAAAGTTATGAAAAAGAGGCATATATTCCAGAAGAAAAAGTAGTATAGAAGTATGATCAGAAATGCTAGGGCCTAAATACAGGTTTCTGCTGCTTCTGAACTTGCTTTGCATTCTGCAGTCAGTATAGCTTACTGTGCAGCAAGTGGAGAGCTTAGTTTTGGTAAAACCTTATTTCCAATTACTTAGTCCAGCAGTTTGAAACCTTAATGCTTGTTTGAAACCTAATATTTGTTATAGGTATTTAAGCCCTGTGCCACCTTTTTAGCCATACTGGGAAATCTGAAATAGTGAAAATTGGGGTTTTTTTACAGTCACTTAGTTTTTGTAACAGTCAAATAAAGTTTGTAGCATATATATATATATATATATATATATAGGTGGACCTCTATGTGCTAAGTCTTGTGGTTTTTCTAAATGCAGTTATAAACACAGAGCCTTGAACTCTTCTATTGATAGAGATTGTAGTTAAAGATAAACATGAGCTTTGTAATGGCAAGCAGAACTGACTTTCCAAGGCACTCCTGCTACAAAGTTTCAAACTAATATTTTCAAGGTAAATTGTATGTCAGCTGCTTGGAAATTAGGAACTCACATGGTGTTAATTGTAAGAATGGTTTGTTGCATTTGTTTATGTCTCCAAACTTCTGAAAATGCTGTGCCCCTGAAAACAAACAAAACAATTAGCTTTTTAATGTTTAACAAATAGCTTTTTAATGTTTTAATTTTGCTGCTTACAAATTATTCTTCTTAGGGATCTTAATGGAAATAACATCACAAGAATCACGAAGACTGACTTTGCTGGTCTAAGGCACCTTCGAGTTCTGTAAGTTTTCTCTTTCAATCATTGATAACTCTTAGGACTGATGCTACAGGTTGTAGTTACATTTCAGTTCATTTTCTGGATGGGTTATCACTTTTTAGCTACTGCATTACCATATCTGGACCTAAAACTGCTCTGCCACGTTTTATACACTGTTATGCGAAAGTGAGCAGTTCCCTTAAATAAAATTTGTTTACATGTTTTTAATCTCCCTTTAAGATTATGATAACTTGAGGACTTAATTTAGCACATAGCTTGAAAGTAAGACTTGCTAAAATTGGTTCAATAACCATTGGAGTTACTTCAGTTTAAGGCTGTGAAATTTATAGTTCACACTGAAAATGGGCACTCTCAACCAGAACTGTAAGGGAGTTAGTTGAGAAAAAAGTTATTTCTTTAGCGAATGTAAAAACAAGTCCTAGGTGATTATTATTGCTCTTTTGTAGTTTCTGGACAAAAAAGAAACTTTACCATTGAAGTTGAGGAAGGAGTTGTTTGGTTGAGTTTTTGGTTTGTTTTTTTTCTTTGTTTAAAAAAAAAATCAAGCATTATCAAGGTTTTAAAATTTGGTGGTAGCTTGTGTATTTTTTGTTGTTTTTGTTGTCTTTTTTTGGCTGGGGTTTTTGTTTTCTGAAGTAAATATCTAACTACTTAGCTTATTTGTTAAGGCCGGTTTAATTTGATCAAGTGGTCTTGAAAAATCTTTTTCCTTTTCTCTCTCAAGTAAATATAACATTGTAGTAATTTTTGACATTTGTTACAAAAAGGGATACTCTTACAGTTGCGATCTCTGTGCAGTCTTTAGCTGATGTTTCTCCCAACACCACAATTCAGAGATTTGGTTTTGTTATTCTCGTGTGAGGCCAGTATCACCTTCTTACTGCTCGGCTGGAGTCTCACAGCTTGCCGAAGGGCAGTGATGTGTGTGCATGTGAGCATGCAGCCTCTGGGCATGTGTGTAGCTTTATAACTTGTAACTCCTTAAGTAAATGAGCAAACCTAATATTGATTCCTGTTTCTTTTACCAAGACTTATTTTCCTACTTTTGGTTATATGAGCCCATGTAAATTGCTGGTGACAGGGATACAGAAGGTTAAAGTGGATGTCACTCTACTATAATTATTGGATTTTTTTAAAGAATATGTGGCTGCCTTTAAATGACCATTGTTAATGTGACAAGCTATCTCAGAGATTAAAATTTACATCTAAAAATTTCTATATTTCAGTCAGCTCATGGAGAACAAGATTAGTACTATTGAGAGGGGAGCATTCCAGGATTTAAAAGAACTGGAGAGGCTGTAAGTACATTTAATTCTAAACATTTCAACTTTTGGAGGGTCAAATTAGTTATGTGTCAAGGCACTCAGGCTTCAGATTTTTAAATACTTTTGTTTTTTTAATTTGTGATTTCTAGCTTTACTGTGACATAAGAGAAATAATAAATTTTCAAGCAGTATTTAGGAGACTCGGCTGGGGGGGAGCATTCAAGAGCAGTCTGGATTCCAAGTGAAAACTACAATTGTCTCGTAGGAAATGGTTTCAATGCTATCTAATATTTTCACTTTAATTTTGAACACACAAGGACTTTTGAGAACTCAAATGCACCAAAAGTAGGTTCTCTGACCTGTAGTGTTAGATGTTTTATACAATGCCTTATTGAAAGTAACTATTGGCTAAAAAATGTTTTCTTGTTACGTAGCAGTGATTCAATTCTACTCCGGGTTTTTTTTATGAGGGAAAAAATTAGAAAAAATATGAACTATTAGTTTTCAAAAATAATTTGGTTTTAAAAAATTGCGTACTGTGGGGAGAGAAGATGGAACAGAGATGAGAGGACCTTATCTGGTGAAGTTGAGGTACAAACACCTGCTTGGTTACAGTGAGACCTAGAAAATGAGGAATTCCCAAGCTAGTTTTCAGTATGTGCCTTCTTATTTTGTTATATTTCAAATGAAAATATTTTTAACTGTATTGTGAAACTTGGGACGACTGACTTGTTAAAGGCAGGATGCTGCTTGTTGGACATAGTGTGGAGCCTGGAAAATATTAATATATATGTTCCTGTAGAACTTGACTCGTGTCTTCATTATTCGGCATTGTAGTTGTTGCATTTTCATTATATAACTTTTTCTTTAAGCATGCCTCTGAGGTCTTGTTCAGTGTTCATTTGCTGCTGCTTTAACTTTATAGAAGTATTTCTACTGTATTCGATTGAAAAGCAGCAGTGGCCTGAACATAGTTTGTCTTATTATAGTTTTGTCTTATTACAGCTTTGTACCCACAGCTGCTGTGTGTTTAAAACAAAAACCTCTGCAAACCATTATGGTTTGGTTGGTCATTTATGTGAAGCTCTTCAAGAGAATTAGTAACCACCAGTGTAATTATGATATTTCTGTAATAGTTGAAATATTATGTACTTGAGATAACGACCTTATTTTTTCAAATAAGCCAAAGTAACTTTTTGACCTAAAAAATTAGTTGTATTATACAGTGCAAGTTTTTTTTTTAAAATAAGTTTTAATGAGACTGATTACTCTTTGGAAAAAAGAGCTGGGTGTGCATTTCCAAGTCATATTAAAACACTTAATTCAATGCTTTTTTACAATGTGTTTTCAACTTTGTAGAAAGTGTAGGGATTTAAAACAGCTTTTCCTGCTGAGGGATAGATTGGAATTATATATGCATATTCCTAAATTTGGTTTATGGTATCTAGATAAAAAGTTAAACAGCAGTGTAGTTCATATTGCAAAGTAAATACTCATATGTGAAACATGAAAAAACATTAAGAGGTCCACACTGTGTATATGGTTTGACACTGAGATACCAAATGCTTAAAAAGTTTTAAAACAGTTTATCAGCAGCTTTATTTCTTAACTATTTCAGAGTAAGATCCTGCTCTGTGATTCATTAACAAATTTCAAAAAACTTTAAGGCTTTTACTGGTTATATTTTTGAAGTATAGAATCGTTTTACCAGAGAAAAATGAACTTCAGTAGTTAAAACTCAGTTGTCCGATGTGTTTGTATTTTGCCATTACATTGTTTCATTTTTTCTTTGGTTTTCCCTTGATAATTGGAAAACAATAGCTATTTTCCATTTACATAAGATTATAGTTCTGAAGAGAAATTTTGATACTTTTGGATACTTTGTGGGTTATATTTGTTCATCCTTCAGCAGGCAAACTATACTATCTGAAAACGTAGTTATTTAGACCTATGAAGTTAGATTGTTTTGTCTTCAGAGTTATATTACATCTGCTCCAACACTTGTCAGTTTCTTTAATTAGCTGGAATTCAGTCCGTGTTAGGTGTGTGGGTGACTTGTAATTTGAATATATATGCACAATGTCTTTAAACTGCCCCAGCTGTTGGCTAAGAGCAAATATTTCGTATTTGTGGGGAAAAGCTGAGAAAATTCTTCTTGTTTACAACTGCCAAGTCCATCTGATGAAAGCACATTGTTATTTGACAGCCAATTCATCTCCTTGGAATTTTGAAATCCAAAATGATTTCTCAGGAAACCTGTAGGTACTTCATTCAAGTATTTTCTTTTATGTATTAAATAGCAAGCACTTTAAAGCTTTGTATTTTTTTTTTTTCAGTGTGTGAGTGTAGGGTGTCACATTTTCACTCCAAGTGTGATGTGCCAAGCTGCTGTCAAAGAATACCTGATACAGACCTTTTAGCATTCAAGCAGAGGGTGTAAGAGAACTTCAGGGCAGCTTAAATAAGTCCATTTAATTTATAAGATTGTTTACATGTAACACTGCTTATGTTGAAATATCCTGTGCTAGTTTATACAGGCTTAATTTGAAAAGATATTTCCTGTTCTTCAATACTCTTCAATGTGAACAACAGGCTTTCACAGTAGTTTCTCTTTGGGGAAAAAAGAAATGCCCATCTCTCTAAGTGAAGTGCTGGGGGTTTGTTTGTTTGGGTGGTGGCTTTTTGTTTGTTTCTTGTTTTTTTTTGTTTGTTTTTAACTGCAGTCTCAGTTAAACTTTTTTTAGACCAGTAACTCTGATTTCCAAGGAGCTGTTTGGTTGGTTAATGAGTTACTTGTGAATGCTCACTTATAGGTCTGATTATTCAAAATGCTGGATATCCTCAGCTCTTTTTAATGGAAGGGAGGACCTGAAATGCTTTGCAAAATTAATCTCAGAGAGGAGAAACTTTTGACCTCTTCAGAAGATATCTGCTTAAGATTGAATTTTATTAAATCCACAAAAATCTGCCAGGTGGTTTCTCCTATAGCTTAATAAAATAACAGTGTATCTTTAGTACACTATGTAAGCTAGTATGTACACAAAGCTGTTTGTGAGCTATAGACCTAATATGCTCCACAGTGGGAATTGGTGTCACACCAGTGTAATTGTACAAGTGCAATGGAACCCAAGGCTGCAGTAAATACTGCTGTAAAAAGTGATTATTGTTACAGCAGCCTGAATTAAAGTAAAAGTTTTCATTTGCAATTAGCTATTGTGTACCTATGCCTGCTACTTAAGAAATAGGAGGGGAAAAACAAAGTGGAAATTAGCAACTTAGTAAGTTTTAGGTTTGTGGAAACTGTAGTAGCTAGAGAAACACTGGTGAAGTTGATATTGCTGTAAACCTTTTGGATGAATACTTCTGTGAGAAGTCTTCAAGTCAAATAAATGGCTATACACTGCAGTCTTCACTTAGTTCCAATCTCTGACAGCTTTGAAGGATCTTAAGGGCTGAGCTCTTAAGGCTCCAGTCCAAGCCAGTTTTGTACAGCACTGGCCGAACTGGCTTGTCTGCCACAAATATGATTTTTTTCACAGACTGGATACTGAACAGAAGAATTGCATGGTCTGTTTTGTTGTGTAGATGCTCTGTCTGCTGAAACAACCCTCTTTGGTTGAGAAATAGGCTGTAAGCACTGAAATTCAGTTGGGACAACTTGTACCTTTGAGTACATCCTGAAGCACTGCTAAAAGCTCTTGGACTAATTACAGTCTTGACATCTGCAATAATTTCAGTATTTAACATCTGCAGGACTTTCTTTGTCTATAACTCATATGAGCCCATGTTCTTGAGCAGGGTCTCTAAAGAGTATATGGCTCTTCAGGAAATGGCAAGTGCCATAGAGAGACGGTTGGATGTGGCCTCTTAGGGCTTTGAACCTCTCTTACAGAGACCACAGTCATGTGTCAGCAGTGGTTTTCAATATGCTTCATGGCAGGAAGACAGGGTCAAGACATGGAGGATTTTCACAACACTTATGGATTTCCAAAGACTGCTTATTATGGGGGACAAAACTCTTTGAAACAATTCCTTATGACAATGTGAAATCAATCACTTGTTTCTTCTTTCTTCATAAAGCTGTCATCTGGGTGTGATGTTTATATTAGTTGAAATAGTATATTAAGACAGCAAGATGAAGATAAACAAAGCTTCCACTTTATGAAAACCAACACTGTTAGACACAGCTTTAAAAATAATTTTTAATAAGTGTAGGCCATTGTATCCCCAAGTTCACCTCATTCTCTAGTGTTGCAAATACTTCTCAAAATATGCCAGTGTTTTTACAAGTTATTGTCATTTGGAGGGAAGTATAAAATTTTGTTGAAGACAGCTGCCATAGACTGTTGAACCAGTTTTGTAAGAAGTTACTTAAATCTAAAAATTGTTTACAGTTCTGTGTAGTCTAGAAATAGAGGGTTGTCAGGTTTTTGAGGGCTAAATATATTCTTCACATGTTTACAGAGAAGAGCAGTTACCTTTTCATTTATATAAAAAAAAAATCGGCTGATAGGAAAACTTTTCAATCATGATTTTTCCAAACATGTTTAAGTCTATAGTTGGGATTCCAGCTCTTACTATGCTAGGGCTCTGACAAGGAAAAAATGTCAGAATAGGAGGAGTTTACAGAAATAGTTTCAAAATTATTTACCCTTTTTCTTCCTGTATTTATGAATAATCCATTGAGGGAGCAGTATGTCCCTAAAATGCAAATTTAGAGTCTGATTCTGCAGACATTTACCATGTGAATAACTTGGTTTGCATGAGTAGTCTCACTGATTACTCCTGTGAGAAAGGTTACTAGTGTGGCCTAAAAAGTTTCCAAGCAAAGCCTCCCTATTTTTTATACTTGAATTAGCAAATTTTATTTTTAAAATGTCCATTTATTATGTTAATAGTTCTAAAGTGTTACCTGTGTAGACTTAAAAAAGGCAAGCTATGGGGGGAAAAAAATCAACCCAACCCAAAACCCCATAAACAAAGGAAAAATAAGCCACCAATCCCCCCACCAAACCTATTTCTGCTGAAAACTGGTGTTTAGACGAAATGTTACTCTCAAAGGAATAACTTCATCTTCTGAGTTGGTGTCTGAGCTAAATAGGCCCACCATACCTCCCTGAAAAACAGCCCCCCTGAGCTACATGATAAATAAGTAAGCTGCAGTCATGAGTTCAAGCAAAGAATGCTGAGCATCAAGCTGGTACATGAAGTAGCTTTTAAACTGAAATCTACCTGTTGTGTTTTCATGTTTCTTACAATGTGTACTGATGCAATATTTCAATTTTCATATAACATTTCAAAAATTAAATGTTTTGTTAGGGTTTGTTGATTTTTCTAAAATTTTGCAACACAGTTCTAAAATGCCAAACTGAGGAATTGTCCCTACTTGCTATTTACTTGTGCTCTAGCTCCATGAATACATTAAATCAAGTTATTCAAAGTTAACATGAAGAGAGCACTTAGGTGTGTACTTATGAGTGTTTGAGTAGTACTGAAAGTCACTATTGTTTTGTACATGCTGTGGATGAACAGTTTGAAACTTACAGATGTGCCATAGCGTAGAAGGAAAAGTATATTTCAACTACATAGCTTCAAGAAAAAGTTCTTTCTACTGAGTAAACAAACTGTAGTACTAGGTGGATTTCTTTCCAGGATACAGATTGGTATGTGAAATTACTGTGTGCATCTTCAGCTGCAGCATGGGCTTAATTATAGCCTCAATACAAAGAAGATCTTGTCAAAAATATTAAATGGGCTTCAGTAAAATAAAGTGGGGTTTAGTTGTATTCTTGTATTGCAGGGCTAGAGTTATCCATTTGAGCTCTTAGTCAGATAAATGTGGTAAACTATTACACTTCATTAGTAGGTTTTGAAATTACAAAATCAAAACTGACTTGGGAGTTACCATGATCTCTGAATGCACGGGGTGTTACAGAGCATCTCATCTAACAAAGTCATGCATTGCAGGGTAGATTAAGAAATGAAATGTTCCATCTAGGAAGGCAAGTACAAATACAATTTGTCTTGGGCATAAGTGCCCAGCAGGCCTGGGCATTTATCAAGGTCATTAACAGCTGCTTCAAAATAGACTAGATGAACAAATACTATCATTTCTGTCTAGTCTACAAAAGGGCTGTATTACATATATGCTCTTTCTTAGGCTGAATCACTGATGGAAGAAAAAAAACATGCTGTCCAGAGATAAAAAATAAACCTATGTGCTAATATTTTGTTATGTATTGATGTGTTGCATGAGATTGCAGTTTTATTCCAAATTTACTAACTCTATCAATAAAATAGAAATTCCAAGTAGGAAAATACTTTTAAGAGAGGAATGGCAATATTTTCTGTGAGTCTTTTAAATGTGAGCTGCATCAATAAATTAATCCTAGAATAAGCAGGCTTGGACTGAACTTTTTTCTTTCTGAGTTTTGAATCTGATAGTATATAGTCTTTTCAGTTACAGAAAGGAAACCTTAGATTTCACATCTATGAAGCTACGTGATCAAAATTTAGCAGCAGGTACTTCTGGAAAAAATGTTGAATGTCATCTGTTTTTATGATGCGGTTTTGGGTTTTTAGCTGAAGCAAAATGACTTTCCCCCCCCGCCCCACAATTTACAGACACTTAAGTGTCAAGGCTAATGTGGAGTTTTAGGATCCCTGGCAAAAATTCTGTGTTAGCAGTAGAACCACTACTCCAGGAATCATTTCTATCACTATCATTCCTAAAAGCACAGCCGTTAAATGAGCAGTGTTTCATCTTGTGCTTGATCAAAGTGTGTCAATGAAATCAGTTTTTTAGGGATAAGACCTTGTCTTTTATAGTATAGAAATTATACTGAGCTCTTAGATTGAGTTCTTAGCTCTTTAGCTAAATTTAGTCTTGAGTTTCTCACTGAGTGCTGGTCTTCATTGTGGCATGCCAGTTCCTTACTGAAGTCTGAGAACTAATTTTTTTCATTTGGGGTACATTCTGAGCAGTTCTGGCTACAGCTGCTGGGGAAGTCTGGGTTTGACTGCCTAAAACCCATGGGATTATTCATGTGCTTGCTTTTTAAGGCAGCTTGATGTTAGGCTTGTCTCCTCCCTGTGGTCTTGGTACTTAATCACCTCTGTGGCTTCAGTCTATGAGCAGTTGAAGAGTTAATTCCTTCACACAGTGTGTCATAGCTAATGGAAGAATAATGAGCTCAGGTGGAGAGACCTGGTTTTGGACAGCCCTGAAGGGGGTGGACAGTTATTCCTTGTTAATCATGGATGTGAGAAATCCTTCTTTTAACTAGCCTTACATAGTTTAAGGGCAATGCACCACACATTCCTCCTCTTAGAACAGGGAGGAGACCGCAAAGCCTGTGGTGTTAATCACTTACCAGTGGAACGTGGGACTATATTACATGAATTATACAGGCCATGTGTAATAATAGTTTTTAAAGAAAAATAATTTAAAAGTACTACTGTAGTTATTCTGTATTAACAGACTTTTGTCAAAGCAACATCGAATATCTGCTTTAAAAATGTCTGTTGAATCAGAGGTAGACAAAGGCTGTTTTTGAAGACAGTATATAAAAAGATGCAGTATTCTAATGGATTTTAAAAGAATTAATCATAGCTACATTTTGATTACAGAGCACTACAAAATATTTGATAAAACTAATTCCAAGAGCAATGTTTTTCTGAAAGACTTGTCAATGCCCACTATTTTTATTATATTTTATTCATCTGAGTGTCTTTTCTCATGGGACTCCTTTTATAGGTCTTGAACTCAAACTGCAGTTAGAAGTCCTGTTTGCTCTTTGCAGACCTTTTTACAAATTCCAGGGCAGGAAGGCTGTTTATTTTTCCCACATCTGTTTTGTGCTCATCCTTTGTGGCATTGTGTGCTGGATGCTCTTCTTTCTTGCTTCCTCTGAAATGGGTAATTTGCACTGTTGCAAAATGGTGAAACTAGATCTGATTCTGCAGAGCTGTTGTGCCAATGTTTTTGTTTCAAATGGTGTTTTTTGTTCAGAAGCTATTTTAAATGGATTCTATAACTGATATTAAACTTAAAGCTACACATTTTAGTTTTACTTTTTGAAAATCATATTTATTTCTTGCAGTGTGAGTTCAATTTTTTTAAATGCTGATTTAATATTAGGTGGCCACAGGTGAAAATTGACTTGTCATTTCATTTTAATGTAGCATATTTGAAAGATTATCTAAGATACTCCTTATTTTGATTGCAGAAACCACACTTCTGTCTGGAGTCTTAGAGATGAACTCCAAAATGTATGAGGGATCTGGCTGCAACTTCAGTGACTCATACTGTTATATTACCTCATTTACTATGAAGAACCTGGTTGTAACTTCATCTGAAGAAGCATTTTCTTATTTTCTTTCATAGTATGTGTTCATTGTGCTGGCTTGTCTTTAACAATAGTCTAGACTGTTAGTCAAATACAACATGGCAAAGTCTCCCTTCATTTTACCTTAAGGCACACTAGCCCTTCTGATTTAGTTTGGCAGGATGTCCGTACTGGTGCTCTAGAAAAATACTTGAGTGAAAATTTACTGTGGTAACTTCATGCCAGAAAAACAGTTACAAGCCTATCAGGACTATCTGCAGGCCTTTCTTATCTTTCTAAACAATCTGTTCAAACCCTAGCTAAATTCCACCTACTAGATCAGCTTTACCTCCCCTCTTTCTTTTTTTTTTTTTTTTGCTTTCTTGGAAGTAATCCAAGGTATTGTCAAATCATTCTTGTTTTGGCTGATACGTAAATCTCTGTTACTCTATGTAGTAACATGTTTTAAACATGTAGTATGTTTTATGTCTTCTGTTTCCTTCTTTATGGTGTACTTTATAGAATAGAATCCCACGAGTGAGCTTCACAAGGTTGTGGAGGCTTGAAGAAGTCTCTGTGGATTGTCTAATCCCATGCTACCAATTAACTCAATGTCCATCCAAGCAGGTGTCTGAAGGCTGTTTCCCAGTTGGGTTTTGAATCTCTCCAGCAATGGAGAGTCTGCAGCCTCTCTGGGCAGCCTGTTCCAGTGTGTGACTACTCTCACAGTCAAACACTTAAGCTGAAATACAGTTTTCCTGTACTTTGATTTGTACCCATTGCCTCTTGTCCTTTCGTTATGCACCGCTGAAAGAGTCTGGCTCAGTTTTCCTTACTTGGGATGAAATCACATCACTTATTTGTACACATGAAGTATTTATACATATTGAGATATCTGAGACTTTTCTTCCTCAGACTAAACAGTCCCGGCTCTTCCAACTTCTTCCAATGTGACAGGTGCTTCAATCTGCCTCCTTCATCATTTTAACAGTTCTGCCCTGGACTTGGTCCAGTCTCTTGTGGTGGAGAATCCAGCACTGGGCACAGCTCTCCAGATATCTCACCAGTGCTGATTTTAGGGGAAGGACCACATGCCTTGACCTGCTGGCAACAATCTTATGATTATAGCCCAGGATGCTGTTGGCCTGTGCAAGGGCACATTGCTGGCTTCATTTGAATTTCTTATTCATCTGCACCCTAGGCTGTTCTCTGTGGTGGTTCTTCCAGCTGGTGGTTCTCCAGTGTGTGCTGTTGTATGGAGTTACTCTTCTTCAGGTTCAGGGCTTTCCATTTCCCTTTTGTTGCCCTTCCTAGGTTTCTGTTTTCAAGCAATACTCCAGCCTGTTTGTATTACTCTCAGCCAGTGCACAAACTTAGTGCCTCAGTCACTCTTTCCAGTTTTGTATCATCTGCAAATATGCTGAGGGTGCAGTGTGTCCCATCTTCCAGGTTGTGAATGAAGTTTTGGGCAGTACTGGTTCCATTGCTGACCTCTGGAGTGTATCACTTGTGACTGTTCTCCAAATGGACTTTGTGCCCCTGACCACAGCTCTTTGAATTTGGCACTTTTGGCAGTTTTCAGTTCACCTCACCATCTGCTTTTGTACTCTATCAGTTTGTCTGTGAGGACAACCACTATGAATGGCAGTGTCAGAACCTTTACTGAAGTCAAGATAAACATCTACTGCCTTCCCTTCATCTGCCAAGTTCCTTATTCATTGTAGGAGGCTACCAGGCTGGTCAGGCATAATTTTCTCAGCGTTAAATCTGTGCTGACCACTCCCAGTCATCATCTTGTCCTTACTCTGTCTAGAATAGAAATAGAAATATTTTGCCCAGTTGCCTTCCCAGGCATTGAGATGAGGCTTCCTAGCCCACAGTTTCCTTGCTTTTACTGTGTTTTTTGTGCTTTATAGTGGTGTAGGCAGAATTAATAGGAATAATGACTAAATATTTATAGAAATATATTTTCTGTTGAAACAGTAAGGAACATAGAAAACAGCAGCCTTAGTTTGTCTTTTCTGTGTAGTGAAAAAATGCTTTAAAAAGGTAAAGTGAGTATAGACTCTTGACAGCACAAACTACTGTTCTGCATAATGTAGGGAGAACTGATTGGGGTACTAGAGGAGTGTGGTAAGTTTGGACTTGACATCAAACTCACAAGAGAAGAAAGTGAAGGACAGAAAATAGCTTAGGTTTCAAGTAGTGTGCACTAGTTCAATGTAGCACTATAGTTGAGAAGTACTTTCCACTGCTTCCTACACAAATAAGAAACTGAGTTTGCAGTAGTGTCCTGCTACTGTTCAGAATTTACTAAAACAAATATCTAATTTATATTTGAAATTAAATGGGGAATAACTTAGATGTCTTTTTTAGCTAATCACTATTTAGCCTGGAAAGGGGAGTCCTGCTTAAGTAGTTCTTGACCTGGGAAAAACCTTGGACATCCAAATGCTGTAAGAACAGCTTTGAACTTCTCAGATTCCAGTTTTTACTCTTGTGGTTGGTGAACTTGATATTGTTAGGCTTAATGAGATTATGAGTAGTTTGACTAGAGAAATTGTCTTTGCAGAGAATTCTTAATGGAAAAACTGGCACAATCTCTTGCTTAGCTCTTAGTTCTTGAGCTTTCCTCTCACTTGATGACATGCAAGTCACATTCAGAGACAGCAGTTGCCAGATGTGTTGGAGTTCAGCAGATTGTGGCTTTGGACATGGATGCACAAATATTTTCTGCCTCTGGCAGATATAGCACAATGTTTTTTGTAGGAAAGTAGTGATTTGCCTTCCTTTCAGATGGAAGTCTAAGTTAACTCTATAATTTCTCTGTTGAGGCAGTAGGAATCACTTATTCTGATGTCTGTTATTGTCACTCTCTATATTACAGTAAAAATTTTTTGGACATCATACTTAAACCAGCCCATGGCAATGATTTGAGTGCTGTGTACTAGCTTTCTCTTCTGAAGTACTTGGATAATTTCTGGCTTCTGTATTTCCTGAGCTCATAAAGCCTGAACTGATGTTAGACCTTCCCAGAGGATGCATATCTCTGTAACATCTTGAAACTACTTAAGGAACCTAGTGGGCTCAGGTGTGAGTATAAAGTGCTCCTGTGTGAACATGCAGAAGTTTGATTACTGACATGTTCTTCCATTTTAAATTGAAATGTAATGTAAACAGGCCTTTATGCTTTTAAAGTTTATGTATATTTTGCAAATGAGCTTCACTGAGCTGTTACATGCTATTTTTAAATGGGTGTAATAGTTGTTTCCTCTGCTGACAAACAGAAGGTACGGCTATGCTCCTTTGAAGAATGCAATTTCTAACCTGTATGGTGCTGTGTGCTACTATGTGCAGATAGTGTCTTTAGTTCTCTAGGCTAACTTTGAAGGAGGAATGAAAAATAATGAATTCTACTATGAATAATCTTGGTGAGTTAGAAGCATTCAATCATTTTCCTGAAGCGGTGGCGGTGGGATAAAATGCATCTGTCCTGTATTTAGGGTTTTGGAAGACTCTCATTCTCTGCACCCAATGGGATAGGCTGGTTCTAATTAAAAAGCACAGCTGATTTATAACTGACTTGAAACAGCTTTCAACTTCAATCAGCTCTCAAGTTATCTTTGAGGGCTTCTTTTGTCCTACAGGATCTATGGGTGGAATTGCATCTACTTGACTAAAATCCATTTGAAACTTACTTAGGTGGGACAAAAGAGCAGGCTTCCAGTACTTGTGAGGTGGTTATGAAAAACCTCAAGCCAGGCTCATTGCTGTGGTGAGCCAACAAGCATCAATCAAAGGGGGAAGTGTGCTGCATGTAAGAGCAAATCTTCTCTGTGAGGACAGTCAAGAACTGGGACAGCTCATTTTCCCAGAGAGGCTCTACAGTCTCCTACACCTTCTCTGGCTGGATGTAGTTGATACAGTGGGATCAGAAACAAGTTACAGTGAAGGCTGCAACAAGTCTGAAACAAATGGGTGTGAATTATAGCAATTGCAGGTGATTACATTGCACCCAGTGCAATCAAGATTTTTTTTTTCCTCCCTTCCTCCTCTGTGCATGATTGCTACCGGATCATAGTTATTGTGGCATGAAAACTTGAGAGACACATCAGAATGGATTTGTGGCATGGCCAGACTTCAGTGGGTTAGGATGTGGTGCTACTGGGAACACAATGTGCTCTCCCTCCAGTGCACCTCTATCTGTCGTCATCTTCGTGTACTCTGGCTGCATGCAGAAGACAAGTAAAACTCAGATGTGTACAAATTTCAACTAAAAATAGCCTGTTGCTCAAAACCACTAGCTCAAATCAAGCCCCACTTTTTTGTTTACCTTAATGCTGTCTGCTTCAAAGAGTTACTTATTCTTTGTCAGATTTTAAATTTATCTGCCTGTTGGTATTGAGCTTCATTTAATGATTATTTTCACCTGCTCATTTGTCAAAGGTATTTTTTCTTTGTCCTTAAATCCTTTTATATATACTCATACCATAATTTTACTTTGGAGATGCTTTTCTAGTCTTTATTGTGTTTAGAAGACTGACCTCTGGGAGTTTTAAGCTGAAGTATTTGAAATACTTCATATACTTTAGGTAGTATGTGGACATTGCTTGAACTTATTGTGAAGAGCTCAAAAATTTATCTGTGTAAGTTTGCCCAATCTCTTTTTAAAGATCTGTTCAGCAACAGAAGAAAAAAAAAGTATATTTGAATTGCAGCTTGAAAGAATTATATTATGCTGGTGCCTCATCTGTTTATTTCTGGACACTACCAAAGGACTTAACAGTCCAAGTTGTTACAATATTGGAGATTCTTCAGTACATTTTCTGTTGCTCACACTGCTAATGCTTCATCTCCTCTGAGCTCTCTGCTTGAGAAACACAGATATTTGTAGCTCAGTTGGAAAACTGAATCGTCTCAGTATGGAATATCTCATCACTGTTTCTTCAGTGCTTCACTTTGAGCTCCATGTCAGTTCTGGGAGAGCAGTTCAGCTGGTGAAACTGAAATTTCTCTTCTTGCATAGTCCCAGGGGAAACATAGCCTGCTAGGTAACTGTGCTAAGTGTCTGCCACCATGAAAACATGGGAAGAAGGTCTGGTAGAATGTTTATGGTTGTTTTTACTCAAAGTAGCTGTAGTTCTTTAAAACCTACAGTCTTGGATTCCATGATGCACTGTGCTTACCTACCTTGGGTTTCAGCTAGAGAGAAAGGATATCTTTTTCACTCACAATTGTTTCAGTATGTTTGTGTGTTCTGGATAGGTATTATTTCAGACAAAATTCAGCATCAGGTCACCTGAAAAAGTGGAACTGTTGGGGAACCATGTAAAATAGTGAATAATTTAAAAATAGTAATGTGTTTTCTGGACTCCTTGTGTGGCTCTTTCCAAAGATTAGAAACTCCTCTTGGTGACTGTTGAATGGTGGGAGACTATTGTGTACTGTGATACCAGGCTGTTGTTTCAGACTTGCTCTGCATACTTTTTTCCCATTCACTTACATTTTCATATCATTTTTATAGACAGAACTACCTACTGTAGTCTTGAAAAATGTATTTCAATGAAGTCTAGTTCATTGAATCTCCATATAGAAAACCCAACAAATTGACCCTTTTAAAAGCATCTGCTATAACTTGTTAGGTGTAAAGAGTAGCTGAAGTCTCTTTATGAAGTATAGTGAAAGATGTATTTCCCATTATTGCCTTTGTGAAAATTAGTTATGTTTTATCTTCTTGGTCACAGGCAATAAGGAATAGTCAATCTTTTGGTAGAGAAAGTTTAGTTCTAAATGAATATTCAGTGAGTGGGATAAAGCTATTCAAAGTAAAAGATGCAAAATGCAGGATTCATAAGGGATCAGTGATTTGTGTATTCGCTCAGTCTGTATAGTGCTCAAAGAACAAATATTTTAGTCTTGTGAAAGGCAAAGTAAAATCATGTGTTGAAACACTAATTTGAAGTTCCAAGCTCACAGGGTAGAAACTGGTGAGACATGAGGGTAGTGCTGTTTATTGCTGGTTTAATTAATACAACTTGATTTATTGTCCATAACTTAGATTTGAAAGTCTGTAGAGTGGCAGATGCACATATGTTAAAGGTATACTCAGCTGTGTGGGGTATGTGAAGTACAGGAAATAACAGAAACTCCTGATTTGTGTTAGTCATTAAATAGCAGAACAAGTATTTTGCATGTGAAGTATCCTTCTGAGTCATCCAGTGTGTCCCTGTGAGACTGTTCTTGTCTTTAGTGAAAGGCAGCCTGCCTGATGAACTTGATCATCAATTAATATTATTTCATTGTAGTAGAGAGGCTTTTATGTAATATATGAAACTTCTACAAAAATACACAAATGGAGTAATTTCATTCAGTAACAGCTCATCGTTATTATCCAGTGTCCAAACTTAATAGATTTATTCAGAAGTGTCAACAGAAATTTTTGTCCTGAAGAACTGATTAGAAACTCACTTTTTAGTCCTTACCCTCCTGCTTTTCCATGTAATTTTAGATCTGTAAAAACAGATGTAGAGGTTTAAGTCTCTATTTAGCTAAGAGAAGCAGTGAATGAACTTTTTTTTTTACTTTTTAGTTCATTTGTTTCATTTTCAAAATCTTGTTGGATTGCAAATGTAACTTAAGTGGAAGACAATTGTTTTAAACTAAGTTTTGTGGTCTTGGCATATACTTTTATACATAAATTACTAAAGGTCAGAAAATGTTTATTTATAAATGATTTTATTTTGAAAATGCTGTAGATGCAGAAACAGTAAAATGTATCACTTTATGGTCTTTATGTTGGGATGGTTTTCTTTTAAAGTAGTGTTCCAATCGGAAGTCTTCCAGTGGTTATTAAATTATAGCTTTCTTTTATATGGAAATCTTTCATTCTACTAATTTGGATGTGTAACTGGCAAGATCACAATCTAGATTTGTTGTTGTTGCTGGATTAAGATTTTTTTCCTAATTATTAAAATGAATTTCTCTCACCTCTCTTATCCCAGTAGTGTAGTCTTACAGTTTTTGATTCTTTCACTCAGTTTTTTTTAATCACTAAATGTGTGATTTAGGTTTTTTCTGCTTACAGAAATCAGGATTTTTGATGCTTTACTAACAGAAGAGAACCTGAAATTAACACTGGAGAATTACGGATATCTAGAACTGAAGAAGCTGACTGCTTGCTTATGATTTGAAGTGTGGCAGCAACCCTCTGTGTGCATAAAAATATTTCTCAGATTATTTCACTCCCATCAGTAGTCACATTTGAGCTTTAAGGGAGGAAAAACTAACTGAACTAAATCATGGAGCTATGTAAAATTTGTTTTTGAATGTCTCTATGTATCTACATGTCTACATGGGAGTTTCTGGAAAAGCCTTTAAACTGGAAAGACCATTATATGGAACAAAGTTTACGAGAAATTATTTCAGAGAGGCTAAACAGTCTTAATTATTTGGGTTCAGCTCGAAGACTAACAAACAAGATAATCTGAGCATTTATGAAATTCTAAAACTTAATTTTTCAAGACTGATGC
The DNA here is from genome assembly GCA_003286495.1 of Chlorodrepanis virens. Classification (NCBI taxonomy): domain Eukaryota; kingdom Metazoa; phylum Chordata; class Aves; order Passeriformes; family Fringillidae; genus Chlorodrepanis; species Chlorodrepanis virens. Next base: position 54,684,673 of record LTAT01000006.1, on the reverse strand, counting down.
CCGGTATATTTTTTCACCTTGTGGAATATGTTGATAGCAGTTTATTGATGTAGTGTAACCAGTTTAACAATTATATTTATATATATATCTATCTATAATGTATATATCAGATAGTCCCTTGCAGTCTGGTTTCTCTGAGTGCCCTGAATTATTGAGGGATCGTGCATTACAAAGTGTGACCTGTGATAAATTTTATGGGACACAACAGTTTTTCCCAGTCGGTTGCTTTGCTTGAATGGCAGGTGCCACATGTGGTGGATGTATTTGTTAAAAACAACCAAAAAGCCTGTTTTGAGCTTGACTTCTTTACTGGGATGACTGTATGCTCCAGGGCTGTCACACACAGTAGAAAGAATAATCTGCATCATATGTTTAGAAAAAAACATGAGGATAGAATATATTTGCCTTGGCTAGTGGTTGTTCTGTTGTCTATGGGTATAATACAGAGGGCTTTGATCTTGTCACCTCAGTTTGAGCAGCTGTGACCCTGGTCAGCATGCTCAGTGAGAATCTTCACAGACAAATGGGCACCTTCCAGATTTCAGATGCAGTTTTTTCTCTTGTACAGTCTTATGTATTATAACTGATCAAGTTCTATTTTTTTAAATTTAGCTTCCTCAAAGTTCCTATCTTTACAGTCAAAGAGAAAAAAAAGCTGCATGAAAAAACCTTGTAATGCCAGATATAAAATGTGACTCTTTGGGGTTTTTTGACATCTATTTGATCAGGGTTTCTGTAACAGCTTCCTTTGCTTTTTAACATTTATATAAATAGGTTATATGGATCATATATTATCTTGTTACTGAAAGTGTATACATTTGATACATGCTCTCTTGAACCTTTTCATGGTCACAAAATGTCTATCTGCTCCATTATACTAAGAGGAACATAGAATTGGTAGGGAATTGAATTTGCACTGCTGATTTTGTATTTTTAGCTTTCATGTTGTTTATGCAAGATGGAGTCCTGACTTAGTCATTGGTTCACACTGCAGAGATTCAAAATCTTTCATAAAATAGGTAATATAGTCTGTTGGGGGAAACCAGAAAATGTAATTAGTCCATGGTAAATTTACTACTGGACCATGTCTCCGCTAATGGACCTTTCTGGTCTTTAAAATCAGCTTGCTACAGCCCTGAGATTCCAACTCAAAGTGGTTGCATTGCATTGCTTTAGCATTTGTAATTTAACACAACTTTTTCTTTTTTCTTTCCAAAGGCGCCTAAACAGAAATAACCTCCAGTTGCTTTCTGAGCTGCTCTTTCTGGGGACTCCGAAGTTATACAGGCTGTAAGTAGGCACAGCCCAATAACTATTATTTTGGAAAACTTGGATTTGGTCTGTTATTCTGTCTTGCATTAGAATTTTTATCTTTTCCCTCACATGGGGATAAAATGTGTCTTGGAACATTGATATTTTGTTTAAACTGAGTACTTTCTTTGCCTTGCAAGATTTTTTTAAAAATTGTGTTTTACATCTGAGTCATATACTGATACTTGTGTGAGAATATTGTCATTTATCCCCGCTTCTGTAAAAAAGTTTTTCAGAAAGAATACTTTGATTTTCATTTTCTCCTGTTGGGTTTTTTTTTTAAGATGTTTCTGTGTTAAAAGAGCTAAAAAATGCCAGTGGAGATTCTGACCCAAAGATGCAGCACTGTGTAAGCACCTTTGGGTTTGTGATGTTCTTCTTTTATGGCTATACACACTTGGCCAGAAAAATGATGGCATTGGCAAATGCTAGGTCTGTAGAGAAATCTCTCCTGTGACCTCAACAGAGGAAAACAAAGCTAGAAACTCAAGCTCTGAGGAGAAAAAATTATTAAATGCTTTACCTTAGATAAAAATGACAATGAATTGAGGAATGACTATTTTGTTTTGATTGTAGTACTCGGTTTGATAATGTTTTACTCTAGGCAATATTTTAAAATACATTATTTGACCTATTGTCCTTTCTAAGAAGCCACTTATTTCTGTTGCAATTGAAATGTGGAATAAAGTTTAGTTAGAATATGTTTTATTTGAACAAAATAAATTGTAAGATACCTTTAAGTTACAGTATGTGTATGGAAGGGATAACACATGACATGCTTTTATAGTAGGCTTTTATAAGGTTGTACCAGTTTACCCTGTTTTAATTTAGATATGTTTGATACATTTCTTCAGGCTCCAGGTGAGATTTCTGCTGTTGAAATTGCTGGTTAATACTGGGTTTCATCACTTGTGTGCTTGGAAAAAGAAAAGTCAAGTTGGAGGAAAGTGGGATTCCTCTTGTTTTCACTTTAGTGTATGGAATTATGTTTGAGAACAAATGTGATGCTTTTATTTTTAGTTGATTTTTATTTTACTATTGTGAAATAAGTTATTTTCTCCCTCCTTATAGCAATATATAATAGCAAATGGAAAATTACTCCTATTACTGTAAACTTTTAATTTTGTGCATTTTGTTTTATTCCACAGCCTTAGATGTATACTTTGTTTCCAAAAAATTCCCTGTAGATCTAATGAGCTCTTAAATGACAAGGCCAGAATGCTGCTGAAGGCTTTTTTTCCTGACAAACAAAAATATTTTGCTCTACTATAATATTATAATATATTCAAATATTTTATTGTATATTAAAAATTGAATCTCTTACAATTTCCATCAGCTGGGATAAAGACATTACCTCTATCAGGAAGGAGATTAAAGGGATTTATGGTAATTTTATTCTTCAACCTACAGTGTAATGGCTGCTACCTAGATATATATATAATAGAAATGAGCCATAATTCACAGGCAAAAAAATGGATACACACTTCAGTCAAAATCATATTTGAATATATTTATTTCAGAATTGTGTATTTGATAGATGCTAGTCTTAAATCTCTGTCCTTTGACATAAAGCACACAAGTGCTCAGAGTGGATATGGAGGAAAGAAAGAGATCACTGGCTTCACAGTATTGAATTTCCTCTGCCTAAGGGTTATTGTTGATCAGACCGTGAAAGTGAGTGTCTGGTTATAATGTATTCATGTTTAAAAGAAAATATGAATGGTAGTAAAAAATTACAGCTGCTTAGCACTAAATTTGTAATTAAAAATTGCCAGGCCAACAAAGGCACTGATGTTAGTTAAATGTGTGTAGTTAGTTTCCAGATAATATGTAGCTTGTTCCCTTTGAAGAATATAAATTGATTTGGTTTTTAACATGTATCATTGGATAGCCTTAGATGTATTTACATCTAAATAAATAGTTTTCTAAGGAGAATTAAAGTTCTCAAAACATGATCAATTATACATATAGTTTTTTGCTTTGGGTTCAGTATTTATTTTTGCATTTAACAGCTAATCAAACAATGTGTGCACTGCGAGGTTTCAACATACTATTGAGCTTCTGTGAATAATAATTACCATTTGACCCTTGGCTGTAAATGAGATGCCAGGTGAAGAAGCACATATGCTTGTTGTGTAGGCTAAATGCAATATAAAAGAAAGAGGTTACACTGTATATGAATTATGATTGGACACAGTTGGTTGCCGCCAGCGGCCGGCTATGCTTTCCCTTTGCTGTCTGCTCCAATTTCTCTTTGGACGGGTTGAGAGAGCACTGCGTGTTCAGGTCAAGATGTTTGCCTAGAAATAGTAGTACAGTTGCAGCTGTGTTTGCTGGAGCAGGAGACTAGTTTAAATAGCATTACCATTTATCCAGTCCATTAACAGAACTCTGTAAAATAATACCAACTCTGCATAAACTACAGGACAGTGTAATAAAATTACAAGCACTTGTTGACAGATGGGAAGTGTAAGTAAAGGAAAGCAATAGGTTGAGAATTTAAAAGAGACAGTGCGTTATTTTCTGTGTCTAAAGACACTTCATTTCAAAGGTAGTTAAATTATTTTTCAGGCTACTTTCTTTCCAGTTTAGCAGCCTTCCAAGAAATCTCCTGGAACTAGTTAAAATGGATAATTTTAGTCAAAACAGAAGCTGATTTTCCCATTAAAAGCTATCTATAAAGGTGTTTTGACATAAATATTTCAGTAGGAAGTAGTTAATGCCAAAAATAGTATGAAGGGTGCTGTAGGGTATATTAGTCTTACCTTGCAAGCAATCTCTCAAAGCACGATGTACATGAGCTTCTGTTTTGATGCAGTACCATTAAAATAAAATAAAGGTGCTGCTTTGGGATGATCATTTAATTTCTTGCTCAACAAGTAGTGCTGCTGCAAGGAGGAGCATTCTTTGGTGACCTTTATGCCCACTCTTGCTACATTGTGTTGTGTCAGGGATGGTACCTTAGCACAGACAATGACCACAGCCTAGCGAGTGCTTATCTGAGGCAAACAGATTTTGACTGCTTACTTTGGCTGGTTAGATCACAGTTCATTGGTTGTTGTTTGCTGCAGGATACTGAGCTGCAGCTTGGACCCAAGCTGTTTGAAAAATCAGTTGTAAAAAATACCTTTATTAATCAGTGGCACGTAAAGGTTATTGAGTTACATGCACAACGCTTGTCCCTTCTGATTTACATTTCTTGTGCTTGGAATGTGGTTAAGTTTCTTTACTGACTAATATCTGTATAAGTTAGGCAATGTTGTCCTTGAAAGAAAAAATGAACCTTCATAGTGAATGTTGTCTTACATGTTTTTCTTTTAATATGTGTACTTGAAGGTACACACTGTGAATATTTCTCCTCTAAAGGGAAAAACCTCCAAAACTTAATGTAGTCTGTTTCATAACCATCAATTTTGAGATGTCTGTTAGTCACTAAAAAAATTCCTAACAGCAAATAATTACAGAGAAAAAGTACTGACCATCAAAAAGAACTTTTAAAAATTATCTTAGGCTAGAACAACAGCGGCAGCAGCAACAACAAAACACGCCGTACGGGGGGTCCTTGCAAAAATTCCTCCTGAATTAATTTCTGCCAGCTATGATTAAAGTGTGTGGTACTAGATGTGTCAGACACCATAGTTCTCTGCTTCATTTTACTCTTGGTCTCTTTGGCCCTTGCCACAATAAATCCCACAATGGTTAGGCAGGAATTGCAGGTTGCAGTTGCCAGGGTTACCGTTGTCCGGCCGCACCGACATCATTACTCATCCCGGCCGGCAGCCCCGGCCCGGGCAGCTTCTCCCGCCGGCGCTCGGGCTGCGGCTGGAGGTGCCGCTCGCATCACTTGCTGAGCCTTGTGCTGCCTTTACTTCTGCCGAGAGAGAAAAAACCGAAAAAAACCGCAAAACACACCACATCAGATAGGAAGGGAAAAAGGTAATAAGATGGTGCACGTAAAGCGTTAGAACAAGGACTTTTAAATATTTTTAAGTGCTGGACTCCCTATTGTTAAGGTGTAATTTATGATTTTTTTCGTACTTCTTTTAACAGTAATCATGGTGAGACTATGGTCATGATTTTGTAGAAAAGACACTTCAGTCTGAAACCATTTTAACAACTCAATAAAGGAATCACTCATTAGAAAAATGCTTATTATCTCAAAGCCTCTGAAATAGTCCAACTGCAAACAACTGCTCTGGGTGTTAAATCCAATGAGGAGCAAAAATGAGTTTCCCTTTTTCAAAAGGCAGTATTGAAGAATTTTTCTCCTTTTGAGAGTAGATTGCTAATGGAGCTGCTGTGAGGTAAGTGCAGTGGGTTGGTTTCCACTGCGCTGCAGTAACGTTACAGTGTGCTCCACTTTATTGCAGAGGTGGGATGGAAGGAGAAAAAAAGAAACATTAATTCATACATGAATTATGAAGCCACCTTGTTGCTATATCCTTCCCAGGGTAGTGTGTGTTTTACTCACTTGTTTGAGTTCTTATGATTTATTGTGGTGTGTTTTAGCAGCATATGCACAAGGCAACTTAATTTTTTTTTTGCTTTTTTCATGTGATAGAATAGTCTTGTTAAAGGGCTAAATGGAAGCAAATAAGTCTTCCCTACATTGTATCAGTCTGGCTTGTTTTTTGAGTTGTATTTTTTTTTACCATAGTTGCTTAGTTCAAGTAAAAGAATGTTTGAATTGTTTTATCTAGCCAATTAACTTCAATTGGCAAGAATATAGCTCTTTTACTGCTAGTTAGTTTTTAAATACTAGCCTTATTTTGTTAGCACCACTCTAGAACTGTAAGTATAATTCTCAGAATGTAACTATCTTTCAAAATTATTATTTAGCGAAGACATGCGGCATATTAAGATAGATATAAATCATTATACAGTTCTGGCTTTATGGTATTGTAAGCCACCAATTAAAAAGAAATTTTTAAATATGGGTAATTACTAATCTGTTTTGCAGTGTGCAGGCACACTTACTGGTTTACTACATCACTGCAGTTTTGCTAACAGGAGGTCTTATTGCCCCAGTATGGAATGTTTTCAGGGTGAATGTGGTCCCTTATGCTGCATGGCCACTGCCAGTTACATTTCTGGGAGTTTATTTTTCTATAATCCCATTCGGTTGGCAGACAGGCCTATCTAAAAAGTAAAAGAATTACTGTGTATTAAACATATGCTTTTTAAGGTTCATTGCCTGTGAGAATAAACCAAAGTAACTGAGAACATGTTACCTCAGTGCTAGATTTGTAATACCTAATTTCTAGCATTTATTTTTTGGCATAGAAGAACTAGGAGATAAAGTTTCGTGAGACATTATGAACACTGTTACTTCTGTTACCTGCTCATTTTTAATGTAAAGACAAAAGAGAACTGGGAGCTCAAATGCTTTATGCAGTTTGACTTGCATGTTCACCTTTTCTCTGGTCCTACAACCACTTGCGTTTACTTTAAGCTTTCATTCTCTGCTATAATGTTTCATAATTGAAAATTCTGACATCTCAAGGTACTGAATAAAAAAAAATACACCACTGTAGCTTTGCTTCAGACATAAGCATTACTGATATGGCAAGATGGCATTTTAGAGATTTTTGGAAGTGTTGCAGAAATGCTTACAATCATCAGGTTGATTGATTTTCTAGCAAAGAAACAAGTATTGCTTATATGCATTTGGTGTACAACTTGCAGTAGCTATATCCTAGCAACAGCAAGCATTCAGCCTTAGACTCAGCTGAGTGGAAATGTTGATAGAACCAGAATGAACTTTTGAAGTGTAGTTAGAAAAATAAAAGCAAAATGAATTATCACTGTGCAATTATTTGACATCAAACTTCACTATGTTACTCTTCCTGCCCTTTGTTATAGAATCTCTTAATCTGTTGGCCTTTCCTGAGCTATGCTTTCTTTTGGATTTGCATGTCACCTGCTATGATGCTGTGCAGGAAAAAAAATGGTGTACCAAATATACAGAAATCAAGTGAATTGTTGTTGCTGGAAGTAATAGTATGAGATTTTTGAATTTGGAAACAAGCTATTTTATTGTGAAATTATACTCTCTATATGGATGTTTATATTCTTTACTTTTGAAATAATTGGAAGCCATCTTTGAATTGTGGTTAAATTTTCCTTTATTTCTTTAGTCATAAAAGCATAATTTTGTTGGTTTTTTACAAGTGATATTTCTTTTGCTATGGGATAAAATGGAAAGCTGGATGGACTGCTGGGGCTGTGAACTGATTCTGATCTGGGCAGATCACTAACTCTATGTAAGCTGCAATAATAAGTGATATAGTTGACTAATTTCAGCAAAAGGCATCTATAGGGATATCCACGAGTTGGACTTTGATCCTTGTGGGTCCCTACCATCACAGAATACTCTGTGATTCTGTGATGCTTATAATTTTTGAGGTTTTTTTTTATTAGAACAAACACTCCAAAACTGTTCAGTCGCTTTTAACCTTAATTGGAAATTTATGTTAAACACCAAGCAAACAAAAATGTGGCTTGCAGCAATTCTTTTCAACCAACATAAATATCTGTGTTATTTAAATATTTTTATGCTATTAGCTGCTGGCATTTAAATATGTCTAATGTGAAAACATCAATCATATTAGTTATTCAAGCATAGCTCTATTTAAATAGTGTGGTGGTATTCAGAGTAATTGAGTGGTCTACTTTAGCTATTGTGGTTTTGGTACTTTGACAACAAGCATAAATAATTATCTTGTGTTTTTGTTGGACTCATATCAGTTAAAGCTGACAATTGTGTTTGAATACAAAAATGAAAGTGGCTGGTTTTGGATCACCTGTAACCATGTCCAGTCTGAATCACTCCCTGGGTTGTTCCTCGAAAGCTTTTGTAAATTATGATACAGGAAACTGTTTAGTCAGGAGTTAAGTAGAAAACTGAAACTCAGTGAAAGAAGTAATGAAAAGTAAAAAAGCATGTCAGGGGAATTGCCATTGTTATGTGGTGCAGAAACAGGGTGTGAAATGTTATAAAGAGGACATCTGTAAGTCTTGGCTTGCACAGAGTGGACATTTAAGTGCAGCCATGTCATCTTGATTAAAAAAAAAAAAGAACAGAAAAGAGGAATAAATCAAGCCAAGGGAAAACCTGAAAGTATAGAGGCTCGTCCCTGTGATGGTAGATTTCTTCTACAAGTGGAAGATTAAAGCCTAAAGTAACTGAATAGCTGAGAAAAGTCCAAAGAAAAGTTGATTGCTTCCCCTCCAAGAGTTCCAATTGATTGAAAAAAGCCTAATTTAAAGTTCTGTTTGTTCTGTGTCTTAAACCATCAGAATTTTCTTTTAAAACTGGGGGAATGCTCTGGAAGAGAAAGAATCCAAGGATAAAAAGTCATTGCAGGCCAACAATTGTTCCTAATCCTCACAAAATGCTGGAGAAATTAAATTTATTCTTTATTGCTCAAAGTGTTACCTAGGTCACTGGGCGATGGGAAAATTGAACTGGAAGTCGAGTAGGCACAATCTTTGTTTTGTGTCTAGATGCTTAACCTTAGACACGACAAGGCATCTTAGTGTGTTGTGGGAACCTGCTTCAGAGTATTAACACCAGGACGTTTATTACCCTGGATTTATAATGGGCTCTGCTGTCAGCAGATGAAAATGTTGTGTTTACATTTCAGTGTTAAATGATCATTTAATTAACACCTAAGAGAAAAAAAAAAAAACCCTTGTGAAATTCTTAGCAGCTTTTATTGTTGGTTTCCGTGGAGGTTTTAATATCCAAGTTATGCTGTGGTTGCTTCTATAATACAGCTAGAAAAGACATTTATGAAGGCAATCAAGAAGGACAGACAGTTTAACCCCTGTTGACCCTTCATCCTGAATGTTGATTTATATAGCATTTTAAATGCATTGAATTTGTTTTAAAGCTTCTTTAAAGTTACTCACACAGCATTCAAACAACAATATTTTTCCATGTTAAAATATTTCCCAAAGTGTACATTCTTATACAGAGCATAGTGTTTCTTAGAAAATATCTAATGTATATGGATTTTATCAACAAAAATTTAACTGTAGTTAAAAAAAATAAAGTTGTTGGTTTGGCAGATTTGTATTTATGTTCTTGATAAGGATATACAAACTTCTTCAAGAAAAAACAAAAACAAAGTTTGAAACAGACATCATATCACTTCTGGTTGTAGTAGCTACTGTCTGAGTTCTTCAAAAAGAATAGGAAATTGGCAAGGGAAAGAACATTACTACAAAATTACGTATCCACTTTACCCAGCATAGATCTACTTCCATATGTCCCATTGTATCAAAGTCAAGGCTATCTAAAAGATTTAATTTGCTTCTGGGTCCTTGATAATGCTTTTTGTTGTAATGTTGATCTACAAACGCTTTCTACAATAATGTCACCCTAGAAAGCACCTTTGAATAGGGTTTTTTTTGTATCCTAGATCTAAAGCTAGATGAAATGTTCTTTGTTAAAGTGCAGATGATTTTCAACTGATGTGCTTGTACAAACACACTGTATTAAAAATTGGAATTCCATATAGATTTAGTGATTCTTTTGGGAGTTGTTTATTATTTGGTCTTTGCTCAGGGAATAAACCCCACAATTTTAAAGCTTGTTAAGAGAATAATAATAAAAAGCCCAGAACAGTTAAAATCAATTATTGATGATCCACAAATTTTGTGTTCTTTTCGTTTTTCCTGATGATCATACCTTCTTCACATGTCAATAACTGAGTTAGAAAATGCAGGTGGAATCTGCTGATACAGTAAATGTTCCTTTTTTTCCATTCAACTGACGTGAACCATCTAACACTTCAAGTGTTACAGCTGCAGTGAGACTTGTACTTTCCAGTGAGATCTTAATGTTTTTCAAACTTCTCTAAATAGATTTATTAAGTTGAAATTTAATATTCAGATAGAGACTTGCATTTTCTTTTGTCTCAAATATTTAAGCAGTTGGAGTTAAAACAGTGTATTGCAGTTTCAGTCCTTTCTTCGGTGTTTTTAATTGAAAAATAGTTTTGCAATATCCATTTCTTAATTGCTGTGTTGGATGAAGGAGGCTTGGGATATGATTAGGATAGATAAGAAAGGCTTACCCTGTACTATGCAGAGCTTGCTCTCCTCTCAGTCCTGGTAGAGCTTGTAGGTTTGCTGTGCTGGTGAGTGATTGAGATGAGCAGTGCATGCAGGAAGACTTCGGCTACACTTTCTACATGCAGAGCAGTAAGATTCACCTGAAACTACGCTGAGCTGTTTGGGACTCGGGGGCCTGGTGGGAAGGTCACATACATCATCTAAGTACCAATTAAAGGGACTCTCATTATGGTAGAGAAAGTGCCAATATACAAAGTGCAGTACTTGGTCTTGGAGAAGAACTGAAGCCAGAGCTGCGGTGATGAACAACCCAGGCTGTTGTCCCAGTCCTTGTAGCTGTTGTAAGGGTACTTGGAGCCAGGGCTGGTGGTTTTGCTTGGGAAAGGCTGCTTATGAATGCTGAGCGGGGTTTATTCTCTCCCCCAGACACTTGAGAGGCCTGCTCTGCTAATGGCTGTTCAGACCCACCTCATGGAGAATAAAGCTGGGACTTGCAGAGCTCTTTTCATCTTTACAGCCAAGCCCAGGTGCAGGCCCTCCCTGGCTCAAGGGTGTTTAAAGGACCATACTCTGAAGGCTTCTTTCCAGGGCCCTTAGTCTTTAGGGGGAAGAAATAAGGGGCTGAACTGCGGGGGTAATCCTTTCAGCTAGGTGCTCCTTGAGGATTTTCAGGGTAACATGTACAAGAGAGAAAAATCTTTGCCTCTTTTCTTTTCTCCTTCTGCCCAGACAGTTCAATGGTATTTTTGTTTGTTATGCGTGTGTAATCCATACAGTTGTGGGGAAGGGCTGCTTGTACTTTTTAAGGTAGCATGTACAAGAAGAGGTTTGGTGGCAATTGCTCAGTGCTTTTGGTATTTTAACATGGGGAATATAGAATAAACATAAGCTCTTTTTCCCCCCACTTTTATGGCTTTTTGTAGGAGTGGTAGATGGCTGGCAGGGATTTAGATGGTTGACCCTGAAGCTGCAAAGGTTGCATATGGAGTTTGATAAGACCCATAGGGAAGAGTTGCACTGAAGATAGAAAAACAGCTAATATAATGAAGGTGGATTTATAATAGCTGCTTCTCTGAATGCAAAGTTATGGCAGGCTTATTAGAGAGAAAAAGAATGTAAACGTGCATCTAAAAGAGGGAGAAAAGAATTTGAGAAGCTTTGCAGAACTAAATTAAGGTATTTAGAGAAACTAAAAAAGTGACTGATGTATATGTATACTGCATGAAAGCAGTGATCATTTCTGAGTCTGGGGAAAATTCCTATCTGGTCCTTACTACTTCTGCATAAATGTTAAATCTAGTCAATGATTAATTGATTCTGTCATATTCTCTGTGTTCTTTATGAATTGTGCATTCTTTGCAAAAGGCAAGAGGCTTAATGCCCTTCTATATTTTAGTAATGTCTATAAATTCAGTAGAGCAAATACTTCTGTGTAACTCTCCTATGCCATAACTTGTTATAGCAGTAGTACTGTCCTCATCATTTATGTGCCTACAATGCAATAAAAATACCACTCAAAAAGCATTATTTTTTATGTCTGAGTAATTTCTAAAAATGACAAAACAGCTTTTGTGGACAGCCTGCCAAATCTGCAGAGGAATCCTTTGCCACTTGATCTCTAGTAGAGTGCTCATGTCAGAGGTGCAGAAGCCAAAACCGCTTATTTGGCACACAGTACGGTGATATCTCATGGCAAAATTTTAGTTTTGTATGTAAGTTTAGCAGATGCCAAACTTAAATTTCAGCTATAAAAAAAACCCATAACCACAGTGTTGCTTTTTCTTGGTTTGTTAGTGATGGTAGCCACACACGTTCAGATTTGAGCATTGGTCTAAATGCCAGTCAGGTCATCTTCACTGTTCTGGCTGATAACAGTGGCTCTGTCTGTGTAAAATAAGAGAATCCTTCACCATGTTGTAAGTCTTGGACTAGGAAATAATCAGAAAATTGTTCAACTGTTTTTCAGATCTATAATAAAGATTCCTGTTAGTAAAATTTGTGCAAGTAGCATGCCATATTAAAATGAAGCAGTTTTGCAACATGCAGTGCACTATCACCTTTGAAGTCTTGCATATAAAACTATATGCTCTGCTCGAAGCTGCTGGGGCATGGTCAGTTGTGCCACATACTCCTGAAGTTTTAGATGCTGGGGTGAAGTATTTATTTGGTTCATTGTTTTGTAGTCTATTGATTGCTGATCTAAACTGCTTAAATAGCATACCAGTACATTTTGGTAAAGGAAATAATAGTAAGGGATTTAAATTTAAACCAAAAATGTATATTGGAATGATTGCTTCTGTGGATATGAACTGGAGAATGTGGGAAATACGAAATATGGCAAACTAAAGATTGTAATCACTGGGGAAAAAGCTATTGTGAGAGAATAATAGCTGTAAATGTGCATCATGGAACAACAACATCGTTCCATTTCATATGTGTGTATCAAAGACACTGCAGGAAATAGAAAATATTTCTGACTTTGGTTATGCAAAACTCCATAACAATGGTGATGTGGTTTGCTTTGCAAGTTAATCTCATGGGAAGTTCACTTCAAATGAGTATTTTTTCCATTTTGTTGCAACATTAAAAATATTTCAGTAATATTTTGGCTAAACGGAAGTTTTTTTCTGTTCTTGTGAATCAGGTTGCAAAACCTATTTTGTCTTTTTCCTCAGTCAAATGAAAGAAAATGGAAATGCATTTGAGTTGTAGGGAAGGCTTTAAAATTAGTATGTGCTGTTAGCCTATTTATATGAGTGGAATAGCAAAATAATGTCAGTATCATGTGTGCATGTATATTGGGAAGAACAAACAGCAAAAGTGGGAGAAATGTAGTTGAATTAGGAAGTTGGTCAAGAAAATATTTCTGCAGGTATTCGCAAGTTTTTGAGATGGGTGGCCTAAGAATGATTGTTTGGTGTATATTCAACATTGAAGTAAAAGTAATAATACTACCAGACGCACAAATTCTTGGTAAAGAAATGTAACTGTACAGTTTGCTATAATAATAAATTCCCAAGATTTAACATTTAGGAGTAACAGGGCATTGGATTGTCTCTGTAGTAGCTGAAAATCAAAGCTTTTTCTGTGATTTTATTTGTTCATTGCTGGTCTCCAAACCATTCTGTTACAAGCTCTCTTCATTGTGATTTTATCCACAAAGGTGCCAAGTGGGGAGAGGATCCTAATTCTTTCTTGCAGTATGAATGACAGCTTGCAGTGCTGTGTTCCATGGGATGTGTTTGACTGGGCTGGTGAAAAGGAGTCAGATGGAGCCAGCACTGCTGGCCAGCAGTGCTTCTCATACCTAGATAGGCTCCAGAGAGTGAGTTGGTAGGGAGTAAATTCTGAAACACGAAAAAGCTACCATTTAACTGAAAGTCACAAATACTTGGCAATTTGATTGCTGATTTGTCTTTTTGTCTGGGGAAGAATTTGTCTTGCAAGAGCTGCAGATTACCATAATTGTAATGTAGGATTGAGGCCTAGAGAGCCTTTCAGGGCTGGCAGAAAAGTGTATTATTTCACATACTTATTCTAGAGAAATTCAGATTAAGGTGCGTAAGAATTGTTTCTTGTTGAATAAACAAAAGTAGAAAGCATTTTGTATTAAAAAAACATAGTTTTGTTCCTGTTGCTGTAAAAGACTTCAAAGTCTGTTTCCTGAAGTAAAGCACTATTAACATAACCACTCAGTTTTGTGTATTCCATGGAACAGGAATTTGAGTGTTCACAACTCTGCCTTTCATGCCTACAGCAAGGCATCACTGAGTGATGTGTGGGCCTGAAAATGCATTAGCACTGGTAGTTCTTTGGGCCTTCATCATTACTGTTTTAAATACTAACATTTTAAACAAAAGCAACCGACTCCCAAAGAATTTAAACAAATCCCAGTGTTTGAGAAGTAGTCAAAGAGAAAATGCCAGTGAAGGTGGAGATGTCTGTCTTGAAAATATTTCTGTTTCTCCAAAAGAAAATAGTTAGGAAAAATATCTGTATCCATTAAATTTTGCATTATTATTTGATGAATTGGAGACATAAATTTGGAACTTAGCTTAATATCTTCATATAGTGAATAAGAATGTGATGCTGTAATTTCAGTTTCCTTAGAAATGTACAGCTTTGTAATTGTATACTTAGTTGAAAATGGAACTTAAACTAGTTTCCTGTAACAATGGAGCCTCCTTTTTGCATTATTAGGTGTGTGTGGAATTTTTTTTAAGAAAGACTGCTGCTATTATTATGTTTTGTTCACTTTACTTGCATTTTTAAATTACAGCTGTATGATTGTATTTGTTCATTCTGTTTTATTTTGTCTTCTGAACTTGAGATGACTTCTCAAATAGTTTGCTAAATGGGAATGTTGCTGAGAAGTCTTCAATGGTGTAATCTCATTCTGCACAATAATAGTGCAGGTCCCCTGTAAATTTGGTAAGTGTTTAAAAAAGGGCAAGTAGTTTTGATGTACCTAAAGAAAGATACTAACAGAAGATAATCACTGTATCTGTACTGCTCAAGTGTAAGGTCATCATCATTTTGGCATGTCCTGGTTAATGAATTTCCCTGGGTATGCTAAGAATGTCTTTCTAAATAAAGATACAGAGAACTCATAGAATTCTTTTCATATAGAAAGGAGAATAAACACAGTATAGAAAGCTATAACTAATAATTAGGAAAAGAAAGAAAGCTATAACTAATAATTAGGAAAACCCAAACAACTTAAATTATGCTCAATGTTTCAGTTGGGTGGTCCAGAAGAAGATTGAAAAGATGTTCTGAATTTGGTTTCTGTTCCTTACTGGAGGAAAATATTGTATAATCAGAAATCATATTTTAATTGATGTTTTGTTTGGCTTTATTTTCTTAATACCAATATCCTGCTGTGTGTAGTTTTTATCAGCAGTGCTTTTGGGGTTGTGTAATGTTTAGAGAGGATTACACTAAGTAAAACTTTCCAAATCTGAGAATTTTTTAAAAAAAGAAAATGTGGTGTAAATTAATTAGTTTCAAAAGGAAATTTAGTAACTTTTGGGGGCGGGGGAAGCAGGAGGTGTG
>LTAT01000006.1:54621396-54669197 GCA_003286495.1 Chlorodrepanis virens | reverse complement strand
ATAAATATGGTTGTCTGTCTGTTTTCTGCTTTTTGTTTTTTTTTTTTTTTTTGCATGTTTTGTTGAAGATACAAATCTGTAGGAGCTGCTCCAGAAGGTATGAAAAAGGAAAAGTAAAGAAATACTTGTTTGTGCTGAAGTTTTATATAGAATTTGTGCCCTAAAATAAGCCTAGGTAGTGTTTGAACACAGGGGAATTTCTTAAAATAAACACAGTCAGGAAGGGAAAATGTGATAATGACTTGATGATGATGAGTGTCTGCTGTTACGGGTCCAGTGAGATGCAAGTGCCAACACCCCAGCCTCTACACCACGATCCAAATTGTAATGAAGGAATTTGGCAGCTCTGATGCCTCTATGTGAATGTATTCCTACGGCTATGAAGATAAATAGTTCCAAAATGGAAATACTAACAAATATTTAGTCATTTTCAAGCAGATTAGAAGTGGAAATAGACATACTATAGGAACAAAGATAAATAAGAAATATATCTTTTGTGTGCATATTTTCCATTCCTGTTTCCCTGGGCTGGTTCTTCCTTTTTTAAATCAGTGTATTTCGACAGGTTATATTTATTCTCTTTGTAAAGGTCACATCCCCATTTCTTGATTTGTTTCAGCTTCCTTCCTGCTTTCCCTCTCTGTGACTCTTCTCTTATGCAAACATCAGCCCTGATTAAAGTCTAAAACTTGCGGAAAATGTTCTGCACTAGATTGTGGGCTGGTGAGCTGTCCGACAGCCGCGAGCTGTCTAATGGAGAGCAAGAGTTCACGTTTGTTCCCTAGGGCAGGCTCCCCCTTGTGGATGCTGAGCCAGCTACTGCCAGATTCCCTGAGCTTCCTAGCCTTGTACTAACTTAACATGGAATTCCACATAGGTGCTTTTTTTTTTTGTTGTTGTTTTTTTAAGTTAGTATCTATATATAATTCAGATGTCAGTTAGTTTTGTCCCTTTTGTATTTTTTTTTGTATCCTCAAGTAATTTTCAAGTCAGGCTGACCTGAAAAGTCTTAACTCAGAAGGAAGGTTTGAGAGTAGGAAAGTTATTGTTAGGACAGAAATGTTTTAACTTTTTTGTGAATCCTGTTTTTGATGCAACCTCTGCTGCTGTTTTTTGATAAAAGCAATTTCCATATAAACATGTTCTGTTAGCTTTTTCTAAATTTCTAGCTTCTCTGCTAAATGATGTTATGTCCAATAGTGGATGTCTATGATACCACTGTGAACATCAGCACTGGCAACTGGGAGGTTATTTCAGATTATTTCCATCAGGTTCTCCAGATAACTCTACCAAAGATCAGGGACAGAGCTGTATTGCTGGGTGGAATGATGTGCCTTTTGTTTGTCTTCCATGGTGGTGCAGGGCTTTGCAATGGAATGTGGGCTGTGGCACATTTTGGAATTTAAAATTCAAAATTTCAAGGTTAGGATTTCAAACTGTGGTAAAGGCAATTTTTTTTACCCTTTCACTTCTCGCAAGGTGTTTAATGCAGCTCATTGAGTAGACTTATTTACACAGGCTTAAGAGGCTTTTCTGCTTGCTCACCAGCCCAGGCTGAATGACTCATCTGAGATCAAACTGTTGACAGAGGAGGTGCTTTTGGAGCTGCAGATGGCACTGCCAGCATCTTAATGAAATCTGGTGCCAAGGGAAGGATATGAAAAATGTAGGAAACAATATTGAAAATTGCATGTGAATCTTGAAAAATAATGATGAGTCTTTAGATGGAAGATGTGTGTTTTTCATCATGAAGAACTCAATCTTCCTCACTCTTCCACTTCCATCAGTGCCAGCTCTAGCCCTGAAGATTTCTTAATGGCTTACAATTAATTGATTTGATGACTTTATCAATGTCCTAGTAGTTGACATTATCTCTAAAGTGAATAACAGTCTTGTTGGAATATGTTTTTTTTTTTGAAATTCAGAAACCTTCTGGTCCTTCCAGATTCCATTTTTCCTATCACAGTACTAGCTAGTGCTGTTATAATGTGCATATGGTTTTCTGGATGACAGATCTAATTGTTTGTTCTCAGATTATTCTCAATCCCCGAGTTGTTGTTTGCTAATTTCAGTCATTTTCTTGGGGTGAAATGGGTAAGATGACTCTAAGAAGGAAATTGCAGACTGTTCATGGTGCAGCTTCACCAAACAGCCAAACTGCATCATGAATTAGGACCAAGAAATTTGGCAAATTATACAACTACTTTTTTGTATATAGTCACTTGACAATGCAGATTATAATTCCTGGATACGTGTTTTATGTATAAAATGAAGAAATCACCTTGCATGTGATTGCATGGCTATTACAAAACTACCATTAGATTTATATTGGGAAAAGGATGCCACTGTTTCTCCTGCTTCTGTGGACCAATGTTTTGTTTGGCTAGCTGCAGGGGGTTCTGTTTCCTTGAGAAATGTAAGCTTGCCGAACCTGAACCCCGAGTCACAGGGTGGAGTAATTCAGTACAGAAGTTTTTATTTCCTCACCAATACAGATGCTGGCTGCCTGTTAATCAAACCTGTAATTTGATTAACTTTCCTGGGCAGTCAGGAGGAGATTTATGCTGGTCAAATCCCCTTTTTTACACATCATGGATCAATGAAAGAAAAAAATTATGTGCAAAGAAATAGAGGCTTATTTAATAGATATCAGCAATAGTTTCTGTGATGGTTATTCTTCTCGTATAACTTAACTTGTCAGGATCCCAGGGGATATCATGCTTCTTCCATACTTCTGTTATCAAATTCATCCAATTCTTGGGTGCAGTGAAAGCTTTTTGTCTTCTCGATATCTTCACTATGTTATTTTTCATTACTGTCCTGAACCTCAGCGTGATGTTACTTGTTGGTGACCTTCACTGTGAGCTCAGTTGACAGACATTGTGATGTCTAGATTTCTGTTGTTTCTGGAGAATATGACATTTTCTCCTAAAAATTCACTTCTGCATTCTTAATGAAAAATCTAGTTAGTCTAGCTTTCTTTACTATAAATGATTGCAAGATGCTTTGTGTTAAAGAGAGTGTTTTCTTATTTCTCCTATGGGATGCATGCAGTGCAGGAGAAAAACAAATTACTTGCTCACTTTGAAGTCACACACACTCACACATTCTTATCAATAAAATATATTAAAAATTCCCCAAGACCAATGAAAATAGTACCTGAAAAATAAACATGTATTTTAGATAGCTGTATGGGATTTTTATATCTGATTGCCCGAAGGTAACCATGACATTACATTTTGTTCCCCGAGCATGCTAGTTGCTTTAGTTTGGTATATGTGTCTATTATTGTGTTAAAAATTTTAATTACTGAGGTTTGTGAAACTGCTTCCAAATACAAGGGGTATTTGTAGAAAGCTGGATAGATTGACAAGTGATTGACAGGGTAAACAGTCTCACTGTGTTCTGATATGCTGTGCTGTGGTGCAATGCTAGAGACACCACATAAGCCTCAGGAAGTAGCTGCAATCCAATTTTTATTAAACTGTTACTGCTAATGTATCTTGACATTATTGTTAATTGGGACACTAAATGTGCCACTGTTTTTTTCTTCGTTTCTTTAGAAAGCTTTACTGTTATCTTGCATTCTTACGAAACTTTAGTGTGACATAACTCAAGAGTGATGTATTTGTTTGTATTAGTAAAATACAGTGTTGGCAAGAGGAAGTTAAGACATTGTTCTTTCTCCCATGTTTTTCATAACTTTTTATTATTTTTGTAATGTGAAAAATCTTTAAATGACAAAAGCTTTGGCAGATGTGATACTGCAGAATAACACCTATTCCTTCCAAAACAAGATCCACCTAGAAAATGAACATTAATTCCATGTAGCTCTTAATATTCACTGACAGAGACACAGTTTTACCTTCTCTCACCCTCTTGTTTTCCCTGCCACCTGCTCTCTGCAATGCACCAAAGAAAGAAAAAAATCACACTGAAAAACCCTCTGGAAAGACAGATAACTTCATTGATTTGCCCCTGAATCTTTTTTTTTTTTTTTTTACTATTAGTAGATTTGAGGATGCAAGGACTATAATGACAAATATTTAGTTTTTCAGCTGAAGACCATTATTGATATTTGAGTAAAGAAAGATAATTCACATCTTTTGAAAGCTTTGCTCTTTAACATAATGCCCACATTTCTTAGTGGGAAATCAAAGAGAACTAGTGTAAATTTTGACACAATGCTGCAACTTAGTCTTGAGGTGTTCTGTGTGGGTCACACAGGCACATCTATTGCATCATTCCCATCTCAGGTTAGGGTGGCTCATGCTGTTACCTTGCTGACTGGATCTTTTGCTGAGAAACAGGCTCCTTACCTGTTCTTAGACTAGGCTCTCCTTTCAAACAAGTGGCCCTCTTTTTCCATGCTCCCTGGAGATTTCATCCAGTTTGTCAACTTGCTTTTCTTCTCCAGATGGAATATGGCCAAGTGTGTTAAACTATGGTAAGTCTGTGATGAGAGACCCTATAGTTAGGATGAAAACTTTTCATCCTTTTTTTAGTGCAGTAAAGTCAAGTGACTAGAACCTCCTTAGGATGCTACTGTTTTTTTAAAACAAAACCCAGTATATTTAGTTTTTTTACCTCTATATTAAATATAGTGATTTCACCTTACTTCTTCCTAAAATGTCAGTGTGCTGCTGTAACCGTGCCATGTAATTTGAGACATTTCCACCTCCATAGTGGACTTTGCCCTAAAAATTATAGCTTTTGTGGTTGTGACAAATGATTCAGCATAGACTGGAGAGCTCTGAGCATACTGCAGAACAAATAGCAGCAAAATGTGTTGTGAAAATGGAAAAATGTCTTTTGAGAGTGAAATAATTTTTAATTTTTTTTTTCCTTAAATTCTTAACACAGTATGTTCTACTATCTTCAGCTGGACCTGTTACCTTGCCCAAGTGTTTTGTTAAGCATTGGCAACACCTAGAGAATTGGGTCGGGCTTGTTCTGCTCATTCTCAGGAAACTGCTGAACAGAACCAAAGTGCCTGAAGCTCTCTGGAGGGTGGGGATTTCAAGTAAAAAGTAAAGAAATGCACTAGCATTCAGGCCCTTTCCACTCCTGAGAAAGCAAGGCTGCTTCTAGATACTGGAAGAGAAAGGTTGTGGACACCAAGAATAGAGTGGCTGAAATAAATGAGCTCATCATAGGATGAGGGATTTTTCATAGGAAATAGAAGAGACCAATCAAACTAGTAGTGGAAATTACTGAATTGAGAATACAGTTAAGTTCTGGGTATATTTTTTTTATGGTTTAGCAAGAGCCTCAGCATCTTGAATACTTTTTACTTTGGCAGTAGATATTAGGAGAATTTTTATTCAAGCATTGTTAAATCTTTCATAAAAGATTCCAAGTATTTGAATGACAAAATTATTATGCTTCCTCTAATAACCTGGACCTCCTGAAGGATTTTGTATGTGTTTTTCTGCATTATGTGCTTTAATGCCTCTATTATCCAAATATATATAATTTAATATGAAAAGTTTTCAAAAGGTTTTAAGCCAACAAAATATACATAATGTGCAAGAGAAACAGGAAACAGGAACTAGCAAAATTTTTAAAAATGTATGTGAGTGTAGAAGATGGAATTAGCATGGGTAATTTCCTGCATTTCAAAACAATGCTGGAAATACTAGTAATTCTTGACATGATTTGATTCTGATTGAATTGGTTAAATTGGGCATTTAATTGGTAAATGAATCCAAAATTCACAAACTGGATGAAGTTTAAAAAATACTCTCAGAAAATATTTTATCTGAGTTAGTAGAATTGGGTAGCCTGATAAGTTATCTCAACAGAAGCTGTTTTCTTAGTGAATTTATTTCTTTTATTTCTTTTAGAATAGAAAATTTAGTTCTAGAATTTGTAAGCCAAAAAGTATTCCTCAGAGCTGTGTTCCTATTCTTTTTAGTCTGTATTTTTGCTTGTGGAAAAGGTCTAATTGGTAGAAACTGGTGGTCTGTTCTGAAAAAAAAAAAAATGTTCTCTCTATCACCAGTTCTATCAATTAGATACATCAATGTAAAACTATGTTGTCTTTTCATGTTCATATGAATATCTGCCTGATTTCTAATGAGAGTTTATTGTTGTGTAGTTGTTTGCAGTGTTTGGTGAGAAGGTAGCTCTGATTACAGTAGTTTTTAATTGTCTGATGAATTATGTTAATCTTCTGTTAGTTTATTCTTTGTGCTGTAAAATTACCTTTAATAAACCATGCCTTTAAAACTGCCTTTTATTTTTTTTAGTTGAGCATTCTAAAATTTGTCTTTTGGAGAAAAATGTCCTAAATTCCATAGAGAGGTGGAGAATAAAGCAGATTGTTACAGGTACCACTGTAGGAACATCATGTAACAGCATAGTTAGAAGGGGGTGGGGCAGAAGGTTAAAAAAAAGGTAGTTTTTTTAAACTTTTTTTCTGTCTTCATGGCCTCCCATTTCATTTTGCCTACTCCAGGGGCTAATATTCCTGCCACCTTTCTGGAAGTCTAGGGGTATCCTTACAGCCAAAAATTCTTTGTACTCCTCTCTAAATTTAGCTTTGCTTGCTCCTGTCTCCTGAGCCGCCACTTCAGCCAGCCTGTGCTTTGAATTAGGTAACTGACTGCAACTATTTTCTGTGTGTGTTTGAGAAATCTGTTCTCAGAGATCCAGATGAAAAGGGCAAGGCTGGAAGGATCATGTCATAAAAGCTTCCTTCTGAGTCTAAATGCATTTAAGGAGATGGAAGCCAAGACAAATGAGCTATCCCCCACAGTGTATTACTTTCGTCGAGCTGACTTTGCCACCATCTGTCTAAATGGTGGTGACATATTTTTGAAATAAATCATGGAACTCAAATAGTTCAAATGAGTTTGGTAGCTCGAGTCTGCTGATGTGTGTATGTAAGTGTGTATTTCTGCTGGGAGCTCAGTAGGGTCAGGATGAGAGCCTATGTTGCTACTAAGTTTTTCTCCCCAGGGTGATGCAGCTTAATGTTTTTCACGTTTGTCTTAACAGTGGAAGGCCATGTTGCACTCTAGGAAATCAGTGCACAGTCCTTGGTTTATGCCCTACTTTTAGTGTGTATTGTGTGGGAATGGGACAAGGAGTCTAGCCTTCAGGATAAATGTTGAACAATGAGTATGACCTGTGTATGTTTTGTTATTATTCTGTTTTCTGCTGTGTACTCATAAATGATACAAGGAAATAGGTAAAGATTTATCTAATCCTATCTTTCTAGCTGAAACTGCTCTCTTGGGAATGCTTAACAGCCAATTTATTGTTAGGCTGAGCAGGTGTCACAAGTGCAGTCATAGGTCTGCTTATGCTCTCAGTACCCAGGTACTGGAGTTAGCCTACCTTTGTCACATACAGGGTTGGGGTACATGGTCAGGGAGCGGATGCTGCAGGCACCTCGGCTGAAATTGGGCTTCATGATGTCTGTGGTGTATTAGATAGGTGATCTGAAATCCACTCATAAAATACAGTGAAGATCAGTGTTGAGAAGGAGAAATTAATGCAGAAAGCATACACAAGATAGCATGGCAAAAGACAACTTGTGAGTGGTTTTGGAGGTCACAGGATAACGTTAAGTCATAGTTCTGTTGCAGAAAAGGCATTTCGTGTCTCTGACCCACTAAAGCTCCTGCTGTAATAAGGCTGGATCATCTTCTGTTTGGTGCTTATCTGTGTCTAGTTTGGGACACTTTCTTGTGATTATAGAATTATGGAAACTATAGAAGAACAAGCCTTAAAAAAGAATTATAACCAAGGTCTACAGAGTTTAGGAAATGTAGGTCCTCAAAGCCTTGAAACAGTTGGTTTTGTTTATACTAGAGGGGAGAGGACTGGGCAGTAGGAGAAGAATGTTAGAGTTATTAGCAACTAATTGTTTTTTTTTCACTTCTCTCCAGCAGCTTTATTTGGAGTGATGAGTTTAATTTAAAAACTAGGAAACATTTTTCTGTTGTCTGAATTAGTGAAAGTCTACCAAGGCTTTTGGAAAATGTACTTCAATGGATATTTTAAAGATTGAGTTGATAACATCTGGTAGGGGATTATTTAGCTGTGTAAACTGATTCTGACTCAGTGATGCTTTCCCAAGCTAAGCATTTAGAAAGGTCTTGTCAACATATTTTTTTTAATTATAAGAAGAATTTGGTAATTTTAATAATTATATGGCCATATTTAATATGAAATTCAATTTTATCATAATTAATGTGAAATGCTTTCTGTAAGAAATTCAGTTAATTCACATTGAAATATTTTGGATTATAAACCATTTTTTCTTCTTTTTTAGTTTTATCCTGCTGAGCCACAAACTAGGTTACAGAAAAAACTAAATTATTTATAGTATTGTGACTTCATTCTTATTGCTCTTTTTAATAATGTAACAGAAGAACACAAATGTATTTCTTGAGCTTTTAAAAAGTCTTCACCAACATTTCTTGCCTTAATGGCTATTCATTTTTGATCTGGATGTAAGTTACAGCATCACTGTCTTAAGTGTTCTGGTTTGTAATGTTTTAATTCTGTTGTTGAATAAATGAACTTCTACCTTCACAAAGTAATAATCAGTTTAGTAGGTGGAACATTTCTTTCATTGAATGTTACTATGAAATGCTATGGTATGGCTCTTGACAAAGCTAAAGTTAGTGTTCTAGCAGCAACAGTGAAATTAGGTGGCTTTTCAACCCGTTCATCAAGCTCCTGCTTTTGACAGAGAAAGCATCATTAACAAAGAAGAATGCATTTTACTCTGAGTGGGGCAGAAATTAAAACCTTCTGGATTACTTCAACAGTGAAAAAGAGGGTAATAGTCAAAAAAAAGGCTTTACTAATATAAAAAAAGGCTTAGTATTTAGTAGAATTTTTTCTGTTAAAGAAGAATACTATATACATTTATACTTTTCTGCTCTGCCTCATATATATTAGGAGAAAAAAAATCCAGTGGTTTTCATATTTGCTGTCCTCTTACTTTTAAAATCCCACTTGTAAGTAATGCAGCATGTGGCACTGAAGATTTTGATAGATTTCAGGCTATTCTAAGTAAGCTCTAGTTCTGGCAATTTCTGTAATGAGGGAAAAAAAAAAACTAGAATACAATTTTTTTGAATTTATATCTATATATTATATCTATTCTGTTTTCATCCTTCAGGATATTTCACTCAGAGACATGCAAATGTATTATGTTCTTCCCCTAGTGCTTTTGAACTGTGATATGTTTTGTATCTGTTATCTGTTTCAGATTTTTTATGGTCTAACATGTAGGACTGTTTCCAGAAAAGCAGAAAACTCAGTGCTTTTGGATTAATTTATTTTGCTTGCTTACAAATTAATTAGTTTCCTTTTCTGTCTGTAGTATGACCTTTTCTTCTTTCCTTATTAGTTTCCTTTTCTGAGCCTTAGATTTTAAGCTTCTTAGGATGCTGAAAGAGTGGTGCATGGTACTTGTCTTGTGGGCTTTAAGTAACTTTTTTTTTTTTACAGCTAACATGGTGTAATGTAGAGCTTTACTTGTGATATTGTAATTGCATTGTGATCCTGATATCTTTTGTACTAGCCAGAAATGAATTCTTCTGTTTGAACTTCTTAATAATTATTTTGGTTTATGTTCTCACCTTTACATTTAGTCCCTGGAATACCTGGAAAGATAAAATAATTTCTCTGCCACATTGCTTTAGAAATAATTGTTTTTATTTTTTGTGTGAGAGTTATGATGGGAGGTGTTGTGTTTAGTTAATTAGGTGACTATGGCTAAAATGAATTTACAGTATACTTCTGTGATTTGACTTATTCTTTCCTGAAGCTTGAAAGTGAGGGAGAATTTGTGAATATGGAGTAATTTGTGAATTTGGAGTATATAAACCAGAAATTATGCAGCAGAAACAAAACAGATCTAGGATTCATATTTTAGTGTGTAGTGTACAAGATTGGGTCCATGCTCCTTGGATTTTTCAAAGTTGGGATGACTCTGACATGAATAAAGGCAGGAGTGTCATTGCATGATACATTACAGGGAGTGCGGTGCCTGCAAAGTTGAAGTGCCAGCTGAGAATGATTAAGGTTTGCAGTTTTCACCTATATGACTTTTTCTGGAAATCCTGTGATTTCATGGATTTAACTTCTCACAAGTCTTGAGATGGTGCCCAGGTCCCCATGTTTCCTAGGAACTTGCAATCTGTCAGGGATTGAATTAAGACAGTAGGAAATGCTGACGCCAGCAGCCCAGTTTGTTTTCTCTCCCTGCAGATAATTGAGTGACTCTCTCCTTTGCTTTCTTACTGGTATACTTTTTTTTGATATTTGGATAGCCAGGCTTTTGTTAAGAGAAATAAGAGGAAGCTAAACAAGTTTTCTTAACAGGAGAGATGGCTTAGATTTACTCACAAGACAAATAGGACATTGCCATTTGAGATTTTAAAGATACTCCTTTATCTTGGCAGAGACACACCGTGTGTGCCTGGACAAGGTTCTACTCACATTGTCAATGGTTTGGACTCTGAGCTGTGGTCATGTTCAGTTTTGCAAAAGTTCTGCTTCTCATGAAAAATGTACCTGTGGCTGCAGAGTGGTTTTAATCCTGCTTTCTGACATTGCAATGCCATTGGTGATTCCCTTCTCCTTTTCCCCATTCCTTATACTGAGTGTTTGATTGGTCCTAGAGAGTAGTTTGTAGAAAAGGAGAAATTTAGCTCAGAAGCAGCCTGGTCGTTAGGGCAACCTCCTGGGATGAAGAGCATCTAAATTTAAATGACTTTTTGAAAACAGCAATGTGAAAATGACTGCATCTTTGAAACAGCTATCTTCTTATGTCTACCTATATTTTGCCCCAAACTGGTAGTTTGGGGAGGAAGCTGCTTCATTTTATAAGGCATTAGTGCGGGTGCAAGTGTCTCAATGTTAGAACTTAGGTGGTCCTGTACATAAATGCCCTTGTTGTGGAGGGGATTAGGTTGCAGTTGAGTGGGAAATTTGAGGATATCGGTGACATCTGATGTTGGTACCTGGAACTAATTTTGTGGATTTAGCACCTGGTGTTTCTTACTAATTGAAAATTTTTTTTAAAGCCCAGTAGTTGGACTCTTTTGTACCCAGGAGTCTTCATTATTTCATTATTAACATTAAAAGAGCTTTTGCTGTTTGTCATGTTAAAAGATTTAAATAGCTTACCTGAAAGATATTGCCATCTTAATATATGATAGCTTTAAGACACCAGATTGCTGTCTGACTCATGTTTCATTTATTGAATAGAATGGTATTAGTCTATGGAATTCATGACTTACCAAACTGTTATCATACATTCATCATTTCTTGGAAGAATGTATTTAATAAGAACAATCTCCTGATCTAATAATTTAGATCCAGATTTATTTTTTTTAGCAGGAGTTTTTTCCCCCATATTTAGTAAGAACATTTCTCAAAGAAAACATGTAGAACTTATTTATAATAACAGTCACTCTATGTTTTTTAGACTACTAATAAAATACTGGAATTTTACAGAGAGCTTTCAGGTGTTAGATTTATTAAGAGATTGCTGCCTTTTTTTTTTTTAAAGTAGTTTTGGAAGAAGGCCATCTTGAATTTTATGAGGAGAAATTTGTTATAGTCAAGCCAAAATGTAATATCTTTGATTCAGTATTAGAAATAGAACCACTAGGTAGAGTGTCTTGCAGTACTTTTTTAGGAATTGAAAGGGTTGGTGCTTTTTTAATATGTATAAGGAATAGCTGAATATCTGGGATTCTGTATGAAATTAGGTGTCTGAAGTTTTTTATAATGCCTAAGGATTTACAGAAAAGGTGAAGTGTTTCCCTTCTTCTCCACTCAAAAGCTTTTAATGCTCTTTAAATAGCATCACTGAAAAAAGGACATCAGAAATCAGAGAAAGAGACCCAGCCTGACACTTGATTTGTGCTAACTTCAAAAGTAGGCTGCAGCTCCCATCATCTCTCAGCACCAGCTGACAAGTTTTGTATTTAAATTGCAGTTCATTTTTCTCACATGAATGAGTTAGACCATTATGTGTGTACCTTCATATGTTATCACTCTCTTAATATAAGCAGTCCTATTAATGCTATATCAAAGTAATTTTTCCTTCCAAAATTGGAAATGCCATTTTCTTGACAAAGGGTAGTGTTTCTAAATATAAGTACTGTATCACATCTGGAATTTTTATGGTGGTGTGGGATAACTGTGCAGAGCCAGTTAATACAGAAATGAGTTGATATTCACGTGTTTCAAAGCAAAAGATAGTTTTTCAAAGACCAGGATAGCTTTTACACTGAACACTTAATTAAGCTACTTCTACTTTGCACTTATGCTGTGCCTTTCATCCCTGGATTTTCAAGCCTAGAAGCAACATCAGCCTCACAGCATCCATCTTATTGATGTAGGTAACAGTAATAAATCACTTTGAGGCCTGGTTTACTTTTGTAAGGTAGGTAAATGGACTTGACCAAAGCATAAAGACTTAAGCATCTACGTACAGATCTGATTCTCAGCTTCAATCTGTGTAGTTTACATAGTATATAATTATAATATATAATTGAAATATAAATATACATTATATTATAATATACATTGTATAATAGATAATGTAATATCTATAATAAAATAGTATATATCAATTTATATGTTATATATCATATCTACATAATATAATAATTTCATAATATATATACTCAAAGAAAGATCTGGGCCCTTTGAAAGGCCGTCTGACTTTATCTCTTCTGTGATACCAAGCTAACTTAAGGATACCTTTGCCTTTCAAGTATTGGATTTCCACCCTTAGGAAAATGTTTTTAACTACACACAAATGCATTGACTTTATCTATTTTTTTTTGTTAGTGGAAACATTTGTAAAAAAACAGAAACTAATTTAAGTAGTAGGCAAGTTGATGTGTTACCTGCTTAGGCCACCAGAGTTGCCATGGTTAACAAGCAGTCCCAGTAGATTCATGCCTGGAAAATGGATACATCTCCTAGCAGGACTTGACAAATGGGAACTTGTCATAATATTGATTCTCCCCTACTAAAAAAGAGATTTTGTGTGAATAGGTGGTCCTTAGGACCACACTTGAAAATTCAGAATTAATTTAGTCCAGTGATTTATCCAGCTTTCTAGATTAGATGACAGTATTTTGCAATAGGTATTTTGGGATAAATTGCATTGACTTGAACTGAACATATTTTGGTATCTTAATACGAAATTTTTAGGTGTAATCCAAATTATATGGGTGTAGATTCTAGTACTATTTGTATATCCTGATGCCAGCAGAGTTGTGTAGTTAATGCCACTCTTAATGATACACCCCTCTCAGTGCCAGGAGAATATAGCTTAGTTGCACTATATTTTAAGAGATTTGAGTTGACAGAAAGGCTGAGAACAGTGACTTTTCAGCATGGTGTCACTCCAGTTAGGCATCCTCAGGTGTTGTAGGGTGATATTTTCTTGTGAAGTTGTGGCTTAAATAAGGTGTTTATCCCAGTTGGAATTGCATTGCAAACTGACCTTTTGCACCTTTGTCAGTAGGAACAAATTGAAATTATATGCTGATAGGTTGTAGTTATTTGGGCTCATTCTGTTTCCTGCTCTGGGGCATAAGATCAAAAAAAGCAAGTCATTCTCTGCAAGACTCCCTCTCAAAATAAAACCTCAAAAAACCCAAAAACATGTGAAAACCCCAAACACCCACCTTTTTGGTGTAAAAGGTGTTCAAGTACAGAAGTACAAAATGTGGAAAAGATGTGATTCAAATCTACTAACATGTACAGAGACCACCATATGAGAAAACATGACTGGTTGTAGTCAAAGAGTAGTGGGTTTGGTCTGAGAGCTCATCTTTCTTTCTCTTCCTAAATTAACTCAGAAATTTTGATACTCTTTACTTTATTCAAAAATGCCATCAAAATTATTTTCAGATAATTGTAACTCTTCAGAATGACATGATGGAGCCTGGTTTCATGGAAATGTTACAAGAAATACATGTATTTTTCAGAGATCGCTTTCACTTGTATTTGCCAGTGAAAAAGTGTAGGTACATGAGGCTTTGCTATAAAGTTTTGGTGTAGATATAGAAATAATTTGTGGAAGTCTGAGAAATGACAGTAACACTAACTTGTAATATGACTATTTTCTCACAGCTAAATATATGTCCCCCATCAAATTATTTCAAATTGCTGAAATTGCACAAGTGGATGAATATTTGCAGGTGTCAGTGAGTACTTGCCATTTCTCTGCCAGGTGAATCTTTGATCAGCATCGGGTTTTTTTGGATGAGTAAGATTAGTAATACCAAAGTCTTTAAGCCTTCTGAGAGCAGATTATATGTCTGCTTTGGTCTCAAGCCTTCTCTGCCACGTGCTAGAGATTCTATATCCCTATCTGCAGGAATTTGCATGCTTTTTTTCATTTTAAATGCAGTTTACTTTAAAAAGTGCTGCCTTCAAATTATGTTGGTTGAAAATCCTCACTTTTGTAGTGCTGTAGAGATAACAATTCAAATAAGGACATACATGAAGACTAATCTGAATTTTTAGAAGGTTTTAAGGGAATGAAAAAATGAACTGTCATTCTTATGCTAAAATTTTACTTTTTTCCTGGTTTACATGAGAATGCATTGTTTCTATGGGCATGAGCACAGATGTGGATGTTTTATTTTTTATTGCTGAAACCTGTAAAAGGTTATGTATCTTTGGGCCATGTAGTGTTGCGTGTCAACTTGATAAGACAGTTTAAGTTCTTTAAATAAAAAAGAAAAAATGTGTAAATATTGTCTTGATAAACATAGTGATTCATTTTGTTGTTTATTCCAGTCTTTTTCTTCAACAGATTGTTCTTGTGATTACAGTTACTTATAGTGGTTTTGATTCTGCAGTCATAGATAGTGCAGCTCTGTCTGGGCAGTGGGAACTCCAAAAAGACAAAGAGGGTGGCTCTGTCTCTGTGCTTAGTGGCTGGAGGTGGCACTTTGCGCCATGACATGTGGTGGTTGGTCAGATGTTTGACTCGATGATCTTAGAGGTTTTTTTCTGACCTAAGTGACTCTGTGGTTCTGTGTTCTCAACTGACAAATTCAGTTTTATCAGGTGGAATTCTTGTGGAGCTGTAACACAGAAATTTACTTTTGACCATTTGTAGGCTGCAGTAATTTGCATGCCTGGAACATGAGTTCTGTTTGTCATTGGTTTATAGAGGGCCAGGCTCTTGCTGGGTATATGTGCCTTGAATCCTTTTGGCTCTGTCCATTGTAGAATAACAGAATGCTTTGGGTTGAAAGGGACCTTTAAAGGTCCTCTAGTTCAACCCCCCTGCAATGATCAGGACATCTTCAAGTAGATCAGATTTCACAGAGCCCTATCCAGTCTGATCTGAAATGTTTCCAGAATCCACCAGAAATCTACCACCTCTCTGGGCATCCCTTTCCAGTGTTTTGCCACCATCACTGTAAAAATTTCTTCCTTCAGACTACTCTGAATTTACAGTCTTTCAGTTTAGAACCATTACCCTTGTCCTGTTTCTGAAGGCACTACTAAAACGTCTATCTTCATCTTTCATACAGAAGAACTGAAAAGAAGCAATTATGTCTGCCTGCAGCCTTCTCTTCTCCAGGCTGAACAACCCCAACTCCCTCAGCCTGGCATCATAGGAGAGGTGTTCATCCCTCTGGTGGACTTTGTTACCCTCCTATCTGGACCTGCTCTAACAGGTCTGTTTTTACTGTAACTTTGCAATAGGAGTGTTTCTCTTGCCATGTGTGGCCAGCAGCCAGGTAATGCATTGACTCTGTTGGAGTGTATAATTACTTGAAAGAGTCAGATAGTTGTTCTTACAAGGCTAAGAACATAAAAGATAGTTGTAATGTTCATTGCATAACTAAAACCACTATTACAATCAAAATATTGCCTTCACAACTGTATGTATAAACGTGTCTGCATCCAAACACAGTGTTCATTGTATTTCAGGAAATGCAGCATCTCTGAACACTTAAGTGTGGTTTCATGTTCCTTTTTCACATTAGAGTCAATTAACATGTGACTGAAATTTTCAGGAGTACTAGTGACTGGATATATTGTCACAAGTCAATTTATATTCAGTTATTATAGCATAAAACTGAAGAGAACACACAAATGGAAGCAGGGAGTTTTTGACAACATACTTCATGTGCAAAGGCTAAGCGGCTCAAAAAAAATTAGGGTAAAAATATGAAAGTTGAAAAGAAAAATAAAAAATGGTTAGCTCTACTATATACATATGAAAAAAACTCACATATTCAGTCTGATGCAAGAATTTTGATTAAAACCATCTAAGGACTGCTGTAAAAACACTAACACTTGAAGGCGGTTTGGTTTTTTTAAACATTATCCATTTTTTTTGGCAGATGCCTCTGTTTGAAGTTCAGAGATTCTTTTATGTTAAACAGTAAGTGCCTAATTAGAATAGTTTTGAATTGGAGGAGTTTCAGTGTGAGTAAGATGAGGCTTCAAAATGTTAAGCTATTCATTTTACTTTGTGTAATGTCTTAAAGCAGTGAAATTTGAAGATGGAATTTTGTTTTAATTGAATCAGTCCTCATGGTGAACAATCCTAGCATGAATATTAAAAGAGAAGCACTGGGAATAGCATGTGTGAACATGTGTTATGTACATTTATTTATAGTCTAATGATTTACTTTATCTTTTTACATTACATAAGTAATCTTGTTTTGCGATTAACTCATCTATTTTATTAAATGTTTACATTTTTGTCAAGTTAAATCACATTTTATTTGTTGCTTATACAATGCCATTATAAAGTATGTTTGTAATAAAGACTTGTTTTATGAAGGCAAAATAACAAGCAAAGTAACTATTCACTATCTCTTTGGAGTACCATTGTTGTTCAGACTAGAACCATATTTCAGGAGTAATACTTTGTGTTGCTTTACTGAAAATTGTTTTCTATAAGTATTTTATAATTTAAGACTGATTGCAGAATATAAAATCAAACCAAGAGAGTTTAGGTTTACTAAATTTTGTTGAATCCTGCCCACGAATGTAAAGCAATCAGAGAATTTGTAGGATAAATCAAAGGGGCCTTTTGCTTATAGCAGAGCAACGTGGAACTTGAAACAGTTTCCTCAAGGCTGTGCCCAGGCAGGTGCTGAGGACCTTCATGACCAACCAGTGCTTCAGCAGCCTCATTCCCTGTCCATACAGACTTTAAAGAGGCTACTTATTCACTGAAAGTTCAGGTGCATAAATTACATACCCTCTTCAGGATTTGTCCTAATTTCTTCTGCCAAGCTATTAATGTCTGTTTTCTTACCCTTTGTCATAATTCAGTAAAATTAAGTACTGTGGCATGATCAGGGCATGTCTTTCCTCCCCTTCAGTAGTAATATGTCTCTATTGTGAATTCTGTATTTCTTGATCAAAATATAATTCTGTTTGAAATACTATAGAATTTAATCAGCTTGAATTGAAGAGGGTGAAAACCATTCTGATTTTTTTTCTCCTGCTGTTTTTCTATTCTTCGGTTTGGAACAGCATGACTTGAGTTTTTGTTTATCACTTTGGACTCCTACTTGAGTTCTGATAAAGTTCAAAGTTAATATGGACTGAGAGGATTTTTACCTTTGCTGTCAGATTTTTCTTTCTGAAAACTGTATACTGATTGAAATATTCTGCAGGTGATTAAATCACTTATCAGTGATTAAATGTGCTAGCACTGTTTCTATTTTCTTCAGTGTTTACTTAGCAATTGTATTTATTGTATCACTTCAGTGCATAATTATTTAGATACATGTGTGTACTGTGAACCAAAGTCCTAAACTCATACATCTCTAGGCAGAACTTGAGGCAGTATGGAAAACCTCTGTGTTATGAATGCTTCTTTAGATTTTTGGCCAGGACACACCAACCAGGATGGGGCTGGAGTCTTCTTTTCACCAGACTCTGAGCTTAGAGTAGGAAGATGTTCTTAGCTGATGGGATACCCTTTGCTTCCCTGACTTCCCTTCATCCCACAGGACAGTGCATGTTCCAGCTTGTAGTCATGATCAGGTGCTAATTGGGGTCAAGAGGGGAAACTCCTTAGACTTAGGGATGCTGTGGTTATTTCCATCTTATTCTTTTTGCTGTCAACTTGCCAGTTTGATCTGTAGGTACCAGAAAGTCATGCTGGAGTTGTTTCTGTTCATTATCTTTATTGAGTTAGTTCGGTGCCTTCTGCCAAGGGATCTATCAGCAATACAAGGGGGTTTTTTTTTGTCCTTCTGCCTTGCAATGTGTCTTGATTGATTTTGTCTGTATTATTTACAATCTCCACAATTCATTTTTTTCATTTCAAAGACAGTTTTGTCATGTAGGACTTGTATTTCTCTATGCTGAGGCCTGTGGAGGAGCTTGTTGCTCTTTTTCCAGCTATCAGAAATCAGTTGGTGTGCTGAGCATTAACAAAGCCCAGTGGGTTCCTTTTCACACTATTGCCAGTTCAGCAGATGGAACATTCTCTAGTTCAAAGAAATAATAAGATATATTTGATAGGTATCTGAAAAATAGACAGTATATGCATTTTCCCACAGACGAGTGCTTCATCTCTCTCTTTCTGGTATGCAAGATGTACACTCACCCACACGTCCCTCAGAGATGAGCATATTAAGTTCAGTCACACTTCCCTAACATGAATGAAAGTTTAATTTTACATCTTCTTGCTATTGTTGAAAATAGTTTTGGCCTTTCTTCTTGCCCTTGTAAGCAATTAATTATTTCATTGAGGTGCAAAAGAGGAATCTGTATTACTCCTACATGCCAGTTCTACTTCTGATTGAAAGAAGTTAGGAAAGAGGGGTATGTTTATTCATAAAGTATTGTAGAAAATAATTTTAAAGAATGATAGGAACACTTCAAGGAAAAAAACGTCCGAATACAATGGTGTTTTAATGTCAGATGAATGGAAATTGCTGTAGTAGAAAATTACCTTTTAATGACATTTTTAATTTTAGTAAAATTGATTTTTTTTCATGTTAAATAACTAAAAGATTAGTGAGTGCAATAGAATTGAGACAAGGAGGGAAAAGACTTGGTGAGTCTTAAAATAATTACAGGAATGTTTTGGGGTTTTATCAGTACATGTATTTTGGCCTTTTCTGTGTTACTTGGAGAAAGTTAATATGCTGCTTAAAGACAAAAGAACAGGACTCCTCAGGTGTATTGAAGGGCTAGCATAAAGGGGAGTATCAAAGAGGCAGGCAGTAGCTCCCTGCAGAGCCTCTTGCTGTCTCTTGCCATTGGTCCTAGTGCATCCTGTTCAGAGGAGCACTCAGAATGGAATCACTGAAGATCCCTGGGTGTAAGCTTTTAAGCCTTCTAAGCTACATATGAAAAAATACTGTGGAGGGAATTATGTTTATTAAGACATTAATGCCAAAAAATGCTGGGTAACTGTACTGTCCCTTTTCTGTTATGCATGATTGTGTCAAAAACATGTCCTTAAAAACCAAGCTTAGGTATTATTCTTCTGGAGCAATGCTGTGTTTCTGCTTCTCAGCTCCTACTTATTGGAATATAGACCCTTTATGATTTCTCTTTCCTTGTTGAGTTTTTACTTGCAAAAATTTCTGAGTAGCTTTACAGCATAGAGTATACTAGTAATCAGAGAAATGAGGATATCAGGTCAGTGTCAGTGACACATCTTGGTCTATTTATTTGTGTACTACATATGAGATGTCACAGTGGTTCATAGGGCAAAGAACTGATTCTGTGTCAGAAAATATGCTCTTGGCTACTGCAGCCAGTTTCCTCTTTTCTGTTCAGTTTTTTAGAAAATGTAGCAAGAACAAAAGAAAAACAAAAGTGCAGACAAATGTTCTCCTATCATTTGCCAAAAACTTACTGGCTTTTAAGAAATCACCTCTTTTTTCTCTTTTTCTTTTCTTTTTTTATAAATTTGTCTGCTGTGTACTTCAAGTGTGAGACTGTTCTGAGCCATGAGATCTAAGCCCATGGGATGAAACCAAATCAAAGAGGTTATATTCTGCCTTTCCCATTTTCTTAAGAACATTATTCTCACAGGTAATATTGATCTCATCAGTTGGTAGCTAGGTGCACAACGTATTTTAAAGAAATTTAATTGCATATTATCTTCCTGCATAAAAGTTTTTTTATTCTTTTTGTTATTAGTATTTTTGCTGTTCTGATAGATATGTTTTTAAATTCAGGAAGAGCTAAAATATTTTAAGAAAATATTACAGCATCCTGAATGAGAGAAAAGTAGGCTTATAAATGCAGCTGTATCCATTCCCTTCCCTTGAAGAAGAAAAATGGACATCAGGCAGAAAAAGGACAAATCTGGTTATTTATGTTGAAAATACAAGATGAAGATCAGCTTTTAAACTGGGGGAAGGAGGAAAATGTGGTCAAGACACCTTATCATGGGTGGGAGGAGGAAAAATATTGAGAAGCATGTCTCTCTTCCAACTTGCTAGAACATAAAAACTCTGGTGACAATGTGGAAGGAATTCAGTTCTGTTGTCTTCTATCCATCCTTGAGAGGATCCAAAGCCAGAGATGCAAAATGTTACAGGAGATACTAAGATCATCCTAGTTTAAAGAGCTTTGGAACTGAAGTTGGTATAAAGACCTTCTACCTTTGTTTCAATTAATTGCCAAGTTTAAAAAATAGATGGAAGTACTCAGTCTGAGTCTTGCAAGTAAACCTCTAAGAACTAATAAAATTGACTGAATTAATTTTCCTGTGCTAGGAAAATTATTGTTCCATGTGTGAACTTTATCATACTTCTACGTGAACTTCTGTGGTCATAAAAAGGATAATTTAAATAGTGATGCTCTTTTTAAAGTAAACAGAGAAGACAAATGTCATAAATTCTGTTCCTGT
This sequence comes from Chlorodrepanis virens, assembly GCA_003286495.1. Lineage (NCBI taxonomy): Eukaryota > Metazoa > Chordata > Aves > Passeriformes > Fringillidae > Chlorodrepanis > Chlorodrepanis virens. The sequence goes on along the minus strand of LTAT01000006.1, from coordinate 54,648,334 downwards.
TAACAGTTTAAAAACACTTCAGAAAACAGAACCTGTCTGCAGTAGTCTGCTTCAAGTATGATTAATGTTAAGTATTAGATTTGCACAGCTTTTCAGTAGCTGATCCAATTTCAGTTCATCATGACAGAATTAAAACAAAAGCAAAATATATTTAGAAGTATAACTTGTGGAAATGTTGAATAATGCTTTCCTGTTTAGTTGGGTTCTGAAGAAGCTTAGCATTGGGGTTTAAAATAAGCTGTTTCATGCTATTAATATAAAATAATCTTCTCTGCTGAAGCATAGAGTTTCTGAAAAAAGGGTATTTTCTGTAATATAGATAGCATATGCAGTGATTTACTCCTAAATCTATCCTATTAATTTACTTTCACAACATTAGAGTGTTTTACTCTGCTTAATACTGTGTCAGAAAACTTGAACTCTTATATTTACAACTGGAAACAGCAATAAGCATCTTCATCCATAAGAGAGTGTTTGAAAAGAGATACTTAGAAACTAGCTGGGGTAGCATTCCAGATTACAAAGCATTCAACTTGGGATTTGTTAATTTTTAATTTTGTATGATAAGATAAATTTTAGTGATGGATTCAGAGAGCATAAGAGAAAGTGTGGAAGAAAGGCCAGAGGATTCTATTTGTATTTTCAAACTTAAATGAATGAAGTTTGAATTATAACTGACCGGATAAATGAATGTGTTGAGAAACCTCAGATTTCACTGACCTTAACAGAAATTTGCAGCTCTTAGAGCCTTTGAACGTCAAGCATTGAACTAAGGATCTAAACCCTCAGCCTTTAACAAGCATACTTGATTCTTCTGGTAGTCCTTCCTAAATTCAAAATAATTAATTTTGTTGTGACTAGCATAAAAGAGAAGACAAGACTTCCTTTATACCATTTGATCACTTACAGTTATCCATTTTGTCCTTTTCTTCAAGTTAGCTGAGCTTGTCAGGAGTTCATGATGAGCTTTTAGGGGAGACTATTTGACCATTTTCATGTATTCTGTATGGCTCTGAAAATGTGATTCTGTATGAAAAGCATGTAGTGTTTGCCTTGTTCTTACATCAGAAGAATTTTTTCTTTTGTCCATTTTATGCTTGTTTCCAAAGGCTTAAAATGCAAGCTTTGTTTCTGCAATAATGGCTTAGTGTAGGCTTACATTGTTGATCCCCTCAGTAGATGCAATGTAATCCACTTTGGTAATGTGAATTTTTAAACAATCATCAGCCTCTGCTATTAACCCTTCCATACTAATGGTAATACCCTAGAAGAGCTACAAAGGCATACAAGCTTAACATAAGACTTGAAGGACACTTAATGGCATTTGCATTCCTTAGTCCAGTCACAGTGAATTGCTGAGCTGATGTTGAACTTGATTGGTACTGTATTCAATATAAAATAGTTGATTGTGAAGTTGATGCTGAAATACAACTTTGCAAAGGATTTCTTTGGGAAAATATATTTAAAAAATCCTTGAAAAAATATGTTAAAAAATCCTTGAAATGTCCTTTGCAATTAAATGCTACTTGAGGATTCTTCTGACCCTTGCTTTTGTTTGCTATTTAAATTATTTTTATTTGTCAGTAGTAGACTTTTCTCAAACTGCTTGGGTTTTTTTCTTTAAACTAGGTAACATTACCTGCTGAAAAACCTGCTGTTGTTAGAACTATGTTTTTATTCATTGAGCCATGTTTTTATTCAGCCATGTTTTTATTCAGCCATGTTTTTATTCAGCCATGTTTTTATTCAGCCATGTTTTTATTCATTGAGCTGTTTGAGATAATTTTTTTCTCTAAAATAGAACAACTATTTATGGCATTTCCTTTATTTAGTTCTGTTGTGTCTTAGAAGCATATAAAAAAAAAATTTTCTTTGCACCTAATGCGATTTTTTAAATCGTCATTTTGCTCTATTTTTTTATTCTTACCTACTGACTGTTCTCCTTATCTACCTCTGTTCTTTTTTGAGAAAACTGATAAGCCAAGTAAAAATTGATGTGATTACAGTGTGTGTGACCTTTATTATAAAAAAGAACATGGATGATTGAATTTTGTGTTTCAGCAATCAAAATTACTGCACTGTGTATCAATAGTCCCATTGCAAAGATCTATCAAAGTTAATCTGTGTTTACTGTCTCCCCTTGGAGTATTTTGGATATCTCTTGTGTGTCAGTAAGATGAAGAGCTCTCTTCTGTTTCAGTGCACTGTGTGAAAACTACTTCATGTTTAATGAAACCAAGGTTTTATGAGGAATCGCTGAAGGATTATTAACAATGTCAATAACTTCACTAACATCCTCTATGCAAAATTAGTAACTCAGTTTTTTGAGTTGATACCACAATGAAAAAAAAAAGCCAAACCACCTGGCTTTGTTGAACATCACAATTTAGTACATTTTTTGTGTTTTGGAAGGTAAAGGCAAGAGATGAGGAATAGTGCAAGAGAGGGACTAATTCATCAAGAAACATAAAGTTACATAGTGCAGATTTTACTGTGGTCTTACAGCTTAAAGAACAACTCGAGACAGCATGCACCTTCAAAAAAAATGTATGAAAAAGCATTATTGTTGTGTTTTCAGAAACGAGTATAAAATCTTTCAAGGACAATGCCAGCCTGAGCAGCTCTGGTGTTACAGCACCTGAAACCAGCTGGACAATTGAGAAGACAAGTAGGATATGCTAGGAATGAGGCTTTTTCCCCAAACAGACTAATAATCAAACAAGCAAGGAGTCTGCAATAGAGTTAACTAATAGGTTTTATTTTATAGTGGGTGGGAATGGAACAGCTGAGGCCAGAAAAAGGGAATTCTGTCAAACTTTTTTCCATAATACAGGAGTATTCACCCATTGAAGATTTCTGCCTGGGTGAGCAATAAGCTTTAGTCCTTCCATAGCTAAGTCTACATGAAATCGCTTGTCTGTTTGCTACTTGCACCTATAGAAAACTCAAGTTCCATTACAGATCTGGGTAGAATTAGTTTAGAAGTTCTGGTGCTGTTGCTTGCTCTAAAGATATGTTTGAGGACCAGTGTAAAATGTTACTTTTAAAAGGAAATATTTTCTACCTAAGCATATTGAATGTTTTTGAGCAAAGTTTTTTGAGCCTTGCTTGAATGTTTTGAAATTTTTGTTTCATATGATAAATTGAACATTACAAGTGCATTTTGCTTCCTAAATCCAATTGATTGCTTAGGTTTTGGATCCTGTGTAAATGTTTGTGTAATGTTTAAGGAAATAATAAAATGTGGAACTGAGAAATTGTAAAAACAAAAAACCAAAATGAGGTGTGGCTGCCAAAGCACAGGTACTTTGAAAAGATTTTCTTTACTTTTCCATTATTGCATAATGAGTAATACAATTTTGTCTAAACTTTAAAACAAAAAAAGAAACTTCTTTAAAAGGCATGGATCAGAGTAAAAGTAAGTCTATTTAGAGAATATAAATTCTTTACAATAGGGTAAGTGGGATAAGCACTGGAACAGGTCACCTGGGGAGACACTGGGGTCTCCATGCTTGGGGAATTCAATGCCTGACTGGACCCAGTGCTAAGTGATGTGCTTGAGTTTCCTCTGTTTTGAGGTGGGCTGACTAGATGACCTTTAGAGGTCCCTTCCAGCTTCAGCTTCAATGCTGTGATCATAAACACAAATGCTTAACTCTGCAATGAACCAAAGCAAGGAGAGCTTATTTCACCTCTAAGAAAAGGGATTTCATGTGCTGATTGCAGGCTCTTGTGTGTTGATTGGTTTGAAGGAATCATTGGATTGTGGAATAAACAGTATTACAGTAACTGTCTTTTTCTGAAATGTGTTCATTTTGTCTGTTATTGTAGGAACCACTTAGTTTTTTTATTAATATAGTCAAAATAAAAATAACATTTATAAAAAAAAGTAAACATTTTAGATTAAGGTAATAAAAGATCTGGATTTACTAAGATAGACTGCAAAAGATAAATGGATCAGAGGGATCTTAGAGGAAATATGCAATAATCAGCCAAGAACACAATTAGCAATAATTGCTAACATATACAATTTTTGGCTTCTGAGTACAGTAAGTAGGTATTTGAAGAAGAGAGAATTATTTTTCAAAAAGAAGCAACAGTGGCCCATCACTTTGAAACATTTTCAGAGTCTGTTGGAGAGCAAAAACTGTCTGGGTATGTGCCTTACATTTAAACAGCTTTCAAAACTAGTTCCACAACATACTGAAAAATGTCAAGATAGAATTAATTTCTCAGATACCTGGGCAGAATAATTTTACAGCTACTTCTACACTGTAGGAGCTGAAAATATATTTTAAAAAATTTCTATATTTGTTTAATGAAAGTGCTGCTGCATTAAATGGTTGTCAGGTGGGTATGCCCATGGCAAGTGAATCTTCAAAAATTAAATGTAATGGAAACCAGTTAGGATTTAATGAAAGATTACACACACACACTCCCCCCAAAGTCAGTTCTGTTTAAGACCATGTATGCTTTCACACTTGAGTAAAACTTAAGCTTTCTGATGATTATGGGAAAGAAACAATCCTTATAGTGTAGATATCAGTAAATAATCTTTTCTTTAAATTTAGTCCCAAGAAGACAAATGAAACCATCCAAGCATCTATTCATGAATTGTAGAAATTTTATTCTATTAGACAAAAAGGATTATTAATGTCAGGCAATTCTGAGTTGTTTGAATCTCATGATTTAATTTCAGAAAACAAGAGAATAGTTAAGAATTTTGCTACTCTTAATACTTTATGATTTTATTTCTGAAAATTTGAATGCCAGTTAAGATAAAGATGCCATGCTTGTTTTGCAATGCCATCTGAAAGAACATAGGTTATGGAAACATTGACAGTAGTTGGAAATAGTAAAGAACTTCTGATCCGGGTGACACTGGTCCAAAACAACTTAAATATGAGAAAGATTGAACCTTGGAATTTTTGGGTCTGTGTGAATTATGTATGACAGGATTTCTGAATTTACTGTTCCTGTAAATATTGTAAATTTTTTGTCCCTTGATGCTTCATCCAGTGTCTGAAGTCTAGATATTCTGAGTAAAGATTTATGTAGTGCCACTCAAAATGGATTTCAGTTCCTTAAAGTCTTCCAAGTTGCTACAGCCTTTAGTGAAGGATGCAGAAGATAGGGATGTTTCTGGAAATTATAGCCAAGGGTCGTGAGTAGTGAATTGTTTCTGGTTTTTTATGTATATTGATTAAAAACTCTGTGTGTAAGGGAGAGAATACAAATAAATACCTTACTTTTCTGGGTTTTTTTGAATGTTCACTCTTTACTGTGTTTCTAAGGGCAGTTATCCAAAGCTAATAATAGAAATTGTTAAAGTGTGATGAGCTTAATTATGTGGGTTCAGCCTTGTATGATTTGCTAGTTACTGCCTAGACTGATAACTCTGCTTAGTTGTTATCCCACATCAACAAAGACTTACTCATGAGGGAAATCTGATTACCTGAAAGTAATGATCTGGGGTTGCAAAAGGTCAGAAATTACTGGAGACATTAGAAACGGCTGATCACTGGCTGGTCTGTAGAATGTGTAAGATATGCTGGGATGCTCTTTAGTTCCTTCCAAATCCTTTATTTGCATATTGTATGCGTTGCATTATAACTTAGGAGTCATACAGTAGATTGTTGTTGCAGTAAGGATTTCAAATTATGATTTTTAATTATACAGCTATTTATTATGTGCAGTAAAGAATGATTACACAGGAAGAATATGAAAGGTTTTAAAGAAAATTAGAAAGAGGCCTTCTTAGCTACCACTGAAGAAGAATTATGGTATTAGAAACATTTGCAAAGCTTTCTGTTACAGAACATATGGATTCAACATCCCTGATGTTTTTCCAGCTGGGAGCTTGGCATACTTATTGTGAGCTGTTCCTAGCTGCATGATCCAGAGGTCCACAGACTGGTTGAAAGTGACTGCTGATCTACAGTGCCCTTCCTTTTTTTCCAAATGAAGTGCTAGAAAAAAGGCAGCAGAGGAACAGAATCAAAGAATCATTTATGTTGGAAAACGCCTTCGAGATCACTGAGTCTGTTAACCTAGCAGAGAGGTGAAGAAAGCATTAAGTACCTCTGCCTTTTCCTCATCCTTTGTCAGTGTTTCCCTCCACATAGCCTCCTTTTGTTGCTGATGTATTAACAGAAGGATTTTTTATTGCCTTTTTCAGCAGTAGCTAGATTGTTTGGGTTGGGCTTTGCCTCTTGTAATTTTCTCCCTGCACAGCCTCACAACATCCTTGTGGCCTGCCCCTTTTCTAAAGGTCACAATCTCTTCTTTTTTCTTTAAGTTTCTGCCAGCCCATTCTTTCCCACTAGCTTGTCTTTCAGAACATGAGTATGACCTGCTTCTGTGTCTTTAAGATTTCCTTCTTGAAGAAAAAGAATTTGTCATCTGAAAGATAGATGGAGTTTCAAAGATTATTTGTGTATCCATGCAATGATGTTGAACCTTTTTGAGGGAATAGGAATCATCAGGACAAATAATGGGCTGGATGTTTCATCCTTGGATTTTATAACTTTTTCCTTCTTTTTCCTCTTAAACTACAATTTTTAAATGTTTCTTTTCTTCCTATTGTTGCTTTAGTCTGGCTGCCATGAGATCCTACGGGCTATCACTCTCCTTTTTATCAAGCTCTCTTTGAAATACAGATGCTGGTAAAATTATATGAATTCTATGTATTCTGTGGCACTACTCTGTTCATTAACTGCATATAGATTTTTTCTTCACATGCTTTAAAGATCGATATTTCAGTAGAAAGGACAGAGAATTGTAGCACTTCAGAATAGGTGCCCATCCTAATATGCCATTGATAGAAGTTTAGCTTGGTTGGAAGTATTGATGTACCATTTGTATAGCATAGTATATCCAGCATCTTCATACAAAGCTAAATTACAAATGGACCAGATAAAATTGTGTTTGTTAAATACAGATGTATAAATATACACACACCTGCATAGCTTATTCAGTACTATTCTGACACAGTTCTATGTCAGAAGCTGGCAAGTTTCTGGTTGGTTTCACTTGACATTGTTTATCTTGGGATGGCCATGAATGGTGTGGAATGGACTTGTGGGGGGTTCTTGATTTTGGTAAAGCATTATAGTGAGAACTCTTGTTTATGGGTGTCCTTAGCTCAGATTGGAGAAAGTGTTAATGCATGGAAAAGTCATCTCTTTTTTTCACTATTTTTATTATACATCATACAGATTGTCAGAGCCTATAAAAACCCTGACACCTTTTCTGTCTATTCCTGTGCTGAAGTATTGTGTGTTAGCAGTATTAATAAATGGGAACATAATAAAGTAATTAACTTATAAAATGGGCCTTCCATACCTGTCGACTAGAACCCCAGTAAGAAGCTTGATCATAATTTCAATTCACAGTATCTGAATGAAAAGTAGTTCAGGAAACTAAAGTTGGAAAGTGCCTTTTTAACGCTTTTGTTAATTAGAAATTGAACAATTTTGGACAAGTCCCAAATCATTCCATCCTCATTTTTCGTCCATCAGGAACTGTTCTTGATCTTTTCTCTAATCTCTATCCAAACCAAACCAGCTAATTTTAGACAAAGCATCAGTGCAGCTGATGAAGCAGTGACCTAATACAGCAGTGTGTTATGAATGACCATATGAACACACAGAAGAGAGTGAAGTCTTCACTAAGAAATACATACTAAGATAAATTCAAAGTCAGATGATGTATGCAATGATTTTACTTAAAGAAGAAGCAAATACTAGTGAACTAGAGGATAGCAATGTTTATGCAGTTTCTCCTAGCATTCCCTATTAATTAATAATTTTCGTGTCAGAAGTGTCAAGCAGATTTTCTGGGCACACAAATAGGGAAAAACCGTATCAGATAGATGGCATATGTACCTGGAGTTTCAGGATTATTAGAAGAGATAATTAATATCTTAAATGTGCAGTAGTTCTTGCATCTGCCAGGGAGAAGAGTTCATTTATGGAGGTAATTGTATATCAGGGCTTGAAAAAGAACAATTACTTATTTAGGGCATTTTGCTCATTTATAAATATTAAAAACCACTTGACACTCACTACATTGTGACTGTTTATTAGGAAGTATAGACCTGTAAAACAGTAACCTATTTAGTGTGCCTTATTCTTCTGATCCCCTTGTCTGGTCTACATTTATCAGTAAACATGAGTATGAGGTGAAAAAATTGCTGAATGCAAAATTTTTACCATGCATTTTCAAAACAGTGTTGTGATGTTCTTTTGACAATTTAAGTTGTCTAGCAGGTAATTACATGCTAATATGAGGTGCAGAAGAGTTTCAGCAGTGAATTGCTAGACAATGTGTATAATCTTCATCTTTACTGTCTCAAAAAGTAGGGGTGAAACTGTAGAGCTGGTGCCTTCTCACCCTAGCTAGTAGACTTTCCAAAGAAAGACTGTGACCCCCACAACTTTAATAGCTGGAAGATTTGGACATGATCCAAAAATTTTTTCTGTCTTAGTGACATACCAGAAGAGACTATGTGTTGGTGACTTGTATTTCCATAAGTACTGCTTTGTCAGATGCAATTTATCTGGAGATACTGGGAATAAATCTCCTCTTGCATTGCAAGAATGCAACCCAGTTTTTTCCCCTCTTTTAAGCACAAGTCATTACTATATTATTTGTATTATGCTTTAGACGCCAGTGGGTTTTTAGGGAAATCCACTTTTCTAAGCACTTGGCAGCCACACAGTGCATGCATAGATAATATGGGAAGTACAGCACAGGGAAACATGTTGATCTGCTCAGTGTCATGCTGCTCGTTCATGCTGGTCAGAAGTACTTATGTTCTTCACAGTTTACTACTGTGGAGTCAGATTTTCAGGGTGAAAACAATGTAGTTCTGCTGACAAGATGAAATTTCAGTGTCTGAAAAAGAAAAAAAAGGTAAAACTACATACACAAATTGTGCACATTTTTAAAAGTTGAGGAGCTATGTTCCCTTCAAGGAGAAGGTGATTTGGGGGTGGGAATTCATTGGTTTTCAAGACACCTGGATGGTTGTGGCCTACTAGTCAAAAAGTTACTTCTCAGTTTGTGTTTCTTACTCTCCATAGAAACTGAGATACTTTGGTTTTGTCATAATAATAATTTTTTTTTTCTTTTGAAACACAGCTTGGGATATGGTTGTGTTCCAAGATTTTAATCTGTCTTTTTGCATGCTTCTTGTTTTGACATGTTTTGTAAACCAGTAGTAGCAGCAACATCAGTTGGAAGTGGTCTTTATTGCATCTTGAAGAAAAGTCATTAACTTGAAGCAGATTGGTGAAGTTGGCTTGATATTTTTCAAAAATATATTTAGGCCCATGTCTTGAGTTAAAGTGATAAAAATCTGGGTGTAGCAAGTACATAGGTTAAGTAAAAATAAATAAATAAACCCAACCAACCAAAACAACCCTACTCAGAGAGATTCTCTAGGTGTTTGGCATGTTTGAAATACTGTGTTCTTATCACATAATTTTACAGGGGCCTGATTTTAGTCTCCCACAGATGATAAAATCTCAGTGGCTGGGTTTGTGGAATGTAGATATTGCAAACAGTAAGTACCTCTAATGCATTTATTTTTCTTCCCTTTTCTTTATGCTTACATATTCTGGTTTGTTTTTTTCTTTGGTACCAACTCTACAGGTTAGGGACGTGGGTTTGAATCCTCAATTCCATTATTATTTTTTTATTCTGATTCACTGATCTCTTTTTTTCATAATTTTTTTCTTTTATGATACATGTTGGTCATCTTCTTTTCTTCTCTCTCTATTACTGTGTCTTTATGTGTATGGAGGAAGGAAGCTCTGCTTTTTTGTCTTCTTCCTGATTATCTTCTTGGATCTAGCTTTTAGCAAATTATTCAGGAAATAATTTACCTTAACCTAATCTCCCATTCTCCTTACATTCCAGGCAAAAAAAAATAAAGGATCCTATTGCTCTCATCAGTACAAGATGAGAGAAAGCTAACATCAAACATTACTGATTATTACAATTACTGTACTTTAATGTGTCATTGAAGTAGTCATATTTTCTTTTCTGCCACTTAACCATGTTAGTCTTTAATAACCAATTTAGGCTGATGTTCACATTGGCTATCACAGCAATCTGAGGAACTTTGGGTTTACTTAGGTGAAATATGCTTTCAGTGCTATGGGTAGACTTTATTATTGCCTTAGATTTGTTTTCATAGGTATTGGTTTTGACAGGTGTGTCAAAATTCCCTCAATTTCAAACCAGTGAAGCAACCAGGGCAAGGAAAAAACCTGCCCTCTGTAAAATGATGTTTTGGTTCTTAGAGCAGGAAGCTTTTCTTCTGATACAAACAAGAATAGTGTTGTATAATATTCAGTAATCTATTAATTCTGAAAGTGAAGACATTTCTTGAGTATCTTTCTATTTTGAAAGACAATTCACGAAATGTTCAATATAGTAAACAACCAAATCCTAACAGTTACAACTGAGGTATGCTATCTACTTTTGAAATTTTGACTGAAGCATTTGTATTTTCTATAGGATTTGTCCTTCTTGACAAATTATGCTTGATCAGTGAACCTCTTCAATAAGGGTTTTATGTTTGATTTATTTGCTGTAAACTTTCATGAAAAAATGTTGGTGGTCAGTCTATTACAAGAAGAAAAGAAATACTGGATTTTTTTTTTTTTCTTCAGTAAGGGAGTCCCGAAGAAGCAGGCCTGATAGAAAGGCACTATGTGGCGTAATTTACTCTCTTAAATGATCAGATTAAAGAAAAATTGTAATTGCCTTTTGAGTTTATATTAATCTCTGCAATTAGCAATGCTGTGCCTAATAGGTAAGTTTGCCATGGATCTAAATGCTGGCATTTTTTGAAGGATGAGCAATGGCTATGCGGTGGAGGTAATGGTCTGTCTCGGAATCTGGGTTATATTTTTAAGATGGCCTTTTGAAGCTGATGTCTGGAGACAGGCAAACACCACTGCTGTTTTAATCAAGTGCAAGTAAAGCCATTACTGCTTCTCGATTTCATTTATTTGGAGGTTGCTAGTAGCAGGTGCTAAGTTTATAATTTTCCCTATGGTCTTCTTAGTCTTAGACAAACTGTATCAATTTTGTACCCAGCTGTTTTTACATGTTTTCTTTTAACAGCTTTCATTTGCACTCTTACTTTATAAAATCACCTAACTTGAAAGGAGGGTAAGCTTCTCCCAGTGAGTTTAATATTTCCCTTGGTTCAGTTGGAACTACATTAGTTTTTTCCTCTTTGATCAAGTGTTTGTTATTGATTCATAGGATACATCATCTAATGACAACAAAACTATCAAGCCTAGCCTTTTTCAATAAATCAATGGTTTTGCTTTTTCTTAAGCAAAATAAATGTTTCTGGAAATTGGCTTACAGCGTTTATGTGACAAATCACAGAGGTGGTGCAAAAGTATCTATGTATAGATAAAAAGTATGGGGCAAGGAATTAAATGGAGCTTTTGATCCGTGAATGCTGGTGGCTGTTCTCATGTTCCCCATCATCACAGCCTGTTGCTTGGAAAAGATGGTATGGAAAATGGGCAGAATTCTTAGCTGAGCCAACAGTCTTTTCTGATGTATTGATAACAGGCTTTCAAACATTCATCAGCTTGCAGCATGGCTGCCTAGTAATACAATGCAGAGCAGAGCTCTTTCTACAAGATGAGCTTGTTGGGAATTACATGGGGGAATTCACCATGTAAAACAGATCTGTGCCTTCGAAATGCAATTAAATTTATAATAAATAAACAGGATAAATAAATCTTAAGCAATTACATGCAGTGATTTGGCAGAGTACCTGGGATGAAAATACCTCATTTTAGTATCTTACAGGAAAGTATTTCTTCCTATTAGCTAATCTAAATTTCTCCTCTCCTTGCTCTTCCCAGCTCCATGTTCCCATGTAAAATGTCAGTCTCCCTCCTGTTTTTAAGCTTTCTTCAAGTACTGAAAAGGCTGCAATGAGGTCTTTATTCTCTCCTCCAGCCTGAAAAGCCCCCACTCTGTCAGTCCATCTTCATAGGAGGGATGCACCATCCATCTGATTATCTTCATGCCCTCTTCTGGACTTGCTCCAATAAATCCATGTCCTTTCTGTGCTGAGGACCCCAGAACTGGATTCAAATCTCCACGTGGGGTCTCACTAGGGTGGAGAATCCCGTCTCTTGACCTGCTGACCATGCTGGTTTTGATGCAGTCCAGGATGTGTTTGTCCTTCTGGGCTGCAAGCATACGCACAAGCTGGTCCATGTCCAGTTTTTCATCTGCCAGAACCCCCATGTCCTTCTCCACAGGGCTGCTTCCAATGACTTTTTCTCTCAGTCCATACCCATGTCTGGGAGTGCCGTGACCTGGGTGCAGCACGTTGCACTTGGTCTTGCTGAACTTCATGAGAGTCTAACAGACCCACTTCTCAGGTTTTCCTCTGGGTGGAAAACCTCTCTGGGGTAGCATCCTGTCCTTCAGTTGTATTAACTGCACTGCAAAACTTCAGGTTATCTGCAAACTTTCTGAGGATGCTGCTTCCAAGACAGAACCTTGAGGGATGCCACTTATAATTGGTCCTTTTATCTATTGTGCATATTTTTTCCTACTTTCAAATCTTTAACTTACCCCCAACACTATTATAATTTCTTATTTACCTTCAGATTTATCACTGTGAACTTTTCTCCAATTGATTATTAACTCCTTTGTTAGAATTTCTTTGTAATTTAGTATAATTCTTTGCACGAGTTTGGAAAATAAGAAGTGGCCTCAGTATTTGTCATTCTTTATTTAGACAGGAATTAACTTCAGTAGAATAGCAAGTGGATAGAATGAGCTGTTTTCATCCAGCTGAAAGTTTAATCTAGCGGAACACTACTGATTGTATTAACTTGACAGGGTTAGTAATTATATTTAGAGAAGGCATATTGTTTCTTTCTGCCATGCTGCATAAAATAAAGGTTTGCTGATTGTTGTTGCAAAAATTCGGCCCTCTTTGTATTGTAATAGTATAAAAATAAAATTGAAGTTCCTAGTGGAATCTGATACTCTCTGGGCAGCCATTATGGTTTGTAGCAACTGATGTCACATTGATTTCTGAAATTATGCATATGTGTTGAACACCCAGAATTTTAAGGCTTTTTTCCATTTTTAATAAAAACCAACTGTGTCATTATTCTGTTCCTTCTCCCTTTTCCAACCAATATTTGGTTTCTGTTGCATGATTTATGAGTACCTGTTGTAGTCTTTTGTGTTGATAGTGTATACCCATCTGGGCTGTCTTAATTTTAGTCCAGCATAATGTGTCTTTTGGCTGGTGTGCTCCTTGCTGTCGGGCTCTCTTTCCTGAAATCAAAATGTGCAAGGAATTTAACACCTGTGAAGTGATTCCAGAAGGAGGTAACATTAGTGAATCCATTACTTGCTGTTGTTGTTGCAATAAAGTAACAGTTAAGATCAAGAAAAAGCTCAAGCACGATGATTTAACAGTCAGTATAAGTAATTTAAAGGAACCAGAATTCACTTCTTGTGTAACATAACTAAAATAACAAAGCAACTTTCTTTGCATGAAGCTAAACCCATTTTCTCTGTACATTTTTGTATTTTACTTTTTGAAGGGTGTTTTTCTGTTCAGTGAAAGTTCTATTTTACTAGAAAATAGACGAAATTTTATAAAAAGAGTCACAGTACATTACAAAAGAAGCTTTTCACAGACATACAAATTCAGTAGGCCAAGCTGCATTTTGAAGCAAGACATTTTATGTATTTATATATCTCTTAATTCACACACTTAGCACAGGCTCAAAAATGATAAAATAAAACACCCATTCTTCTTTTTGGTTCCCATTGCACATCTGAAGTAATTCCTGATGCTTTGGTGATGGATAGATACCATTTGGAACTGTTGGATGGCAGTTTTGTCTGTATGGCTGGGTTTTGGTAGTGAGGGGGATAGAAGGGCTGCAGGGGTGGCTTCTGCTGGAAGCTGCCAGAAGCTTCTGCTGTGTCTTGCTGAGCCAGTGCCATACTGCCCAAGATGGACCTGCTGCTGGCCAGTGTCAGAACTCAGGACATCCTGTGAGGAACCTGTGCTGGAGCAGGCTCCTGGCAGGACCTGTGACCCCCTGGAGAGAGAAACCTGCTGGAGCTGGAGCAGCTTTGGTGGCAGAACTTGAGACCCCCATGGGGGACCCACAGTGTTCTGAAAGCCTGCACCCAGTGGAAGGGACCCCTACTGGAGCAGCTCATGGGGAGCTGCAGTCCGTGCAAAGGACTCAGGTTGGAGAAGTTAATGAAGGACTGTTTCCATGAGAGGGACCCCGTGCTGCAGCAGGGGAAGGAATCCTCTGAATGAGTAGAAAAAGCAGCAGCAGAGACAACATATGATGAACTGACCTCAGCCCCCATGGCCTGTTCCCCTGTGTCACTGAGGGAGAGGAGGAACTAGAATTTCAGCCTGTGGAGGAATGGGAGAAAAGTGTTTTAAGATTTGATTTGATTTGTCATTATCTTCCTCTGATTCGATTGGTAATAAATTAAACTAATTTCCCCAAGTAGAGTCTGTTTTGCCCGTGACAGTAATTGATGATTGATCTCCCCTACCCTTCCAGGAGCCTATTGTATTTTCTCTCCCCTGTGCAATTGAGGAGGGGAGTGATAGAGTGGCTCTGGTGAGTGCCTGGTATCCAGACAGGGTCAAACCACCCTGCTGTCTTTCCTAGACCATAAGGTTTTTCTTCCCTGCATTTGAAATCTTTGATAAATGAAAATGTGCATAAAAGTAATATGAATTAGCTTGCATTAAAAAGCTGAAATAAAGAAAACTTATATAAGGTCTTCCTTTATTTTTCAGCTGTCTTTTAGTTTAAACAGGTAGAGATGACTAACAGTGCATGCTAACACCTAATGAAGAGCAGACAACTCTTTCTCGGAGAAATTTAGCATGGAATTTCTTTTTTCTCCAAAGTACCCCCAGCTGACATCTCTTGAGTGGCTGAACAAGTAGTCTTGAATCTCTTTGCTTGGTGTTCTTGGTCTATTTTTTTTTTTTTTCCTAGATAACCAACCTCCTTTGTAAGCATTTTGTTCTTTCTTTTTTAAAAGAAATCTTCTTATGAGAAGCTTTACACATTCCACATTTATTTTACATATAAATGGGATAGAAATAGGAAATGTCTATAGAACCTATTTTAGGAGGACTCTCAGTATATTTTCATTTTGCCAGAGAAACAGTAAGTCTGTGCTAGCGACTTCCTAGTTTTCGTTGTAGTGTGGAAAAGATAGAAGAATTTTCAAATCCTAAATTGCTTTCTGTGAGCAGTTGATTACAATACATACTGCTTGGTGTTTTAGTATATTTGCTCACTATATAGAAGGTTAGACACCTGGAGGGGGGAGCTCTGCGTATTATTAGGGCTAACATGATTAAAGGATTTGTTGTACACTTGAAGAAGCAAATAGGTTGTGATTCCAGTGACTAAGCAGATTTAAAAATATTCATGCTGTAGTAATCTGAATCTGACTGATGATGTGATCATGATCACTGTTGATCTGCTTCTTTTCAAGAGATTTATACAAGTTTCTAATTATGCTATTCATATGGAAATATTACATTCAAGATGACTTAATTTATATCAGTGTGGATTACAAAAAAACATCTGGGATTATTTCTTTTTCAAAGCTAAGAGGATGTATGAACAAAATGTTTGAACATTTCTGACATGAAATATTTTATAAAAACATAGTTCAATATTGTGCATTAATTATCGTTAAGATGTGTGAACACTCTTTAGTGCTTTTATCAAGTGCTTTGAGTATATGAAGAAATAAAGACCTAATCATATAATATTTATAATTTATTCTCAAGAAATTAAGCAAATAAGTAGTCCAATAAACAACTGGTGAAGTTAAGAAATGCTAGAAATTTACAGTAGAAACATGTTGGTAAATGCAATGACTGGAACAGATTTTGGAAGTTGAATTATATTCTCATAAAGTATGGTAGGAACAGTGCATGCCTGCCAGTCAAGTGTTCAAGGAAACATTATAAATCTTAAATTATATCGGGAAATTAAATTGAGTCCGTTCTTCTGCACTCAGCAGTGTTTCTTGAGGATTTTGTACATGTCTTTAAATTTCTTGATTGCTTTGTCTTTTTCTGCTCAGGCCATGAAACTTTTGACCACTAATTCTCCCCCTGTGGTTGGTACATTTGTAGAGTGCACACTCCTTATCAGTGTAGCATATAGAACAAACCTTAGAGGCCCTAAACATTATTTGTGCTTTAAGGCATCTTATAATTTCATTTATTATGACTGGTTATCTCCAAAGGGAGGTTGGTTGAAAAGCATACTCTTTATTCTCATTGTATTGTATTAATAGGTCCTTGGCAGTTTTCCTTTCTGACTTTAACAGGCAAAGTCAGTCTGTGTTTCATCTGTCCCATCTCTCTGTTGTGGAATTTTAAATTTGCTTTAAGGCAGAATACATTGTCATTTATCCTCTGAAAAATACCTGCCATATTTGTTGCTTGTAGTTTTCTTTTTAGTGCGTGCATATACAACCTTATCTTTCAAGTAACTAAGTTGGTACTGAAGCATCACAAATTGGACATGATGTAGGATGGGGTTTTTGTTTTCTAACTGTTTGTTGTGGGCTCAGTGCATGAATGAATGACTAGAAGTCTGTGAAATGAGGCTTTGCTGTCACCTGTCTCACACAGGTAGCCCAAAGCCTTGCCTTGTTCTGGTAAAGCATCAGTGAGGCAGATACTGACTTTGCACTAACTGAGATCCCTGTAATCAATGTTTGTATTATATATGCAAAGTGCATTACTAAAAAAATCACTTTTGATTTAATTTCTGTCTATACTGTTTGGATTATAGCACATCTTAATAGTGACATTACTCTCAATAGGTTTTGGAGAAAAGATGAATAATTTTCTATGTTGACATAGCCAGTCAAGAAGTTTCTGAATCTTATTCATTACAGAGAACATGTTACTTTGAGAACATGACAGTAATACCTGTCATTATGTTGTGCTGTCACTTTTTTATTGCTCGTATCTTTAATTTTTGTATAAAATCTAAAGGATATAACATCTGCCCATTTTTGCTGACTGGTCTCCCCATTGCTGCTGGGCAACATGGGCATCTATGAATGATAACTGTGTGAGATTTTTATTTTCTTGTTGTCTATCAGTTTCCTTCCAGCTTTTGGTGCTTAATTGATTGAATAAGTGTGTCATAGTGATTGGTACTTATTGTGAGGTCACAAATCTGAAAACTATTACTGTAGATTGTTTTGTTCTTTCTCTGCTGAATCTGTCTGGTTCCTGCTCAGAATGTAGGAGAAAGATTTTTTTTTTTTCCCCCTCCACATTGCATTTGCATGTCTACATATTTCTTCTCTGATGACATTTTTTACCATTCATAGAGATAGTAACAGCTCCACTAGGTAAAAGTTTAAAAGAGGCATGTGATTTTGTTAGTATGTAAAATGAGTTGTAGCTATTGTGCCTAAAGATTTTGTGCTATATAAATACGACAAATTTGAAAAATAAAATGTGGTGTTCTTTAAATAAATAGTTCCCCCAAATTATAAGCTTAAATTACTACTGTGTTTTAATGTTATTTAGAAGCTTGCTGATAACATCTGATATCTTTATTGAATCCTGAGAGCTGGGTTATCTTCTCAAAATACTCAATATTAGAAAATAACTTTGAGGGGTAGGTCTCAATTAGTTCTCATCACTTGACTGAGTTTTGACTGGCCTTGAGTACCTTCTGTAAAGCAATGACACGGTGTGACAGGTATAAGAAGCACAGTAGCAGGAAAGAAGTTTTTTCACAAGAAAAACTCTTTTCTCTTTTATAAACAGTTCAGAGAAAATACTATTTTATGCATTTGTAGAGCTTTAGATTTCTGAATTATTTTGATGACCTAGCATGTCTTACTCCTTAGCCTGATGTTTGGTAGGAGGATATAAGGCAAGGGAATGAAGACTGCAATTCTCTTCTGGGAAAAGAATAAGGAATATAAATAAAACTGCTATTTGCAAAATAGGATTTAAAACTCAAAGTAAACCTTTGCTCTATTTATTTGGAAGCATCTAAGGATGGAATTATCATCTTGCCATATTCAGTTGAAAGCAAAGCACTGAAGACATTAGATTTGTTTTTCTTGTGTTATGAATTCAGCTGACATTTTTATGTTTTGTATAACAAAACATTTTTTGGCTCTAATGACTAATTCCAATTTGTTGCTGAAGGTAGTGCTTCCTTATGAGTAAATAAAGTAATCGACTCTGGACGAAAATTAAAATGTCATGTTTTCTTTTATAAGGAGAGCTGAACATGTCATGTGTCTGCAAGAAAAGGAATAGAGCTTTCTGCCCTACACAGCACATAAGGACTGTTCATCATGAAGTATCAGAAATTAATTTCGAGTAGAGCCTACAGCTTGCAAAGCAAAAGCAAACTTAGAAGTGATAAGACTTAGTGGGCAATATTTGTGAAATAAGAGTGATTTTTCTCCAGCTTCTGCTGAGGCATTTACAAACTGATGAATGCAAATACTGGACATCAAGTATCAATACTTGGCATCACTGTTCATTGAAGAGAGTAAAACTGTAGATTAATGTATTGGAAATAGGTATAAAATTTGGCTGAAATTTTGCCAAATAGATATATTAATAGGAAACAAAGGCACTTCATTGCAGTTACCAGAAATCCAGTGACACTTTGAGTAATCAACTCTAATATTTAGCTAGTCACTTCTGGATATAAAACAATACCCTGGCATCTGAATGAGCAAACATGAAAGTGTGCAAACATGAAAGTCAGCTTACAGAAAATCAATGGCCAAAGATGCTGTTGATGTACCCTATGCAAGCAATAAAGGTTTTACTTCTGCATTTTTTAAAGTAACTAATTAGGCTGATCAGGCTAAATCTGGACTGTGCCTTGTTAACTGCAAAAAGCTCTTTCTGTTTAGATCATGGCTATGGGAAGCTCCACACTTCAATGTTTTCACACCCCCTTAACTTTAGCTGAAATACTATGCAGAGAAGAATAAGAAAGGACAGGAATGCTATTTTGGCAAGTATAGAAGATGTGGAGCTAAAGTACCCTTAATACCTATTTCTTTCCTGGTTTTCTTAATTTTGAAATGGATGACTAGCAGTAAACACAGGTAAACTCTTCTAGGTGGTGAATGGGAAGTAAATACAGTGGCAAATGCAGCTATTTAAAGACGGGCATGCAGCTGCTTTCCTAGTCTTGTCCATGCTATTAGGAAGTGGCTTTCCTTGGCGGAGAGGATTAAGAATGCATCTTCTCAAAATTAAAACTAGACTCAGACTTCTTTCTTACAAGAAGCAAAAGCTTGCATTGGGTGCACAACCTCCTCCTCATTGCTCTGAAGTAAAAGCTTTGAGCAAAGCTATAATGCCATATGTTTTTATTCTATGCCAGAATTCTAGTAAAAAATGTGGCAAAGCTGCCATTATATTACTGTAATTTGATTAAGGCAATATGATTTCCTCACTACTTAACATATATTAATTTAAAATTTCTCACGGGGATTTTATGAGTATCACTGACTTACAAAGGAATAAAAAAATATGGAGTAAAGAATCTATAAATTTTTCCAAATATGGAATGCAACTAGTGTGTTTGACAAAGAATGTGATATACTGGAATTCTAGTCCAAACAAGATGTCATTTATTGTAAAATTGATTACAAACTCATGGAATATTTTCTCATTGGCATATTTTCATTATATTGTGTTTTTTTGCTCTTCTGGACCTGTGATAACAAAATTGCCTTAGGCATCTAATAAGTTTTAAAAGTTAAAGTGAAGTTGTGAAGTTATTCCTGATTTTGCTCATGACATCAGAAGTACTTCTGTAGGTGTGTTTGACAGGAAGGAGAGAAAATACTTAGCATTTTGCTTTCTGTTGTCTTTTTTTTTTTCTCTCCTTACAAATAATCTGTGGTCAGCAGGACCCAGCAGGGAGTCCCCTTTTCCTCCAGATGGTTGTGACATTTGAGTAAACCTTGGAGGATTAAAGGCAGTCTAGTGAGCACTCACTGTAAACTCCTGATGCAACATGACAGTCCTAATCTGGGTCCTGGGCTGATTAGATGGTAAGAGCGCAAAGTGGAGGGGGAAACCCAAGTGCAAAATAACCATTTACACTGATGAAAGACACTGAGAAAAGCTCTGTATCCTAAGTTTAGACTGAAGATTCTATGCATGTAAAAACTTCAGCGAGTTATGTTTTCAAGTATAACTTACTGGCTGTCTATACAATAACTTCAGTTGGTGTAAAGCTTTTCTCTGTGTCACTGAATGAGCACAGCTTGATGAAAAAGTTCTTTTCTGTTTATTGAAGAGTTTGCAAGCAATCCAAGTGGTTAAACGATGGTAGAAAATGCAGAAATTGATCTGAATGCGACTCTGAAATCTGATTATGCATCATCATCTGCTGTAGCAGGATAATAGAAAGGTAGACAAAGATCTATTCTACCTTTATTTGGAAAAATGGAAAAACTTCACTGTATTACATTTTTAATGTGTATACATATAAGAAGAACTTGTTTGCATAATGGGAAACTTAATCAGAAATTATGCTCTTTATTATTATAATTATAAAATCTAAGATATATTCAATTTATTATTATTTTGTTTTTTAATAAAATTAGGAAACAGTTGCAAAAATGATTTAATTTTTTCCTGCTCTGAATTTTTAAAAGCAGAATATTGAACTTTCAAAAAATTGTATGGCAACAGGTGTAAGTATTCAGCATTGTACATCTTAATTTATTTGTTTTGGCTGAATGAATGTTAAATTATACTGCTCAATGCCTCCTGGTACAAGAACAATGCTTTGAGCCTGGCTTGTATATTTGCCTACTTATCTATAGATTATTTTTACTGCACAGCAGTTGAGTAATTTGTTCCTTTTCCAAATCTATCAGTCCAGTATTTTATTTTCAAAGGCAAATCTGTTATATCTTTAGTTTTATGATCTCCACCCTCACAATGTTTTTTTTTCCCCCGAGGTATTTTACTGCTGTAGTTAGAGGTATCACAAAAATATCTGCTGAAACTAGGACATGTATTTGATGATTTATTCTTGGAAATGTAATTCTATTGATACTCTAGGAAATAAACTAGGGTGTTTAGTGCTAAATATGTAACTCCTGGCAGTACCAAACATACTGTGAATTTTCAGTTATTTGTTTGGTATTACAAGGTTGTGTGTTTCTGCAAAGCTAAAAAAAACCTTAATTATGGTTGCTTATTTGCTGAAAAGAAAATCAGTTGCACAGAAGCTGTGAGCGTTCAAAGGAAGTCCAGTCAGATTAATTTATTTAATGGAATCTACTAAATTATTTCTGTACATACTGAATTTCCTTTACAAACACTTTAATTAAAACATCAAGCTTCTTTTTGAAAAGAAAGAGACAAACTTTAAGGCATATGCAAATGGATCATAAATGCTAATGGCAGAAAATTGTACAATTTCATTTCTACTTAACATGAATCATTTGGAGGCAGTGTTCAAAAGAAAATGCTTTTTTAGCAGTTTCATTAAAAACATGGCTGTAAGACGTAACAAAAAATATATCACCATATTCTTATTTTTTCTACCTATCTTGCAATTTGAAGTCTAAGACCACTGAGTAGCTGTCTAGCATCCAGGTTGTGTCTCTTCAAAACCACTACCAAGTCACTCAGATGTGTGGGTTGGAATTCTTAGATTTTGAGAAAATCCTCTGTAAGCATGAGATAAGAATGTGAAAAAGACCAAGCTTGACCTACCTTAAACTATCCCAGAAAGGATCTAAATTATAGCTTCAAGGGGTTTAACTGGTAACAAGTTGTGTGTGACTAGCAATCTCCCAGCACCTTGTTATCTTTGCTGTATGTCAGGTCTGTGCCTAGACCAGAACGAAAAATGTATTAGAAATATCACAGTACAAAGTTTAGCGCTTTAAGCAAAGATTTTTTTAGTCCTTTTACTATATTCTGCAAAAATTGGAGTTAAAGTGATGCAAAAATTAGTCACTCTGCCCAGCCCTCTGCTCACCCCATTTCCAGGTTTGTTTTTATTTTATTTCTTATCCTATTTAATGTAGCCTGTATTTATAGCTGCTGGTGGTGGGAATACAATGGTGTTGCTGCAGGCTTCCCTTTAATGGATCCTTGCCAAAGATAGCCATTGTTCCCATTCCTTGAGGTTGCTCAACTGTGCAAGGTTGCTTGGAAACCCTCTATGGAGTAAAACCTTCCAATCATTTTCCTTTACCTCCTAAGTCATACCAGTTGAGTGCTTAGGGATTCAGAGGAGGATCACACTCAATGTGGTCGCTTTTTATGACCTTTTTGATGCCAAACCAATGACCTCTTAAATGCAGCATTGTAGCATGCACGACTATCTGGCTAAAAAACAAACATTGCACTAGCCAAGAGGTAATGTCATCCACAAAAGCAGTTACCTGGTGATTCAAAAAATCCTGGGCTAAGGAAAAGGCCTAACTAGTTGCTAGGTTCTGCTTTAGGTTAAACCATTGAGAAACACATTACCTTTAAATTATGCTGTGCTGGTCCATCTCACATGCCATGTGATCAATTCTAAACAAACCTGATGCTCGATGTGCCTAGGACTTCCCTAGCACGCACTTCCTTTTATCGTGCTGTTTCCTTTGCTCACATTGCAGAAACCAATTGTATTTGATAAGCGTTTCAGAGTGAATCAGTCAGTATTAGCTTGAGCAAGCTGGTGAACAGGATACATCAAATCCCATGCTTATTTATATCATTTAGTTTGGTCTAAAAATAAGTGACCTAAACAATCTTGCTTCTTTGTCTGTTACATTAACCCAATTACTCTTTTGAGCAGCTAGCATGCTAAATCTTTTCAGCTGGTTTATAAACCATGTTATTTATGCATATGAGAAGTGCTGAGATTGATGCCTTCTTGCTTGTAGATATTTCCTCAATACAAAGAATACAAACAGTCTGCTGTAATATTATGTGAAATGTTGGCTGGTATTGTATTTTCTTGCTGGGGAATTGAATCACTGTTCTCCAAGTAGCATGAGCTAAAAATCTGTGGGGGGGAAAAAAGGTTGCTACGTGATAATTTAATCTGCTTTCTATTCTGATAGTTTCAATTCTCTCTCTTCCCCTACCTTGAGATAATTAAGTATTGCATTGTACATTGCCCTGTGTATTGGGATGTCTCTGCTGACTTGGCTCCATGAGATTTTATGAGTAATGTCATGCTGGTACAGACCTCAGGATATTTGGGTTTCCTTGGAATATATTTGCCCTGTGCCTTTCTCTTTTTCTTGACACCCAGCCTTCTCCATTCCTCTTAGTGCTAAACTTTTACTGATATAACTGACAAATGTTTATTTTTTTATACATCCCTTATACTTTTATGAACACTGCATGGTGCTATTCATTGAGTTTTGAAGTTATAAAAAAAAACCTGAATGAATAATACTTGCAGGATTAGCACAAAAGGATAAATTACATGTACTGCCTCTTTTCATCTGCACCCAAATTTTTTAATTAGTTCACAGAACCAAAGCAATTGTGTCTTTTCCCAAAAGGTTTTAAGTTGCTATCTTAAGTTGTAAACTTAAGATAGCAAGTTGGATTGAAATAATAAGAGTTCTCTAGGATATGAGGGAGAGCAGAGGGTCTCTGAGACTTCCTAGTCTGGTTATAAGCACTGTGTAAAATGAAAGAGATAACTAAATTTAGGGTGTGCTTTTTTCTTTCCATCTTAGTTGGTAGAATAAGGGTTTTGTGTTTGGGTTGTCAACCCCCAAGTTTACATTGTGACATGGAAAGTATAATCATATTTAAGCCAATAAATGTATAATAGAAGTAAAAGCATTTAAAAATGTTGGACTAATTTAGAAAAAGATACAGCACTGCTAGCTGTCCCTCTGTCAGCATACTGGAAACAGTCTGACAATTCCTCCTTGATGCAATTCAATAATACATGTGGGGGTCGCTAAGCAGAGAAGATTCAGTCTTGCTTCAGAATGAGATCCATGGCTGTTGTACCAAATACTGCTAAGTTCTCAAATCAAAACCCTGTCTTATGAGAACATATTTTGTGTCAGTAGGAATACCAAAGTGATTTTGTTCTCTAGTGCCCATGATATTGCCCAGGGCATAGCTCCAGGTTGCTGGAATAACCAGCAATTTCTGTAAATGTGTATGGATACAATGCCATTCTCCGGCGTTTTGGGGTCTTCATCTTTTTTTTTTCCCCTTCTTTAATTCTGCTAACTTTGAATGTAGATTTTAGTCTTTTCGGTCTATAACTGTAGTAGCAGCATAGTATTTTGTTTTGCTATAGATAGAACCACACTTAAAAGTCTTTACACAAGTCTTTTAACTGGTCTTTCAGGCTCTGTGAAACTGATAGCTTAATCAGTATAGTGTAGCAGGCTGGCAATGTAGCAGGTTGTGCTCAACTGGAAAGAGTAACATAATAAAATTTAGAACCTCTTTGCTCCTGAGTGGTGTCTGTTAGATTCTTAAATTATTACAATTTTCTCTCTGCGTGTTCTGTATATTTATGAGATGTAGACATATTTACTTTGTACCTAAATTAACTTAATATTTTTTGTTCCCTGCTTCAGTTGGACAAAAGTTTCAGTGTTGGGAAACACAGTTTCAGTTTTAGCAATGTTGGAAGGATTTTATCACTACTGCTGCAAGAACCCACAGGTGCTAAATGCAGTCTAATACAGAAAATATTCAACAGTAGTTCTAGCCCTCGAACCATCATGAAGCAGCTGAGCTAAATGGGCAGAAATCCACTCCATACTGGGAATTAGGGACTTACTCTTGAGGGGAAAGAAGAAATCTACACATGAAATGCTGACCTGGCAGGACTTACTGGGAATGGGAAGCAGAGCTACAGGCACCACATGGAAGCTCCATTTACTGCTTCTATGGCTGCTTTGGAGGCTGTGAAGGGAAGAACTACAGTGGCTGTAGTATAGTACAAAGACTGTAATATAATCTTATCAGTCCAACAGGATTAGTTGCTCAACAGAAGTACAGAGGCTGGACCTTGGAAATAGAAACTTTAGTGGAGAATGGACTAGAAATTTTAAAAGGTAGTCAAGGAGCAGTGTACTGTTCACACTAGTCAAGGGAGATAATGCTGTAATGTAAAAACTACACAGAAAAGCTGAAACTAAGAAAGGAAAAATTATTGATGATTATGGATAATTTATGATTATGGATAACTGATAAATGATAGTTATGGTAATTGAGGAATATGTGATTCAAGAAGTAAATTGTTGAATAAGTATTGATCTCAAAGCATAGCTAAATATGCCTTTAGATTTGAGGGAGGTTAGAGATATTTCTGTAAAATTAGAAATACCAAACATCTCCAGCATTAAATAATAAAGGAGATAGAGATTATTCTTTTGAAAAACAGTTTAGCATTAGTTTTTTGGTGGGGTTTTTTTTTTTAGAGTATTCAATAGATTTATCTTGTATTAAAGCTACTTCTGTTACAATTAATTTTTTTCCAAACATTTGTTGTCTTAATACAATTATGTGTTAGAGTCTTTGGGAAGCTCAGTGTAAGAATACAGTTTAAATTTTTCTTCCAGTAAATTTTTTCTATTTTAATGTTTGTTTTGCTTTTCATCTTTTCTTACTTTGTTGAGAGGTTTTGTTCCCAAAAAGTAGTTTGTGAGAAGAGTTGAGCTATAAGCCTGATTCTTCACAAAACCACTTTACTTTCAGAGTAAATACACTACAGGAAACTATTTGTACTTGGAATTTTGTATAAACCCAGCTAAAGTGATATTCCATATCAAAATGACATATCTCTCCTCCAGAGCCACTGAAGGTATTATACATAAATACATAAAGTATTTATGTAAGGTATATCCATATAATAAAGTATTTATATAAGGTATTATACATATAATACATAAAGTATTTTTGCTTAGAAAAATTTGCTCTTGAGTGAGCAAGAATTCAAGGAGGGGGAGAAGATCCCAAGAGCTTTAATCAGTCTGACCCATTGTTTATTTTGCCATTCTTGAACTAATTGTCAGGGTCCATCTTTATTCTTTTTAATTACTAAAAGAATATCTGGGAGAACTTGATAGTATAAGTAGTTCAGACTAAGAGATTCTGTATTGAGGATTTCAGCTCAGAGTCTAGTGATGCCCCTGCTGAGAAGAGGAGAACATTCCTTGTGCATCTGCAAGAGGGATGAGATGGTGCACTAATGTACACCTGATAGGAATGGTATAGGAGGAGAGATGATGAGGGCATTTATATATTAGAGTGCAGGAGAACACACTGGAAGAGTATGGAGAGTATGAGAATGACATACTGTCATTCACAAAGAATGACAGTATGGAAAAGAGAAAGGATATTAATGAACTAAGGATTAGTAAAAGGAGGTAATATAGCAAGCCTCATGACTGCTGGGGGAAGTACCATTTTGTACTGGGAGCTGAGTTACTGTGATTTCTCAAAAGGGAACTGCAGTTTTGCGTGCCCAGACTCTCACTTTGAATGCTGAATATTATTTCTCATCATTACTTTGTATGCATACGTGTAAGCACATGAAAATAAAAGCAGCACACTCTAAATATTCAGAAAAATCTCTCTTTTTGCCCTGATTTGTGGCATATCAGGTGTATTTATGGCAATCAAGTCCTGTTTGCAGGATAAAACAGTATTTTAAGGTGCTCTCATTTCAGTCACAGCTTAGTCATTAACCTAAAATATCATGGCATTTGGTGATTGTTTTCAGCTATGATCTCATACACCTCTTTTATTTGAAAAACTCCTAGAATTCTCGTGGTAATGTGCAGTATCTTACATGATTTTATATATATATTCATATATATATATATATATGTG